>JASKMD010000021.1:2806626-2860048 GCA_030144725.1 Haematococcus lacustris | reverse complement strand
CCAAACCCCCATAGCACTCCGGGTCGCCAGTGTGAAGGCTAAAGGTGACAAGGATGTGTTAGGGTTTTGTTGCGGTCGTGTGAAAGGTCCAAAACATCAGGGTGTTTATGTTTACTGTCGCGCCCTAACTGTTGAGCTGATGATTAACCGTGGCCGGCGCGTTGCAGTTGCTTGCTGACCTTGCTGTCCTGTTGGCGTTGACGGTGTTGCCAATGTACACTACCGTCACAGCCCGCTCACACAATCTCCCTGTTGTACCTGTTGCTCCTCAAACACCATGACCTTGTTATTTTGGTGTTTGAGATGCGCGGCATTACAGGCATCATGCGCCTCATCACAGGGGCCGAAGTACTTAGAGGTATACATACATGTAAGGCAGCCCCTACTCTACTTAGAGGTATACATACATGTAAGGCAGTCCCTACCGCTGTCGCTGCTGCCTATGCTGTCTGATTGGGCCAAAGGGGAGGACAGGGCAGCGCTGGGCATACGGGTATGGCTGGTCATGGCATGGCCTGTGCCCAGCTGGCGGTAGGGGAATCAGCAATCAAACTAGACGCGCGCCGATCGGACTCAGCCGCGTCCATCGGCACAGCCCATCATTTACAAGGTCACTCAATAGCAACTGCCCTGCACCTTCAGGCTGTCGGGACCTGGACCTGGCCTTTTAATGGCACATCTTTCGTCGATGTAGTCCTGGAGCGGAGCTGCTATGCCACGTACGATGCACTTGCTTCGCGCCATCGCGCTGCTATTGGCGATGGCCCACGCTGTGTCTGGTGAGTGCCCCGTGCGATAGCACGCAAGATGACGCTCGTGCCTGATCGCCCCGCCTACCCTGTCGCTAACACTTGCAGCACAACAGATAAAGTGCGAATGGTTCAGTCCTTGTATCCGGCCCCCGTGCCAAGGTGTCAATTTGCCTAGCGCGAGCAATTACAACCCGCACCTGGTTTGCAAGGAGAACACCTACTGCGGGGCGTGCGAATGCAAATGCTGCATCAAGCCTGACGTGAGTCCGTGACACTACTGTTTTTCACAGGGAGGTTTCGCAGGGCCAACAACCCTTCCTCCTGTTAGGGTGTTGGCCTGTGGGTTCCCTCCCTGGGGCAGCCTTGACAGCTACAAACCCCATCCCTGTGCCACGCCCCTTCCTCAACCTCTGAGCAGGTCACTGTCGGTGTTTGGGGGGTCAAACCTACCAGCGTTGACTCAAGTTGCGCTGGGACGGTTCAACCGGGTCAAGTTCCACCTAGCTAGCTACTATAACTCGAGTCTTTGTCGGCTCCGCTCCTTACGTTGGCTGTGCGGGGCCCATGTGCAACGTGGCAACGGTGGCTAGGTAGCACTTCACAGGCAGCCCCTAGGAGGGGAAGGGGGTCAGCTGAGTGTAGGATTCCTATAGTGTGACCCAGCATCACTCTCACCCGCTGATCAGGTGTACTTGAATGTTGAACCCTTGTCAATGCTGCCTTGCATCGTTGCTCACCTCCACCTGCCAGGCGCCTCTGTCGTATGCCTTGGCAGTTGTGTGCCCCAGCTGTGGCCTCCCCCCCCTCCCCTTCTCCCCTCACACACACCCCTCCTCCCTGCCCTCACCCCTTGCCGCTCCTATCTCCCATCTCCCACATGCCCCTAGACCTCCCGCTGCCACATCCGCTTGCCCCTCCGCTACTTGCTGCAGGGGCCCTGCGGTGGAGCTACCCGCTGCTGTGAAGGCAGCGTGTGTTCAAAGACCCTGCTGTGCGTGCCAAGCCCGACAGGTTGATGCAGCCCAGCCAGCAAGCAGCCTGTCGCATTGTGGGCACGCGCTGTGGCCTGGTGCCTAATCACTCGTCCATCAAGCCACTCATTAGCACATGGTTGGCACGATGTTGTTGATGGGCCAGGGCCTGGATGGGCCAGGGGGCAGGCAGTGATAGGGGCAGGCACAGCAGCTGAAGGAGCAGCGGCGGAAAGGACAGCAGCGGCTAGAGAAGCGGTCAGTGGGTGATGGAGACATGTGTATGGTGGGTGGATACGTTCATTGAGCTGGGCAGCTGAAGGTTTGACATTGATTGTACATTGCTGTTGAGTACGTCAGGGGGGGTAGTGTTCGATTTTCTACGCAAGGCAGTCATTTCACTGCCCATGTGGCTATCAACTTCACAACTGTACAGGTGATCCGTACCCCGCGTGTCAAGCAAAGGTTGGCCAGGGTCTCGCCTGACAGCTTATGATTGCTCATGCTGCTAAAAAACAAAGCAGGAGTTGTAATCGAACATAAGCTGCGAGCTCATCATTGTAAAAGGGCTGACACGTCCTAGCTCAGGGACGCACCTCAGGGTGTTTTTGGTAACGGCGCGTGGCCCTAAACAGTTCTTGCATCTCGCCCCCAATGCCCAGCAGTTGAAGCGGGGGCATTGGCCAGGCATGCATTTCCGTCAGATGATCGCACAACGTAATGCACAACGACCCGCGCCAGGCGCCCATGCGAGGTCACCCTTTCAACATATTGTCCATCCAGAACCCGTGGAGATCATCTGGCCATCCAGAATACGTAAGAATCCAGAATCTAGAACTACAGTCGTAGGCGCACATACACCCACCCATCATGGCGGGTCTTGATACGGAGCTGCACCTATGGCATGGGCATGTACTATGGCCTGTTGATGACCCTGGTGGTGATGGCGCCATGCATGTCTGTCGCCAGGAAGGAGACAACACACGGCTACACTCCTGTGTGCTGTCGACCCGAGCCTGGTCAAGCACGCAGCCCTGCCTCCGCCTGCCGCACATCCCCTCCCCTCACCCTCCTCCTTCTCCTTCCCCTTGACTGTGCTTGTTCCCCCCCCCCCCTCCCTCCGCTCTACCACCCCCCTATCCCTCCTACCTGCTGTGGGATCCTACCCCATCCACTACGCACTGTGCCCCACCCGCCCCACCCCTCCATCCACTGCGCCTGTTAAACTCTGATAGGGTCATCACTTCTGCTGTCAGGCCCTCCCAGCCCCTCCAACGACTCTTGCTCCTGGCTGCCTCCCTCTCGCCCCGCCCCATCCGCCCTGGCCGCTGCGCACACACTATGCGCAGAACCCCCATCACCCTCCTCCTCCTTCACACCACACACCTCCTCCCCCTCTCCTTCTCCTCCACCAGGCTCCACCCCTTCCTGATCTGCCGCGGTCCCCACATCCTGCCCCTCCCCTTGCCGCCCTCCCAGCCCCAGCCCTAGACCCTCCTGCTCCCGTCCCTCCCCTACATCACTGTCCCCCCTCTCACCTCCCCTCACCCCCCTGCCTCCCCCCCTCCTCTCCCACTCCTTCACCACCCTCCTCCTCCTCCTCCTCCTCCTCCTCCTCTCCCTCTCCTTCACCCTCTTGCTCTTCCCTCTCCCCTCCTCCCCCCTCCTGCTCCCTCCCGCTTCCTCCCTCCCCTTCCAGCTGCTCCCTCTCCCCCTCCCCCTCCCCCTCCCCCTCCCCCTCCCCCTCCCCCTCCCCCTCCCCCTCCCCCTCCCCCTCCCCCTCCTGACCCTCCAGCGCAGCCCACATGTTGGGCTCGTGCAAGTCTAAGGGTTGGCGCGGCTGCACACCGCCGCCCGCCCCGCCCACCCCCACAGCCTCCTCCCAGTCCTCCACCACCCCAGAAGCTGAGGCCGTAGCAGCAGCAGCCTGGGCCTGGCGCAGGGCCACCTCCTCCTCAGCAGTCAGCCAGGGGTCAGGGGCAGCAGCAGCAGCAGCAGCGGCTGTGCTGGGGCCTGCTCCATTGGAAGCAGCAGCCGCCTTGCTGGCTTTCTTGCTGGTCATGACCTGCAGGATCAAGGGGCACCAGGGGGGCCTGTAAGCCAGGGCCAGCCAGCAGGGCAACCTTTGGCGTGACCTGATGAGCGTGGCAGGCAGGGTGCAAGTACGGCAGGAAGGCAGGCAGGCAGGGGACGAGTGAAGGGTATAGGAGCTGGAGTCGCGGGCGGGCGGGTGGGCGGGCAGGCGGGCAGGGAGCAGGAGAGGAGGCAGGCGGGCAGGGAGCAGGAGAGGAGGCAGGTAGGCGTCAGTCGGTCAGGAGCGAGTGAGTGGGCGAGTCATTCAGTCAATTTGGGCATGGTGGTCTTGTGAAGTGAGCAGCAGGGGCGTCAGGCAAACAAGACATGTGATGCCATACCCTACACAACAACAGCACATTACACAGTCCACCGCCCTGCCCCCCTGACCCTGCCATTAGTTCCTTTAGATCATGGGGAGCGCCATGCCGCCCTCCATGAGCCTACCCCTACACCAACAGTTGCAGCTCTGCCTCCTACCCTTAGCCCACTCCCCCACCCCCCATATCATCGCACCCTGCTCCTCATCTAGCCCCCTTCCCCCGTTTCCCCCTCCCCGCACCCCCCTTGCCCCCTCCCTGCCCCTCCCCCTCCCCCCATCCGCCCCTCACCAGCCACTCCTTGTTGCGAGCAGGGGCCACGGGCGCGGCAGCAGCAGCCGACGCAGGCGGGGGGGGCCACCGGGCGCACCGCCACCGCCGCAGCGTATGCCGAGGGCGGCCCCCTGGAGGCGGTGCGGTCCACCCGGAACACCCCCCGCACCCCCCCTGCCAGCGACGCTGAAGCCGCCTTGTAGGCGCTGTCCTTGGCGAACTGGATGGTGGCGCTGGTGTCGCTGGTCCATTGCACCACGACTTGGTCTGTAGAGAGACGGCGGGGGAGGGGAGGGGGAGGGCAGTGTGTCAGCAGCAGTAGCCAGGAGGAGGTGTCAAGGTGTAGTGGGGCAGGGCAGAGGCAGAGGTGAGCTTGGACCCTGGCCAACGTCAATGAGCTTGCCGCCCCCTACACTTTCCTACCTTTGCCTCTTAGCCCAAACCTTGGACCCTCAGCCTGCTCCCTCCTCCGCCCTCCCTCCTCCCTGCCTCCTGTGCTCTTCAAGGACCCCCTGCACCACCCCTGGCCCCGCCACCACCTGCCCTAGCTCAGCCTCGCCCTGTCAACTTCCCTGCCTTGCCCTTCCCTACCTGCCCCCCTCCCATTGCAATGCCCCCTGCCGCCTTTCCTCCCTCCCTCCACGCCCTCCATCCCCCACCAGGGTGCTCCTCACCCACCCATCTCCCCCGCCCCACCCCACCCCACCCAGCCCACCTGCCCAGTCTCGGAGGTAGTAATGAATATTAGTGCCTGGCACTACATCCACCAGGCACAAGCTCCAGGCACTGGCAGCAGCCTGAGCTGAGGCAGCCATGGCCGCCACCTCCTCCCTGCTGGTGGCTGCGGCTGTGGCCATGAGGGAGCGGGTGGGCAGCCCTGTGGCCGCGGTCTTGATCAGCTGCAGGCAGCGGTGCGGCTCATGCCTGCGTGCAGGCAGGCCGGGTTGGGTCAGGACAGGAACAGCGTGGGGAGGAGGAAGCATTTGAGGCAGAGCACTGGAGGCGAGAACAGGCCGGGCCAGGTGTGACATGGCGTGGCGAGGTGTGGGATGGTGTGACATGGCGGGGGATGGTGTGACATGGCGGAAGCTGGGATGCTGTGCTGTGCAGGGCAGGGCAGACTCATTGGTCATTGCAGGGCAGGGCTGGTCAGGCATATTGGTAGGTGGTGTGGTGTGGTGTGGTGTGGTGTGGTGTGGTGTGGTGTGGTGTGGTGTGGTGTGTGTGTGGTGTGGTGTGGTGTGGTGTGGTGTGGTGTGGTGTGGTGTGGTGTGGTGTGGTGTGGTGTGGTGTGGTGTGGTGTGGTGTGGTGTGGTGTGGTGTGGTGTGGTGTGGTGTGGTGTGGTGTGGTGTGGTGTGGTGTGGTGTGGTGTGGTGTGGTGTGGTGTGGTGTGGTGTGGTGTGGTGTGGTGTGGTGTGGTGTGGTGTGGTGTGGTGTGGTGTGGTGTGGTGTGGTGTGGTGTGGTGTGGTGTGGTGTGGTGTGGTGTGGTGTGGTGTGGTGTAGGGTCAGGCCCAAGCCGCACCCTGTAGAGCTGGTGGCCAAGCCATGAGCCTCGGCAAGCTCGTGCATCAGCGCACGCTGGCTGCTGGTCTGTGGCGCCAGGGTCTTGCGGCGCTGGCTGGGGTCCACCACAAAGGCCACCAGGTCCCGCTCCATGAGGCCCATCCAGTCAGCGTGGTCCTTAGCAGCCTGGCCAGGTGCACAGGCAGGCAGGGACGACAGACACACCATTGCACCCTTCCGCACTGTAGTCTACTCGAAGAAGAAGAAGAAGAAGAAGAAGAAGAAGAAGAAGAAGAAGAAGAAAAAGAAGAGAAAGAAAAAGGAGAAGCGCCAGCATGCATCAAGAGAGAAGCTTCAGCTTGGGGCGTGGTCTGCTCCTGGTACCACTGGACCAAACAAAGCCCAGCATGGAGCTCCAAGAGGGCATGGAAGGGAATGGCAGGGAGTGAGAGCAGTGGCATCAAGCAACATCCCCTACTCTACCCTAGCAACTTCAAGATGCCGCACGAGCTGCAGCTGGGCAAGGACGGCACCTGGTGCCTACCTGCAGCAATTGGTGTGAGAAGGTGACGGTGCGATGGCGATCGAAGTAAGAAACGTGCGTGTCGGGGTCGGACACTCCGAATGCGTCGGCCAAGGCAGATCGACGCGCAAGAGCGGCGCACTCCCGGTCACACTCCAGTGATGGCGCGTCTTGACCCGGCCGCAGCGCGAGGTGCATGGTGCGCCGGCCGCAGGCACAGCGAGAAGTAACTTTGCGCAAGCCGCTTGCAGTGCTGCTGGCGGAAGCCTGCTGCGAGTTTGTGCCGCCATATGTCCCGGCATACGGCGAGGCTGCGCGGTTGGGTTGTACCTGCCCCGACGCCACCTCGGACAAGGTGGGAAACTCCCCCTCACCTGCACATGTGGGATTGGCAGGAACGACACGTGTTGAGAAAGGTGGCCAGGGTTGGCAGTGCTCGACAGGCTACTGCCCAAGACCAGTAAGCTGGTGCCAAGGAAAAGGAGGAAGAATCTATACTATTAAAACTGCTAGGGGGGGGGGGGTCGGCGGAACGGCCTGCGATTGCGCGCACAGCCTCGCAATAAATATGTAAGGACTCCCTCCGCACAGAATCGCGAAAGATGCACTGTGCCGTGAGATCGACTTCCGATCTGCGGTTTTAACGCCCCACAAATAGTAGCTACCAGCGAACCTGGCTCAGCAAACGATGGCGATGCATTCAGCGCAGAGATAGTTCAAAGTCAGCGGACCGTCAAAAAATCAAACGGTTCACAGCCAAAAGGTCAAACGAGTCAGGCTGCAGCCACATTTGGCTACGGCTGCTGACGAGCTACAGCGTAGCCAGCTCTAATAGCCTCCTCATGCGACCCTCCTCCGTGCCGCTCTAACAGGGCATTGCAAGTAGGCTGGATGATTGCATTTGGCCTTCAAGCCGTGCCATGCATATACGTATACGTAGCGTACCCCGAATACCAAAGGTTTGACCGTGATAGTGCAAAGGATGCAGGGCGCACAATTCACCGTACCTGCGGTGTGTCCGGAATCGCGGTTCAAATGCAAGTCGCTGCGATATGCAGCCAGCCAGCCATGACAGTCATTGCACGGGAACCACCTGATGCATACGAGGAATGTGGCGACGAGACCCGGACATGGCAGCCGGGCAGCCGGTCAGGGTAGGGCAGCAGCAGGGCAGCCGGGCAGCCATCAGGGTAGGGCAGCAGCAGCGCAGCAGGGCATCAGGGCAGCCGGTCAGGGTAGGGCAGCAGCAGGGCAGCCGGGAAGCCAGTAAGGGTAGGGCAGCAGCGGGGCATCAGGGCAGCCGGTCAGGGTAGGGCAGCAGCAGGGCAGCCGGGAAGCCAGTCAGGGTAGGGCAGCAGCAGGGCATCAGGGCAGCCGGTCAGGGTAGGGCAGCAGCAGGGCAGCCGGGAAGCCAGTCAGGGTAGGGCAGCAGCAGGGCATCAGGGCAGCCGGTCAGGGTAGGGCAGCAGCAGGGCAGTCGGGCAGCCATCAGGGTAGGGCAGCAGCAGGGCATCAGGGCAGCCGGTCAGGGTAGGGCAGCAGCAAGGCAGCCGGGAAGCCAGTCAGGGTAGGGCAGCAGCAGGGCATCAGGGCAGCCGGTCAGGGTAGGGCAGCATCAGGGCATCAGGGCAGCCGGTCAGGGTAGGGCAGCAGCAGGGCAGCCGGGAAGCCGGTCAGGGTAGGGCAGCAGCAGGGCAAGAAGTCAGGGTAGGGCAGCAGCCGGGCAGGGTAGGGCAGCAGCAGGGCATCAGGGCAGCCGGTCAGGGTAGGGCAGCAGCAGGGCATCAGGGCAGCCGGTCAGGGTAGGGTAGCAGCAGGGCAGCCGGGCAGCCATCAGGGTAGGGCAGCAGCAGGGCAGCCGGTCAGGGTAGGACTGCAGCAGCGCAGCCGGGAAGCCGGTCAGGGTAGGGCAGCAGCAGGTCAGCCTGGCAGCCATCAGGGTAGGGCAGCAGCAGGGCAGTCGGGCAGCCATCAGGGTAGGGCAGCAGCAGGGCATCAGGGCAGCCGGTCAGGGTAGGGCAGCAGCAGGGCAGCCGGGAAGCCAGTCAGGGTAGGGCAGCAGCAGGGCATCAGGGCAGCCGGTCAGGGTAGGGCAGCAGCAGGGCATCAGGGCAGCCGGTCAGGGTAGGGCAGCAGCAGGGCAACAAGTCAGGGTAGGGCAGCAGGCGGGCAGGGTAGGGCAGTAGCAGGGCATCAGGGCAGCCGGTCAGGGTAGGGCAGCAGCAGGGCAGCCGGTCAGGGTAGGGCAGCAGCAGGGCAGCTGGGCAGCCGATCAGGGTAGGGCAGCATCAGGGCAGCCGGTCAGGGTAGGGCAGCAGCAGGGCAGCCGGTCAGGGTAGCACCAATCTGCATACTCACTTTCGCAAAATGATGACCTTGCACTTACGGTTCGCCCTACGGACCTATGGATACAGTATATACATACGTATTTACCATCGTTTTAGTCACCGTGATTTACGTCGCAGTGAGGTGTTTGCTGCATAGCCTGCATCACTCACTTACTCAGACTCACACATCCAGCAGTTAGACTCAGCACTCAGCACTGTGGCCTGGGACTGGTGCAAGGGGGACTGGTGCAAGAGCATTGTGGCCGGAGTGCCCCGTCCGCTGTCGGACGGGCCCGCTGTACTAGTAGCAATGGTAACAACAACAATGATAACAAGAAGACTACTCTGGTGTAAAAATCAGCATGCAAGGAAGGAGCGTCCGCCTTGGGCGCGGCCTGCTCCCACTCCCTACTGGGCTGGAGCGTTTTCGGCAGCCAGATGTGAACCTGTGCCACAGAGCTGCATGTTGAAAGCACTAGAGCATGCCCATTTTCAGGCCTGGTGAGTTGCCTGCTGCTACAGTGCCTGTAAGCTGCAGCTGTACAGTGGGGAGCAGCGCACTCACCCAGCTGGCCATTGCGCGTGGCCCAGGATCCATGCAGTCCCCGCCGTGAGCTCTCCCCCGGACCCTGACCCTGGCCTGTCGCTTGCCGGTGTGCCTGGCCCCCCGCCCCTGCCAGCAGCTGGGGCTGCATCCCCAGGTCGTCATCGTGAATCTGCAGGCCGCCCTCCCCCTCCTGGACCCCACACAGCCCCAGCTCAGGGTAAGCCTCCCTCCCAGCGTGCTGCTGCACCGGCCCCTCCCGGCCATCGCCTGCATGCAGCCCTCGCCCACGCTGAGCTGCAGCTCCCCCGTTCTGACCAGCGTCCCTGGCCGCGCCATTCCGACTGTCGGTGCCGGCTCGACTGCCCCGGCCGCGGCCTTCGGCCGGACCGCGAGGCAGGGCGCGCAGGTCGAAGTCGAGGACCAGCGGCCGCGCGCGCGAGTTGTCCCAGCGCGGCATGGAGCGGGAGTGGCGCTGCGCCCAGTGGTTGCGCAGCTCCTCCTCCGTAGCGAACGCCGCCATGCAGTCCAGGCAGTCTGCCTCATCGCACAGCCAATGGTCCGCGCGCAGGTGGGACTGCGGGAGCAGGAGCAAGCGGCAGGCAGGCAGTTGGAGTGTATGCCAGACTGAGGAGGAATCAAATCCTGGGCCAAAGGTGAGAAGGCTAGCTGGCTGGCCGGACCTGTCTCAAGCCAGCAGGTCAGCCATCAACCAGCAATCATGCGTCACCTGCGTGGTCCCCTACCGACCTTGTGCCCACCTCAACCATGCCTAGCGACTGCCTACACCAGCGGTCGTGCTTTACTCGCCATGTTTCCCGCGCTGCTCAAATCAAACATGCCTACCGGCTGCCCACCCCACCCCACCCCACACCCTCCAGCCTGTGCCTGGTGTCCCCCTGTCACCCCTCTTCCCTGCCTAGCCACCCCCTGCCAGCAGGCTTCACGCCCCTGGGCCCATGCTCCCAGGCCACCGCCCCCTGGCCCCCTACCCCTGGGCCTACTGGCCCCTGCCCCCCTGGCCCCCCTGCCTCCATTTGCCTCCTCCCTCCCTCTTGCCTCCATTTGCCTCCATTTGCCTCATGCCCCCTTGCCCCTTGGCCCCCACCTGCCTCGTGCCCCCCTGCCCCCCTCTGCCCCCCCGGCCCACCTGTAGCTCTGCTGCGTCCCTGAAGTACACATACTCCCTGCCCAGCCTCTGGCACACGTGGCAGTGGAAGTGGTGGCGCTGCATGTGCTGGAACAGCTCGTCCCCGGAGTAGAAGTGCGTGGCGCAGAACTGGCAGGCCGGGTGCTGCTCCGCCCGGTGCGCCGCCTGGGCCGAGGGTGTCATCACGTCCAGCTCCAGCACGAAGCGGTGGCCTTGGTCCAAGCATATGGCGCACAGCTGCCTGCCAGCGTGGTGGCTGCGCAGGTGTGCCTGCAGCTGCTTGTCGCTCATGAAAGGGCGGGTGCCATGCGGGTCGCACAGCCGACAGGCGCGGGCGGTCAGGCGGAGCAGGCGCACGTGCAGAGGGGGGGGAGCGGGAGCACCTGGGGCAAGCAGGGGGGGCAGGAGGAGGAGGAGGAGGAGGGGGTGCATGGTGGGGGGAGGGCAGGCTGCATGACCTGGGCAGCAGATGCTTTGTGTGAGGGACTGCGCAGGTCAGGTCAGGTCAGGTCAGGTCAGGTCAGGTCAGGTCAGGTCAGGTCAGGTCAGGTCAGGTCAGGTCAGGTCAGGTCAGGTCAGGTCAGGTCAGGTCAGGTCAGGTCAGGTCAGGTCAGGTCAGGTCAGGTCAGGTCAGGTCAGGTCAGGTCAGGTCAGGTCAGGTCAGGTCAGGTCAGGTCAGGTCAGGTCAGGTCAGGTCAGGTCAGGTCAGGTCAGGTCAGGTCAGGTCAGGTCAGGTCAGGTCAGGTCAGGTCAGGTCAGGTCAGGTCAGGTCAGGTCAGGTCAGGTCAGGTCAGGTCAGGTCAGGTCAGGTCAGGTCAGGTCAGGTCAGGTCAGGTCAGGTCAGGTCAGGTCAGGTCAGGTCAGGTCAGGTCAGGTCAGGTCAGGTCAGGTCAGGTCAGGTCAGGTCAGGTCAGGTCAGGTCAGGTCAGGTCAGGTCAGGTCAGGTCAGGTCAGGTCAGGTCAGGTCAGGTCAGGTCAGGTCAGGTCAGGTCAGGTCAGGTCAGGTCAGGTCAGGTCAGGTCAGGGACCAGGGGTGACTCACCAGGGGTTGTTGCCTGCACCGCCCCTGCCTCCGCCACCAGCACACCCTTGGCCCAGCCAGGCTTAGTCCACAGTCCAGCCCGGTTGCTCACCAGCTCCTTAAACGCCGGGCGCACCCCTGGCAGGGGGGGGGAGGGCAGGAATGGTCAAGGTTGGTAAGGGGTGGCCATGGGCGGGCAAGGTGGCGGAGGGAAGGTGGGCAGGGTCAGGGGGCTGGGGGCTGGGCCGGTTGTGGCAGCAGCAGAGCACACAGCAGCCCAGCAGCCCCTGGAGCCCTGGGTCCACGCCGCTGGAGCAATCCAGGGCCTTGGACAGGAACGGAGCTGGGTGGCTACCCTGGCTGGAGGAGGATGCTGCTGCTGCTGCTGCTGCTGCTGCTGCTGGACTCTACTGCTGCCGCTGCTGCTGCTGCGGGGTTCTGCTACTAGCTGCTGCTGCAGTGCCGCCACTGCCCCTGCCGCCGCCACCCAGGCTGGCTCACCTGGTGCTGCCAGGCGCGTGATGACCACCTCCTGGTTATCTGCCTTGCACAGCGGGCAGCGCGTGTCCCGATACAGCAGCCGCAGCCGCAGGCAGCACTTGGCGCACACCTCATCATGGCCACACGGGCCAAGGGACAGCGCTGTGACTTGCTCACAGCAGATCACACACGTGGTGGTGCTGGCCCCTGCCCCCTCCCCCTCCGCCTCCAGCCCCCCCCCGCCCTCCACACCACCCTCCTGGCCAGCGCCTAGCGGGTAGGCGTGGAGCTGGTCCAGGCCCGACCCATCGCCCCGCCTGCCCCCCACACCCCGCCCCTGGTAGGCCGCGCTCTCCCTCGTCAGCCCGTTTGCGCCGGGTTGGAAGCCCCTGGCCCCCCGGCCTCTGCCCCCTCCCCCCTCCCCCTCCCTCACCGCTCCAGTCCTGCTGCCATTGCGCCCGTGGGCCTCAACTCGAGCGGCAGGGGGGGCTGGCAGGGGGGGTGCGGTGGAGCCCTGTCTGCCTGGTGTTGCTGGGCAGCTGTCGGCCTGGTGGGGGGGTGGGGTGCGGTGGGGGCCAGGCTGGGTGTCGGGGTAGGCAGGGCTGCTGCCCGTGTGGTGTGTAGGGTGGAGGTGGGCTGGCTGGGAGCCATGGAGGGGGCTGGCTGGACCACAGCTGGCTGGGGCTGCTGCAGCTTCCGCTGCGCCTTGCATGGAGGGGGGCTGGGTGGGGGGCTGGGGTGAGATGGAGGGGTGGGAGGGTGGTTGGCTGCTTGGACGAGCAGCTGCAGGACCCCGCCCTCTGGGCCCCTGACCCTGGCCCTCCCACCGCCCTGCCTGCCCCTGGCCCCGGTTTCTCACCCTGCCCTGACCCAGAGCGTAGGGGGGAACAGCAGCATGTAGGTCTGGTGGTTGAGGCATGGGAAAAGTGGGACCCTGTGTGGCCTGCCCATGATGATCAAGACCCTGCCCCTGCCCCTGCCATCCCCCCCGGCCCTGACTCTGCCCCTCCTCCCGGCCCCACCCCTGGCCCTGCCCCTGGCCCTGGCCCTGCCCCTGGCCCTGCCCCTGACCCTGACCCTGGCCCTGCTGCTGTCTGTGGTGGTCCGAGTAATCATAGTGCTGGTGCTGGTAGGGCTGGCGTTGGTTGTATGGCGCTTGCTGCTGCGGTGCAGGATATCCGCCTGCCTCCTGCTGCTGCTGGTGTGGCTGGTACTGGTAGCGCTGCTGTTGCCGGCGCGGTGGGCGTTGAGTGTGTGGCCCAGGCTGCTCACACTGCTCCTGCTGCTGAGGCAGCGGTGGTGGCAGCACCTGGCTGTCTTCACTGGAATGACCAGGACCCCGTCTTGCCCTCTGCAGGGAGGCCCCTCCCACTGCAGCAGGAGCAGAGCCAGGCTCAGCTGGGTGCTGGCCTGAGTCAGCTTGGGGGGCTGCTGCCTGAGCTGAGGCGCCTTCTACTCCTGGAGCAAGGTTAGCTCCGTGCCAGCTACGCATGGTCTCCCCTCTGCCCTGGCTGTGGCCCCTACCTCGGCCCCGGCCCTGACCACGCCCTCCACCAGCTGCAGTAGGCTGCGAGTGGTACGAGGAGGTGGGGTGGGAGTGGGGTTCAGGATAACCTGGGGTGTAAGGCTGATGCTGCTGCTGCTGCTGCTGCTGCTGAGGGCCCTGCTGGCGGCTGCGCTGTCGTGGGTGTGAGGGGCTGGGCTGCAGGAACTCCTGCTGCTGCTGCCAGCTGTATTGGTGCGGCGCCTCCACGCGCGTAGCATCCAGCGTTTGAGGTGCGGGTCCTACTGCGGGCCTGGCTTCTGCAGTTCATGGCGAATGCCGACACAGGAGCATGCGTGACTGGCCGCTGCCTTTCCCGGCAGGCAACCCTAGAGTGATGATGTGCTGAGCTGAGTCATGGAACTGTTCATTATCATTTCAGACAACACGCATGCATTTCCACAGCAGCAGCGGCACACACTTTACATGCTGCCGCTTGCATGGCCCTGTATCTGAGGTTAAGTGCAGGGGCTGCCTGCAGCATGGTCAGACCACCTGCACCAGCACCTGGGGTAGCTGCTTGGACGTCTCCCCGGTTGGTATAGGCGGCCTGCCGTTTTCTGCCCTCATGCCCTCTACCCTCATGCGCTGAAGGGAAGCTCTGGGAAGGAGCAGGAGGGCAGTGGGCTGCAGACGAGCTGTCGGGCACAGTAGCTGCGAGTAAACGTCATCACCGCAAAGTTGACGACAGCAACGTTTCAACCCCGCTCAAAAGCCGCGTGCTTCTAGTTAAGATGTGTGCGCGGCCGCGCTCCACGATACCTGGCATTTGAGCTGACTCCGGCATGTGCAGCTGCACAACTCGAGTAAGTAGTTTTGGCACGCTCCTGACGCCCACTGGCGGGATCCGGGTTGAAGCGCCCCCAACGCTAGGCGCAAGCTGGATCGAGGCGGCGTTCCAGTCGTAGCCCAACAGGGGTGGAGGCAAGGAAAAGGAGCTGGAGGAGCTTGACTAACTTCCAACGGCCTACATGCTTTTTCATCATGGGTGACGATACTACGCACTTGCTTCACAAGGTAGTTGGACTAGTCAGACTGTTCATTGCTAGTAGCATGCAGCCTATTACGCTGTCTGATGTGTCTGACGTGCTTGATCAACACCTGCTCCCCAAGCTGGAGCGCGTGTTGCATGCCGCTCAATTCAAGGCGCAGCGGGCTGTCAAGGAGCTGGCAGTGTCCGAAGATGAAACAGCTGTCGTCGCCAGCAGGTCTCGACTTTGACTTTGGCTCTAACCTTGGACCGAAGCCTGATTGAGAAAGACAAACCTTTGCTGATTTGCAGGTTGGTTCAAGTAAGGTCAGAGAAAAATGTACTGCAGGAGAGGGAGCGAAATCTGCATACTCAGGTATCCTCCTTGCTCCTTGTTGAGATATCGCCCAAAATCATGCATCATGTGAGGCTGCCCATTCCTGTTGCTGCTCAGGTTGGTAGACTGGAGGCACTGATGGAGACAGAGCGTTTACGGCACAGTCTATCAGAAACCAAGCTGCAGCAACAGTTGGACGAGGAGCGACGCAGGGCAGAGCGCTTCCGTGCTCTGCGGGAAGATGCAGTGTTACAAAGGTACTGAGGCAGGCCCCCTGCTTGCTGTTGACACCACAGCTGCAACTGAGCAGGCCTGCTGGTGCTTCCCTCCTGGAACCAGGGAGGACACGTTGGCAGACCTGGCCTCAGCGTACGCTGAGATGGAGGCCATGCAGTCCACACTGGCTGACTCAGCCATCTACGTCAGGTGGGCCAGGTCACGCAGGCCCAGGGGCCCCTACACCTCCTGAGCCAGCCTATACCCATTCCTATGCATCCTGGGCAAGGGCTGGGGCACCAATGAGGTGTGCGATGATCAGTGCAACTCACAGCACGGCCCCGCACAGGTGTGCCCCAGCTCATGTCAGGATGGTTTTTGGCATTGGTGGGGCGGGGCTGAGTGCAGCAAAGAGTCACACCCTGTGAGGGTCCACGCCCAGGGTAAGGTCAGGAGAACCTGTCAAGTGCGCAGGGCAACAGGAGGCACCGGGTGGATCTAGCGTGGTCTGGGTGTCCAGCCGCAGCCAACATGCGCACCATGCCACTGCAGGTGGCTGCCTGCAGGTACTTGCGAAAGAAGGTGCTGGAGCTGGAGTTGCAGAACTCACGGCAGGCAGCCCAGTCGGCATCACAGCCAAGCAAAGGGGTGGATGGGGCAGGTGGGCATGCCTGCTGGCTGCTAGACATGCCGAATGCAGCTGTCAGGGAGCAGGCCCCTACCTGAGGTGGCTACAACTGATGAGGCCGTAATCATCATCACCGTCACCACCATCACCACCATCACCACCACCATCATGACATGGCATGTACCTTGTAATGATGGTGATAGGAGCATACATACTGTACATGGTTGATGCCACGCTATGCACTTGCATGGCCACTGCCGCTGCCGCTGCTGCTGCTGCTGCTGCTGCTGCTGCAGGGGTGCTGTGCCTGAACAACATACGCAAGCAGATCACAGCGGCTGTCCAGGAGGCATACAGCTGTGACGAGGATGAGAAGCGCAAGAAGCTGCGGCAGCTTCAGCTCCGCTGGCACCCAGGTGTGTCCAGGAGGATGCTGATTCCCGGCGGCTGCTCTCGCTCACGACCCCCACCAGGTCCCCGGCGGCTGTGGGTCATGGGCCCAGAGGCTATGTTCCCCAGCAGCTGCTTGCTGCCAGGGTGTGCCATGTTCAGCACCCTACTAATCATCATCATCATCATCATCAGCAGCAGCAGCAGTGCTGCATGGCATTCATGAGGCATGCGCATGGCATGCACATTGCATACCACGAGAGTGTGAATGTCACTGCAACGCACAAGATCAAGTACGGGAGCGGTCACAGCACACTGGCGCCTCGACTGACAGCAGGCCTCTGAGAAGCCCCACACCTGTTGCTGTCTTCATCATGAGCGCAAGCATATCCATAAATGACATGCACTGAGGTGGCGGCACCACAGGGGCTCACATTCGTCAGAGGCAGGGTGGAATGTGTGGAATCGGCACCTCAACCAGCAGATGTCCGGCACAGCATCGAGCACAACTGCTGCCAGAGGCTGGGCGGCATGGACATAGGCCCGTGCCTGCTCTTTATGCTTGGCCATGTGCTGCGCCTCACCCGCTGGCCGCAGACAAGAACCCGGTGCTGACAGAGTTTGCGACAGAGGTGACCAAGCTCATCAATGAGGCACTGGCAGAGGCGGAGAAGCAAAGCTGAGTGCGAGGCATGGCCAGGCACAGGGAATAAACAGGGCAGTGGCACTGGTTGCTGCAATGCATGAGGGTGATTGCTGGCCAGGCACACCATTCTGGGCACGTGCCCCAGAGTATCAACAACTAGACTCTTCTCAACATGCCGCATGGGCTGCAGGATGCCAGGCACATGTAACATGTGTGTGATAGAAGTGTGAGATATGTAGGATGTGAGTGTGTGGTAGGGGTGAGGGGTGTGAGTTGTTGTGCAGGGAGTTGTCTAATGGTTGGGCCAGTCTAGTGCTGCGCCACATCCCATTCTCTGCATGCATGAATGTTGTCACGAGATAGGCACGTGCATGGCTGGGGTCCTCGCATGGCAGCATGCACCAGAGTAGCTGTGTGTGTGCAGAGCATTGCATCGCTAGTGTGCTCCTGTGGTATCAGGGCTCCTGGTCAGCTGTGTGGGTCCTCGTCAGCTGGTTTGGGAGTGCAGGGCGGTGTGAGGTCTGCTTCCGGGCAGACGGTATGTTGACAGAGCTGACCATGCCATGCCCTTCTGCACAAGTAGTTAGGTAGATGTTGCCTGCTTCTGCTGCTGAGGGGCAATGACGGAGCATGCTCAGTGCAATGCGTCACGTGTTTAACATAGCACGGGACCATGGTGTTCGTGACATGTACGAACCTCGTTGAAACCCTAAACTCTTGCGCATCGACGCGCCGGCCCACTCGGCTGTCGTGACGATATGCAAGAAGAACGAGCACATCGTGTATGGACCTGTCACCTCGGCCAGCCTCCGCGCAGGTGACACCACGCCCAGCAAGCTACGCCTCCTTGCGTCACCTCACCGCTCACAAGCACTGTGGTCTGCATGTTCTTGCAGCAGCAGAGACCAAGGCTGGGCACCTGGCAGCATGGCAGCTAGCACGAACCCTGCTGGACCAGCTGCAGGCGGAGCGGAGCAGGGCCAGGCTGAGTACAGGCGGCACTGAGAGTGTGGGTTTAGGGGCCTGCTATGTGACACGGAAGAGTCGAAGGACAGTGTGGTGGGGAAGGTGTGGCTTCGGGGTGCTGCCAGGCCAGCCCAGGGTTGTCAGCTGCCCCCTGGCCCCCAGGCCCTAACCCCACCCCTCCACCTGGGTTGCAGCCAGCCTACACCCTCCTTGCCCAGTTGCCACTGACCTTCCCATGGGGCAGCGGCCCGCCCGGTCCCAGCCCCGCCAGCTGATCCTGAGGTGTACCTTGGCACCTTGGACCCCAACATGTCCCTAAATCTCCAGGACCTGGCAGGGGAAATGGAAGGCTCCCATGCCCGCAAATGTGTGATGCCAAGCGCTTTGATACACAGCCTGAGGACGCAGCAGCCGTGGAGGGGTTGCAGCAGCTGGACCGGGTGAGGGATGTGGTGCACCAGGAGGGCTTGCTAGGGGACTGCGATGCACTGTCATGTCATCAAGGTAGTCATTGACCTCCTGTGGCAGTACAATGACCCAGATGGTCAGAGCCAGGGGTGTGCCGAAGGGGGGAGGGCTGAGCAAGTCGGCGCGGAGTGACGTCAAGCGGACGGTGTGCAGCTAGAGACTGAGTTAGAGTGACCTAGTCCCTGGCGGCAAAGGCCTGCCAGCCGATAGCAACGTGCAGCAGCCATTGTGGAAGAAGCGTGTGGAGCTGCTGCAGCAGCTGCTGGGGAATGAACCAGGGTGGGTCCTGACAGCTAAGCTGGTGCCACTGTACCGCCACATGCACATCTATGTGCCTGTCAGCGGCGGCCTATAGCAACTGCGCGAACAGCCTTAGATCCCACTCCATCCACATTAGAGTCCCTGAGGCTGCGAGAGCCACCCCTTGAGCTACTGCCTGACCCCCGGGGGGGCGATTAGCCAATGTTGCATGATACATGTACTAATGTAAGCTGCCACACAACCTGAACATGGCACACTCTGCGGTGCCGCAGCAGGCCCCTCTTGCTGCTGCTAGGCACTGGATGCTTGGTCTCTCGGCCTCTAGTAGCCTAGGCCTGGGTAGTCCCTGCCCATGTTGGGTAGCTTCAGCTGGTCTGGCCACCAGCACAACTCCTGCGCGCGCCTCTTGCTGTCCCCAGTGCGCTGCTTGTATATTAATGTTGCGCTGCAGTTCCTGTCTACCCACCTGCCTGGCTGTGGTGTTGGTTTGGATTGGGCAGCCTTGCCCTTGTCTTAGCCTGTGCCCCTGGTGGGCCGGGTGGGCTTAGCTGCCTGCTCAGCCTTCGTGCGCTTGCTGCACTTGGCTGGCGGGGAAGCGCTGGGCCAAGGCTCTGAGGCTGTTGCCTATGTTGCTGCCTGGCTGCATGGGGAATGTGGCAGGACGTGTAGGGCCACGACCGGGCACCACACAAGGCCCCGCACTGGCCGGTCACGCTGCAGGCTGTGTGCAACGGTCCAGCACAATTAAAAGGGGCTTAGGAACCATGATGGTGGCGCGTAGCATACAACGAAAGCTATCGACGGATATATTTGCAGGATAGTGCCATTCGCCAATGACCAGAAGCCCTGCTACCCTGCTATTGGTTCTTTGTCGCAGGAAGTTGTAATGGAGTCGTGCAAGCGCCAGCATGGGACCTTGTCCGCCCTAGGGAACGCTTGCACACTGAGATGTGGGCCTTGGATCAAAGGCATCACGACGGGCAAACAGATTTGATGCCGAGAATAGCGAAAGTTGTGCGTAGAGCTGAACCCGTGAGGCCATC
Source organism: Haematococcus lacustris (assembly GCA_030144725.1). NCBI lineage: Eukaryota > Viridiplantae > Chlorophyta > Chlorophyceae > Chlamydomonadales > Haematococcaceae > Haematococcus > Haematococcus lacustris. The sequence continues at coordinate 2,840,641 of JASKMD010000021.1, read as the reverse complement.
CCCGCTAAGATGGGCGGACTAGTCGCTGACACAAGCAAGCATAGTCAGCAGCGAGCGAAATGGAGGTGGCGTTCCCTGTGCGGGCACCTGCCGGGTAAGGCCCGGTACTGCAGCTGTCGCTTGAGGAGCACTTCTTTGAACACGGACACCTACCGACGTAGGTACCTGAAGCAGCAGAGTTTGCGACTCCAATCACAGCTTGTTCGGTCTTTTGCGATGGAAAGCGACGAGGACGTTTCACCTGAAAGCTTACCTCGCACTGGAGTTTCAGGTAAGGACGTCAACACAGCTAACATCCCTGACCTCAATGACCAGGTTTTCTCACCCTCATGCAGGCATGGCAAGAGTAAGCACAGCTGTACCACCCATGGCTGACAACACTGCATACTGTTCGACACCAGTTGCTGTGTCAGAGACCACGGATGCAGTCCCCGAGACGCCAGAGGAGCAGCTGCTGCACCAGCCAGGGCTGGCAGTGCCTATAGCTCCACCTGCTTTGCAACCAATCAGTGTCGGTGTAGCACCAGCTTTGTCAAAGCCACAGCCAGGACATCCACCAAGCAGGCCTGGTGCACTTGACAATAACCTGCCCTGGCCAAATTCAAACCATGCCCTAGGAGGCACACCATACCACACCAATGGCGTCACTGCCGCTGGCTGTGTAGCGCCGCACGGAGGGTTCCAGGCGTCTGCCACACCCCCTCTGCAGCCCCCTCTACCCGTCCTGCAGCCCAGCTGGCCCCCTGCACAAGCTGCAGCATCCCCCATCAAGCTGCCCAACTCATCCTCCTGGCCCATCACCAGTCCAGCTCGTCAGCCCTGCCAGCCCATACCCTCCAACAACTGGGCTCCAGTGGTGGCAGCTAGGCAGGCCAGCCCAAGCTGGAACAGGCCGCATCAACCAGCTGGTGGGCGAGCAGCGTCCCCATCTCCCAGCAAACCTGCAAGCACCTGCTACCCATTGCCACTGGCTGGGAGTCCAGTCCAGCATGCCGTCCCACCTCCAGGCCCTCCCCCCTACCAGCCAGCAGCACCTGGAGATGGCAGCGGCCAGGCAGCACTGTCCATGCACCTGATGACCCGCCAGAGCAGCATGTCCCTGGCAGAGAAGCTGCAGCGGTGGCAGCAGCCAGCAGCTGTTGGGGCGGCAGCTTGGCAGCAGCCTCAGGTGCAGCAGCAGCAGCACAGCAGCTGGGGCCAACAGCACAAGCCTCCCACCCTACCCGCCCACGGCAGCCTACCTGCCGGGCCCCCGCCACATCAGCAGCTGGCACCACCACAGCAGGTGCCATGGGAAGCGCCAGCCACAAGGGTCGCACCCCATCTGGCCCCCTCACCCCTGAAAGGACTGCGACATGCCCCCCAGGCGCGACAGCAGTCCAGCACATCTGCTCCTCCACCTGCTCTGGTCTACCAGACGGCTGTGCCCTTGGAACAGCCAGTGCCAAGCCCTGGCCTGGTGGAGAGTGCTACCCCTGTATTGAGACAGCCCCCTGGTGACAACAGTGGGCGCAGCTGCGTCAGCACCCCTTACGACGACGACACCATGGCAGCTATAGAGTCTTTAGAGCGCCGGCTGGAGAGGGGGTGCGGCCTGGCCTGCCCAGAGCCAGCCCAGCCGCCCCCTGACGGCTGTCCCACCTTGCCTGCCCAGGCGCCCGCTGACCAGGACAGGCAGGGGCTGGGCCCACGGCAGCTGGGCCAGGGGTGCCAGGTGTGGAAGCCTGCAGCAGCAGCAGTAGGGCAGCCCCTACAGGCCCCCTTCCTGCCAGGCCAGCAGCTCAACAGGACTAGCCAGCAGGCTGGCCCAGCCCCACAGCAGCCACTGCCTGCAGCGCCGCAGCAGACGCACACATGGCAGCTGGCCACAGCACAAGGCAGGGCGAACGCTCCTCAAGGCCCTGGGATTCGTACCTGGGCATACAACGCTGCAGCAGGCCCCAGGCAGCCTGACCTCACTGCTGCCAGCACAGCTGCCAGTACGGAGGTGGTAGGCACAGGTGGCGCCACCACACTCGCTGTGCAAGCAGCGGGCCGTACTGCTGACAGTGAGCCTGCCCTGCCTGCTCAGCCTCACCACCTGCTGGCTGGGCAGCAGCAGCAGCAGCAGCAGCAGCAGCAGCAGCAGCAGCAGCAGCGTGCTTCTCCGCCCCATGTGCCTCCACAGCCTCCCCAGCACCTGTGGCAGCAACAGCACCCACAACATGAGCAGCTGAAGCCTGCGGAGAAGGAGCAGGCGGAGGTGGTTCCGGCACTGCTGCGGTCAGGCCAGCCGGGGCAGCCGGTGGCCAGCACGACCAGCACGCCAATGTCTGAGACCTTCATGCTGGCCATTGATGCAACACTGCAAGGGATCGATGCGCGGGGCCAACACCAGCAGCAGCACCAGCAGCAGCACCAGCAGCACCAGCAGCAGCAGCAGCAGCAGCATCAGCAGCAGCAACAACACCATCACCAGCAGCAGCAGCAGCAGCAGCAGCAGCCAGTGCAGGTGCCACCTGTTATGGAGCCTCAACGTTGGCAGCAACAAACCTGGTGGGGCCAGGGAGCACCGGGAGCTCAAGCCCAGCCTGGGCAAGCGCCTGTGGCAGCGCAGCCTGTCGCCTCTCAGCCTGGCTGTCCCCTGCCACAGCCAGGTGGCAGACAAGCTGGTGGCCAGGCTGGTTGCGCGGAGCAGACGGCTGCGGAGGCAGAGTACAAGGAGAAGGGCAATATGCCCAACCTGCAGCAGCTGCAGCAGCCAGTCACGGACGCTGCTGGCACCTCCACCCACCCTGTGGTCAACTCCCCCCTGCCCATCAAGCAGCTGGCCTTCACTCCCATGGCCTCTAAACTTGGCATCCTAGGGCACAACAGGGAGCTCTGGTCCCGCCTGCCTGGCGCCCAGCAGCCCTACACCCCCTTCCACCCTCCGCCCACCTGCAAGGAGGAGGCAGCACCTGCGCAGCAGGAGGCAGGCCCTGCAGCCCCCTGCCCACCACCCCAGCAGTTGGTGCCGGCAGACGACAGTGACATGGGCTGTACGCTGCAGCCACAGCCGCCTCAACATGACCCAGATGCTGTCACTCCCAAGGTTGAGGAGGAGCTGGTGGGCAGGCAGGTGGATGAGGCGGGTGTGGACAGCAGTGACTGCAGCAGTGATGCGGGCGATGAGGCCCGAGGGGAGAGGGCTGCCTTCCCCGCAGGCCTGTCCCAGCATGCCACCCAGGCCAGAGTGAGGTTCTTGGCTGCGGCAGCACCGTCGCTTGAGGCGTCCAACCCCGGCAGCCCCACCGCAGCTGCGGGGCATGCAGTCGAAGCGGAGGAGGCAGAGGTGGAGTCGGAGGTGGAGGTGGAGGTGGAGGCGGAGGTGGAGGCGGACAAGGCAGTGGTTACGGTGGGGCGCGGGCGCAGAGGGCAGGGTCGTAGGGTGGTGCAGGGCAGCCTGGGGCTTCAGGTGGAGTACAGGGCAGGGCAGCGGGAGCCAGCAGCAGGGCAGCAGGGGGTGGCAGCAGGGATGTGGGGGAGGAAAGGAATGCAAAGAATTGCGTGTGGGGTGGGTGGGCTGCAGCATAGTGACCATTGCGTGCTTTGCGGCTTCTGTCCCAACCTTGATCACTCAAGGCTGTTTCCTTGAGGTTTGTAGCCAGTGTGACCCCCTGGGCGCTCTGCCTCCCTGTTCCCCCTAGGTGCCCAGCCTCCCTGACGGCCAGGCAATGCGCAAGCTGGCTGACTACCTGCCCCAAGAGATCGTCCAAGTGTACCAGGATGAGTTTGGCATGAAGCGTGACTTGTACGAGTGGCAGGTGTGCTGCTGGTGCTCATGCGGCTCCCAGGGCCCTTACCCTGAGGTGTGCTGTGCTCAGGCCATGGCGGTTGCATGGCGGTTGCATGGCGGCATGAAGGATATGATTATTGCATGCATGGAGTCCTGTCCCGCCAAACCACGCCAGGGAATGTGATCAGCAACGCACCATCCCAGCTGGCAAACCACACGCTGCCAGCATCACATCTGCTGCCACACATCACATATGCTGCCAGCGCCATGTCTATTTCACTCTGGACCAATGTTGCAGTCATCACATCTCGTTCTTTCGTGGATGATGTCGGGCCGTCTGACCTGGCCTGGGCTCCAGCCCCCTTTGCCACCTAGCTGCTATCTAGCTGCTACCTGGCTCCCTCCAGCCGCCATCACCCCATCTTGGAGCGTCTACTTGTAACGAGATGTAATGATGCTGATGGGACGTGTCCCCATCTTGGCCGGGCTGCCCTGGGCTGCAGGCGGAGTGCCTGATGACCCCAGGCGTGCTGTATGGCAGCAACCTGGTGTTCTGTGCCCCAACCTCGGCCGGCAAGACCATCGTGTACGAGATCCTGGCGCTGCGCCGCCTGCTCACCACCGGCAAGCCCTTCATGTTGGTGCTGCCCACGGTTGTGCTATGCGCTCAGAAGGTGGGTGGCAGCTGGCTGAGCAGGTGCAGCTTTGCCAGCCTGGTGGAGTGGAGCCAGGCGAGGCTCGCTCATGTGAGGCAGCCAGGCAGGCGTGGCAGGCAGGTAACGGCAGGCAGAGGCGGCTGAGGTGGTTGAGCGTAGCCGGGCTTGGACAAGAGGAACAGATAGGCACGTGTTGACAGCTAGGCGTGGAAGCAGGCATGGCAGTGGAGGGGGCAGCAGCTGAGGGGTGGCGTGAGGTGTGACGTTGAAAACATTGATAGTGCAGAGTAGCTGGTAAGGCGTACATGACGCTGGGTTGCCTTTCCTTGCGGTTGTGAGCCCGGCCTGCAGCCCGCTCTGACACCTCTCACACGCACAGTTCCCAGTTATCTGCCTTAGGCTTGGTGCCCTGCTTGGTGCCATGTGTTGACATGTGTGCTGCGCTAGTCACATTGTGCTGTGCTGTGCTGTGCTGTGCTGTGCTGTGCTGTGCTGTGCTGTGCTGTGCTGTGCTGTGCTGTGCTGCGACATGGGGCTGTGCATGTGCCTTGCTGTGCGTCCCAGGCAGCGGCTCTGGAAAAGTTGCTCAAGCCCATGAAGCGTCAGGTCAAAAGCTTTTATGGCGGCTTAGGCAGCGGAACATACTTTGAGCATGACACAGGTGGGCAGTCGCCCCATGCTGATGCTATGCCTCATGCAGGCCCTGGCCGTGGCATAGATGTACTTGAATGGTCATGACTTCTTGCATTGCTGATAGCAGTGTCCAGCTTCTTTTTCATGTTCCTTCCTCTGTCAACAGCCTACATGTGGCCATGCGATAGGAAGTCTGTTCTCGTCCACCTTCCTTACCCCTCCACCATCACCTTGACCCGCACCTTCACCTTTACCTCCCCTACCTCTTTACCTTACCTGCACCTTTCCTTCCCCTCCACGCTCTCACCTGCCCTCCCCCTTTCTTTCCACCCTTCCCCTTCCCCTCACCCCTACCCTGCGCCATCTTTCCAGACAGGCTTGTAACAGGGTATCTATGGGGTTGTGTCTTCTTGCCATCCCTTGCCGAGTTGCGCAGGTGCCATTGTGTGCACCATAGAGAAAGCCAACATGATGGTGAACCGCATGTTGGAGGAGGACAGCCTGGGGCAGCTGGGCGCGCTGGTGGTGGATGAGCTGCACATGGTGGGAGATGATGACAGGTGCGTGGGGGGCAGGCAAGGCAGGCAGTTGATTGAACAAGATCGGGCTGCTGCTGGTGCTCGGGTTGGTCACCAGGGGCGGGGCATCAACACATGAAAGGAGCACAGCAGGCAAGGCAGGGCAAGGTGGTGCAGGGTTCAGTGTGGAACCTGACCTGTACCGCCCTCTGGCGGCTTGCCTATCCCTGCAGGGGCTACTTGCTGGAGCTGCTGCTCACTAAGCTGCGCTACGCCACCTTCACAATGACGGTGGACCGAGGTAAGCAATGTGGGCAGCCATGCAGCCATTTCACATAGTGCTCTCCACGGGCTGATCAGTCACACTTGCGGCAGAACCTCAGACCGCAGTGGTGCAGTCAGCATGGTCATTGAGTAAACGAGGCAGTAATATGTAGGCAGCACGTGCATGGGCTTGCTGGGTGGAGACTAGGGCATCAGCCTGCCAGTAGCTCATGGCCCTATCAGGCTTGGAGCACAGAAGATCTTGTGCATGATAGTCTTGTAAGATGGAATGAACTTCTGATGGCGTCATGAACTGACCCGAGTATTTTGGAGGCATGCTGGTGGCGCTGAGTCAATAGCAACGCCATACTTGGCGAAAGCCTTTTAATGCTGCTGCTGCTGCTGACGGTGGTGCTGACGGTGGTGCTGATGGTGACGATGATAATAATGACAATGATAGGCATGACAACAAGCCCCCTGTACGTCTGCTGCAATGTTGCATCGTGTGCAACTGTCCATGTGGTTAGCTGTGTGTGACACTTTGTGGAATGGCCAACAGCTTGCACATCACATGGCACCTCAGCCCTAATGCACTGGTGCGCCTTGCATGTCACACCCTGGTGCTGCAGAGGAGGACATGGGTTGTGGCGGAGGGGGGCGTGAGGAGGGTGTTCAGGTGGTGGGCATGAGCGCCACCATGCCCAACGTGGACCAGGTGGGCCACCAGCAGTTGCAGTTGTTAAGTCTATAAGTGGGTGTGTTTGTAGCATGACTATGAGTCTGTGTTTGCAGAATCCACATCAGGTGGATGTCATGAAAGGATATTGATGGTGATGGTCATGGTCATGGTCATGGTCATGGTGATGGTCATGGTCATGGTCATGGTGATGACCAGCATTTGCAAGCACTGGCTGTTATGGGGCCCTGCTGGGTGGACTAGTTGGTGTGTGGTGCAGACAACCCCCAGGCACCTCTCTGCATCAGGTGCCCACAGTGCCGCATCACGCAGGCCAGCCTGCTAAGTAGGCAGTCAGGCCTTGCAGTGCTTGCCAGCTCTGGGTTGGCTGGCTGCTGCCTACAGGATGGCTTTGTACATCAAGGGGTCGTAGTGGTGGCTGGGTGCAGGGGGGCAGGGGAGCAGGGGGGCAGGGGGGCAGGGGAGCAGGGGGGCAGGGGGGCAGGGGGGCAGGGGGGCAGGGGAGCAGGGGGGCAGGGGGGCAGGGGGGCAGGGGAGCAGGGGGGCAGGGGGGCAGGGGGGCAGGGGAGCAGGGGGGCAGGGGGGCAGGGGAGCAGGGGGGCAGGGGGGCAGGGGGGCAGGGGAGCAGGGGAGCAGGGGGGCAGGGGGGCAGGGGGGCAGGGGGGCAGGGGGGCAGGGGGGCAGGGGGGCAGGGGGGCAGGGGAGCAGGGGGGCAGGGGGGCAGGGGGGCAGGGGGGCAGGGGAGCAGGGGGGCAGGGGGGCAGGGGAGCAGGGGGGCAGGGGGGCAGGGGGGCAGGGGAGCAGGGGGGCAGGGGGGCAGGGGGGCAGGGGGGCAGGGGGGCAGGGGGGCAGGGGGGCAGGGGGGCAGGGGGGCAGGGGAGCAGGGGGGCAGGGGGGCAGGGGGGCAGGGGGGCAGGGGGGCAGGGGAGCAGGGGGGCAGGGGAGCAGGGGGGCAGGGGGGCAGGGGGGCAGGGGAGCAGGGGGGCAGGGGGGCAGGGGGGCAGGGGAGCAGGGGGGCAGGGGGGCAGGGGAGCAGGGGGGCAGGGGAGCAGGGGGGCAGGGGGGCAGGGGGGCAGGGGGGCAGGGGGGCAGGGCGGCAGGGGAGCAGGGGGGCAGGGGGGCAGGGGAGCAGGGGAGCAGGAGGGCAGGGGAGCAGGGGGGCAGGGGGGCAGGGGGGCAGGGGGGTGCTGCAGCTTTGCTGTGTGTCAGTGCTTGCACCAAGGTTGTTGAGTGTGTGGAGGTCAGTAGACTGTGGCCGCGGTGCCTGGGTGACTCTGCAGGTGGCCAGGTGGTTGGGTGCCCAGCTCTTCATCAGTCACTTCCGGCCTGTCCCACTGCAACAGTTCGTCAAGGTGGGTGGCACCGGACTCTGTTTAATGCGGCACAGTCTGTAGCCATCTTTGCCATCGCCTCGTCTTCCACCATCTGCTCCTGCCCCTCCCCTGCATAGCCAGTAACCCCGTGCCTGACATTTGACACTGTGGCATGCTGTGCTTGGGCACTGAAGTAGATCAACCGAGCCTGGTTGCTGAATAGCCCTCGCCCTATCTAGGACTCAACAGACTAGCTCCCAGCTAGCCAGCCTAGTGCTAGAGACAGCTCCTGCCACTGCCGCTGCCGCTGCCCTTGCCTTGCCACTGCCACTGCCCCTGTCGCTGTCGCTGCCCTTGCCCTTGCCGCTGCCGCTGCCCCTGCCCCTGTCGCTGTCGCTGCTTTCGTCACCACTGGCAGCCACCTCATGCATGGTCTAGGTGGGCTTTGAGGTCAAGGACGCCGCCCTCAACACAGTGCGCAAGCTGGAGCCCCCGACCCCTGCCTGGGCAGCCAGGGACACTGATCAGATCGCCCTGCTGGCCCTGGAAACAGTGTCAGCAGGGCACAGCTGCCTCATCTTCTGCGCCTCTAAGGCAGCCTGTGAGCAGGCAGCCAAGCAGATCGCTGGCCTGCTGGGGGAGATACCAGAGAAGGGCCAGCGCAAGGAGGGCGAGGCCGCAGCGGGGGGAAAGGCAGGAGCTGCAGCAGAGGGGGCGGTGGGGTTGGGGGCAGTAAAGGGGCCAGGCGGGCCACCTGGGACGCCAGCCACTCCTGCTCAGCCTGGATTCACATCAGCCTCAGGGCAGCTGGCGCTGCTGACAAACACAGGTAGGGTTAGCCTGCTCGCACGCATGTATACCCTGTCATGGCTGGCAAACAATGCGATTTGCAGGATGATGTGCATCACCTTACATGTTGAACTTTGCGGTTGAGGCACATGTAAACTGCTAGCAATTGCTCCTCACTAGCATGGTGCTGGGGCATGGGCAGTTGTTCTGCTGCTACTCATACTGCTGTTGCTGTAGACCATTTGCAAGTGCTGTGCCTGCTGCTGCCGCTGCTGCTGCTGCTGCTGCTGCTGCTGCTCCTCCTCCTGCGGCTGCGGTGGCTGCTGCGGCTGCGGCTGTGCCGCATTATTGGTGACCATCCTGTTAAATTCCCTGTACCTTCTGCTGTTGTGTGCAGGCGGGTCCATAACAGGGGCTGCCTCGCCCATGCCTGGCAGTCGTGCTGCAGTCCTGCAGGAGCTGAGGCAGCTGCAAGGAGGTGGGGATGCCACCCTGACAGCAGTCATGGCCAAGGGGGTGGCATTCCACCATCGAGGTGGGTGCACACAATGCACCACTGTGCGGCGCAATGTAGAACCTATATGGTGATGATGGTGGTGTTGGTAGTGATGATGGTGATGATGGTGGTGTTGGTGGTGATGATGGTTGTGGTGATGATGGTGATGACAGTGATGATGGTGAGGTCGAATGACACTGTATAGAGTTGAATGTAGGCATGTCCTCTTCATGACGCTGAAATGCAGCCCCCCCCGGCAAATGCTGCTCGTCTCCACCTCGCACACCCCTTTTAGCTGACCGCGACGTAAGGGCCTCACCCAGCTGTACTCCACTTGAGATGGAGAGCCATGCTGCAGCCCATAGTTGTGTGCCCATACCTGCTGCTCGGCGTTTCACCTCATACCCACTTTGCCTCATCCACTGGCGCTGCACTGTCACACTACTGCCGCAACCCTTTGCGCCTATATGAACCCTACCCATGACCCAAACCCTTGACCCCTCACCACCCAACTCCCTTACCCCCACCCCTACCCCTACCTCTACCTCTACCTCTACCTGCACACCCCTCTAACTAACCCCCCTCTGTACACCCCAACCTCTGCCTGCATCCTTCAACATCCTACAACATCCTATACTGCACCTCCTGGGCTCCTGAGCCTAAATAGGCGCATCCCCCGCCTGACCCTGCCTCTGCCCAAACCTGCCGTTGCCCCTGTACCCAACCCTAACCCCCACCTGACCAACCTCTGCCTGCCATTGCCCCGGCCGCCGCAGGCCTGATGCCTGAAGAGTGCCACTTGGTAGAGGCAGCCTACTCCAGCGGGGCTGTCAGCGTGCTGTGCTGCACCTCAACCATGGCGGTGGGCGTGAACCTGCCAGCTCGACGGGTTATCTTCCGGCACGCGTTCGTGGGCCTGCAAACCAACCCTATCGATGTCGCCACGTGAGTGCCATTCCCACCCCCTGCACACCCCCAACCTCTCTGGCCAGCAGCAGCAGCAGCACAACAGTATCGGGTGGTTCATTGTATGGGGAGGGTGTCCCTGCAGACCTTACCCTGCCTGTGTAGGTGCCAGGAGCAGCATAGCAGCAGCAGCAGCAGCAGCAGCAGCAGCAGCAGCAGCAGCGGCACAGCGGCAGCAGCAGCAGCAGCAGCAGCACAGCAGCAGCAGCAACAGCAGCACAGCAGCACCCATGTATGGGGAGGGAGCGCTGGCAGACCTTAACCTGCAGGCCTTAGCCTGCCTGCGTGGCTGCCTGCCCGCACCCCTCAGGTACCGCCAGATGTCGGGCCGCGCCGGCCGCGCCGGCATTGATGATGCTGGTGAGAGCATCCTGGTCGCGTGTGGTGCCTTCAGTGCTGCCAAGCTGGCTAGCCTGATCACCAGTGACTCCGCCCCTATCAACAGCTGCCTGGTGGAGGGCAAGCGGGGCATGAAGCGGGCCATGCTCGAGGTGTGTGCTCCGCTCACCGCCACTGCCGCACTGCTCATGCATATACTGTACAGCTGTGCTGTCCAGTTGTTGGGTTGGCCTCCTGTGGTTGGTTTGGCTGGGAGTTTGGGGGTTTGGCAGTTGTAACATTGCCCTAGGCCCTTTAGGTAGGGAAGCACTAAACTGTTTTCAAGGACTGACTGCGAGTGGGTCTAATCTGTGCTGACCACGCATCCTAGTGCTGAGTGCATCAGTGCAGGCCCCACCTCCCTATGCATAGCACAAGCACCAAAGTGCCCTGCAAGGGCATGCCGTGTAAGTTCCCCAATGATTTGCACTGCGCTGTGCTGCGCTGTGCTGTTCTGCGCTGTGCTGTGCTGTGTTGTGCTGTGCTGTGCTGTGCTGTTCTGTTCTGTTCTGTTCTGTTCTGTTCTGTTCTGTTCTGTTCTGTTCTGTGCTGTGCCGGCAGGTGGTAGTCAGCGGGGCTGTGTCCAGTGCTGGGGACGTGAGCCGCTACATCCAGGTGAGCAGCAGTGCTGCACAGCTTGCAGCACAAGACGTGCAGCAAGAGCAGCACTCAATTCCCAGGATGCTGGCACTCGCCCGGCATCGTCAGCAGCGACTCCAGCTCCAAGCGACCTCTTGTGCCTGGCTACCTGCCTGCCCCGCCTGCTTGGCTGCCTGCTTGCCTGATTTGGACATATGCCATTGAATCGATGCCATGGCTCATCTAGAGAGCAGCACAGCAACAGCCCTACATGCACCCTGCATGCTCTTATTTGCACTTGTGTGCTTGCCCAGGGTTTGCTGCCCTTGCTCTGCTGCACAACGCGCTGGGTTGCGCTGCATGTCGCCCCTAACCCTGACCCCCTGTCGCTGCTGCCTGCAGTGCACCCTGCTGGCTGCCACCCACGACTTCCAGGCAGAGGTCGCTTCCGCTACCAAGACCGCTCTGAAATGGCTGGTGGAGCAGAAGTTTGTGACGTGAGTGCGTGGCTGCAGTGAATGCAGGCCATGCGGTGGGATGGGGGGCCGGGGGGTGGCCCCTCATCCCCTGCCTCCCCATGTGACCATGGATGCTGCCTTGGGTACAGGGTAGGGGTTTAAGAGTGATGACAGGGTTTAAGAGTGAGGGGGTAAAAATTGATAAGCTAAGGTTAAGGGGTTAAGGGGAATGGGGTTAGGGTCAGGCCCCAACCTAGTGCCTGGTTGCCTTGGGTACTGAAGATGCTGGTGCCAGCAGTGCCCACCTGAGGCCAGGGCTGGAGGGTGCCGCCCGCCTCATACACTGTAATCCCGCCCACCTTGCCGCCCTGGGTCGCCTGCAGCCAGCAGCGCCAGGGGCCAGCAGGGGCAAGACGGCAGCAGGGGCGGTGCTAGGGTCCATCAGGGCAAACATTAACGTGCATGCTGGCCTGGGGTAGGCCACTCCTCTTTGCCACCAAGTAGCCACAAGGGAGGGGTAGGGGTGAGGGAAGTGAGGGCAGCCTGCCTGCGGCTCCTGTGGCCTCACCCACCCAGCGCAGCACCCCACATGCTGTATGCTGGCCTGGTAGCACCAGTGGCAGGGGCTGCAAGCCAGCCGCCAGGCTCTGACCATTGATACCATAAGTCAACTGTGTTAGTCGCAGCAGTGGCTGCAGCCCCACACTGCCGTGACCCTGCGTGCGCAGCATTGCCTGCAAGCAGCCTGCCCCCGCTAAGCAGTGTAACGAGCCCCTCCAGTGCTGGGGTGCGGGTCACGGTAATGGATAGACAATTATGCAATAGGAGTTATGGGCCAGGATAAGGGGGTGAGGGTGAGGGTTACCTCAATGCAGTGGCCCTGACCCTGTCGCCCCTAACTCCCTTTGTCTGCCCAGGTGGGACACCATCACCAGCACCTACGTTCCCTCCCCCTTGGGGAAGGCCACTCTGGCCTCAGGCATGGACCCTGCTGACGCCCTGCTGGTGAAGCAGGACCTGGCCAAGGCCAGGGAGGCGTTCGTGATGGCCACGGACTTGCACCTCACGTACCTGGTGGCCCCTGCTCGCCTTGACGATATCAGCATTGACTGGGCCAAGTCAGTGGCATGTTGCCTTGCGACAGCCAGCTTAGGCAGTGTAGAGTGATGGCTCATAGCAGCCAAACAAGTGAAGGGAATGGGACGAGTCCACGTGGAGGGTGGCAGGCGAGCTGTGTGACTGAGCAGCTGCTCGCACGCATGCCGCCCGCCCGCCCGCCCGCCCGCCCGCCCGCCCCGCCCGCCCGCCCGCCCGCCCGCCCGCCCGCCCGCCCGCCCGCCCGCCCGCCCGCCCGCCCGCCCGCCCGCCCGCCCGCCCGCCCGCCCGCCCGCCCGCCCGCCCGCCCGCCCGCCCGCCCGCCCGCCCGCCCGCCCGCCCGCCCGCCCGCCCGCCCGCCCGCCCGCCCGCCCGCCCGCCCGCCCGCCCGCCCGCCCGCCCGCCCGCCCGCCCGCCCGCCCGCCCGCCCGCCCGCCCGCCCGCCCGCCCGCCCGCCCGCCCGCCCGCCCGCCCGCCCGCCCGCCCGCCCGCCCGCCCGCCCGCCCGCCCGCCCGCCCGCCCGCCCGCCCGCCCGCCCGCCCGCCCGCCCGCCCGCCCGCCCGCCCGCCCGCCCGCCCGCCCGCCCGCCCGCCCGCCTGCCTGCCTGCCTGCCTGCCTGCCTCTTACTCACCTGCCTGCCTGCTCTACTTACCTGCTTGCCCTGCAGGTTGTATAACGTGACTCGGGCTCTACAGGGGCCCGACGCTACTGTGATGGAAAAGGCTGGGGTCAACCAGCCCCTGCTTATGAACATGAAGCTGCTGCAGCGCAGCCGAACCACCAAGCTCACAGATACGCAGCTGGTGGGTGACGGACTGGCTTTCCTGTCGCTACTGACTATCACAGAAGCTGCCAGAACAGTCAAGAATGGTCATCATCATTGTACCATGTGCACAGATGCATACCCCGCTATTGACATACAGCTCTTCCAGTGAACGGTTGTTTGGTGTCCAAGCTGCATGCATGATGCTAGCCCATGTGGTGCATGTATGGTAAGAAATTATGACCATGCCGATGGGGTGCCGTGCAGGAGGGAGAACGCGTGGCCAAGAAGTTCTGTGCCTCGCTGGCGCTGTATGATCTCATAAATGAAGTGCCAATGCAGGCTGTGCTGGACAAGTTTGGGATGAAGAGGACAACGCTGGTGAATTTGCAGGTGACGGCAATGCTGCTCTGGCACACATCACAGCTCACAACGTCCAGGCACATCGCAGCAAACATGCGCATCCATCAGTGTCTTCCACGTGGTTTCTTGCTCGCTTTGCCTTGCCTTTCCTTGCCTTGCCTTGCCTTGCCTTGCGCATCAATGGCTGCTCTATGCGTCTTCTCCAGGACCGCGCCAGCAAGACAGCAGCAATGGTGGCAGCCTTCTGTGGCCAGCTGGGTTGGTGCGACCTGGAGATGCTTGTCGCTAAGTTCCAAGGTGAATCAGCACTTCATCAGCACCCGAGCCGTCATCTGGACGATGTGCAAGCGGAACGTGCTTCCATTTTGTATTGTACATGCGACGCGTGTCGCGCGTAGATGGCAGCGTTGAAGATGTTGTCGTTCGCCTCCGCCCTCACGAGATACATCCATCCATGAACTGCCGGGACAAATGAGCGCCATACCTAATTACTCCGCGCCACTCCACGGACCTTTGATATGCCTCCCGTGCGCGTTGCAGGGCGCATCAATAGCGGGGTGCGTGAGGAGATCGTGGCGCTTACTGAGATCCCGGGAGTCCGCGGCTACCGGGCCCGGCTGCTGTACAAAGCTGGCTTGCGCACCCCGGAAGCCGTGGCAGCCTGCGAGTTGTCGCGCCTCACGGACATCCTTGCGGCAGGTGTGTCAGCGTTCTCTGCGCAGTTGCGGCCACAGATCCAAAGCAGCAGCAGCAAAACAATAATCATTAGCTCTGCTTCTACGTGAGCGTATCGCGAGATAGTGGTGCTGAAAACCGCGCTGCAGGCATGGCAGCTAGCAGCAAAGGCAAGACGGAAGATCAAGGTCGCGCCGGAGAGCGGCGGGCTGCTCGCATGATTCTCAATGGAGCGCGGGAGCTGCTGTCCATGAAAGCAAAAGACCTGCGAGCCCAGGCATCGGCTGTCCTAGCGGCAATGCAGCAGGTCCGCAGTTGAACTGGTAGTGGCCCACGCCAACACAACCCAGACCAGGGGCTGGCTGCTCTTGCCCAGCGTGCATTTTCATTGGGTCTGTGGCTGCATCATCTGGGAGGACCTTTTTCTTTCCTTGTCCACCTCTTGGGGCCATTTGAGTGAGATGACCTTCATCGGGTATGTTCCTCAATGTCACTGCTGCTGCTGCTGCTGCTGCTGCTGCTGCTGCTGCTGCTGCTGCTGCTGCTGCTGCTGCTGCTGCTGCTGCTGCTGCTGCTGCTGCTGCTGCTGCTGCTGCTGCTGCTGCTGCTGCTGCTGCTGCTGCTGCTGCTGCTGCTGCTGCTGCTGCTGCTGCTGCTGCTGCTGCTGCTGCTGCTGCTGCTGCTGCTGCTGCTGCTGCTGCTGCTGCTGCTGCTGCTGCTGCTGCTGCTGCTGCTGCTGCTGCTGCTGCTGCTGCTGCTGCTGCTGCTGCTGCTGCTGCTGCTGCTGCTGCTGCTGCTGCTGCTGCTGCTGCTGCTGCTGCTGCTGCTGCTGCTGCTGCTGCTGCTGCTGCTGCTGCTGCTGCTGCTGCTGCTGCTGCTGCTGCTGCTGCTGCTGCTGCTGCTGCTGCTGCTGCTGCTGCTGCTGCTGCTGCTGCTGCTGCTGCTGCTGCTGCTGCTGCTGCTGCTGCTGCTGCTGCTGCTGCTGCTGCTGCTGCTGCTGCTGCTGCTGCTTGTACTGCTGCTGATGTCGGTGGTTCTGCTGATGCTCCCGCTGTATTCCGCTGCTGATGCTCCTGCCGCTGGTTGATGCTGCTGTCTCTGCTGGCCACAGGGTGAGGGTGCAGCGGGTGCTCTCCCCTCCCAGCAGCAATCCTCCTCCAGGCAGCGCATGCTACTACCCAGAGCCCCCAACAGCAGCCGCAGCCTGAAGGCCACCAAGACACCGGCTTCAGTCTCAGGACCACCACACAGCTCACCCGCAGCGACTGCCGGCCAGCACAAGGCCGAGCTGACGCCTGGAGGCGTGGTGCCCGCCCAGGCCTGGCCAGTGCCAGGCAACCCCTCCCCGCACAGCTCTGCAGCCCCCTCCCTGACCCAAGGACCCCCCCAGGTGCATGGAGCAGACACCATGCTGCTGCTGCCAGCTACTGCAGAACCGCAACCACACGGTCCCTGTCAGCAGCCAGCGCAGTTGCAGCCTCCCCTCGCCCAACCAGTGCAGGTCGCTTCCGCCCAAAGGCCTCACAACTCTGTCACGGGAACCCAGCCTCCCGCCTGGTCACACCTGCCACAGCACACACCTGCCCTACAACACCAGCAACCACCCCCATCAGCTGCTGTTGGCCCATTCCCAGGCGGTGTTGCACCGGCCCCCTTAGAGGAGCCCCTTGCCCCACCTCCTGAACACGGGCTGAGGTTCGCGGCACAACAGGTTGGTGGTGCTGGGGGCGTGGGTGGCGCCCAGCCGCTACTGACTTGGTCAGCCCAGCCCAGTGGCCAGTACCCCAGCCATGCGCCACAACATCAAGCATGGCAGTCGTCAGCTGAGATGGGAATGAACTGCAATGGGAAGCGGCCTATGGCAGTTGGCACTGACAGTTGGGGGGCGAAGAAACCTGCAGGCGAACAGCAGCTGCAGGCACCTCCCACTTTCACTTTCCATCATGTGCCTCAGCAGCCAGCTGTGCAGCCACAAGCACTGGAGCAGCGGAAGCAGCAGGAGCAGCATGCCTGGAATGGCCTGGCTGGCCATGCTCAGAGCAATGCTGTGAAGCCAGCTGGTGTGCATCAGAGTCATAGCCTTGGGCAGCAGCTGGCTGCGCATGGCTTGCATGCCAGCATCGGCACTAGCCAAGATGGTGGCATGCAGACACGCGCCCCTGCTACCACCACAGGCTGCATGGGCGCTGAGAGTACGGCCCAAACCCACCATCCCCCAGCCCCAGCCCAAGTCCTAAACCCAGCCCCAGCCCAATCCTTGACAGCAGCTGGGGGCATACCAGCTTGGCCACCTGCCCATTGTGCGGCTCTCCCTGCCCCTGCCGCCTCCCCTCCTCATACCCACACAGCCACAGCTCCGCCACGCAATGCTGCGGCAGGGCAGCCGCGTGCTGCAGGGCCAGCTGCCAGCCACCAGCCACGCCCCGCTGACGGTCAGCAGGCCAGTATGGTGGGTGGCTGTCCACCCTACCCTGCAGCTGCAGGCTGGAGCAGCACGGGGCTGCCCACCCCACTTCACACATTGTGGCAGCCAGGGCAGCCTGCGCAACAGGGACATTCAGGGCATCTGGTAAACTCAGCACCATCTTGGTTTCCTACCCCAGCCCCTGGACCCTGCCAGCACCAGCAGTACAGCACCAGCCATGCCCTTGCCGCCAATTCTGCCCAGCCTCCCACCCACCCACCTCCCCACTCAGGCCTAGCCCAGGCCAGGACATCAGTTGCCATGCCCCAGGTCCCCCCTCCCTCGCCACCCGCCCCCCCTCCACCTCCACCTCCCCCACCCAGCGGCACCCTTAGCGAAGCGCCCTCCCGCCTCCAGAGCAGCGGCGGTGCACCCTCCTCCGCCTGGCATCCAGCCCCTCCAGCCATCACTCTAGCTCAGCGGCCCAGCCCCATGAAACAGGGCCAGCCTGGCTCCATCACCAGCCTGCCCTCCTCCACTGCCGCCCCCACCCCTCATGCACAACACCCTGCCCCTGCCCCTGCCCCTGCCCTGATGAAGGCTGGTGGCACAGTACTAGCAGCCCCTGCCGTAACCGCAGCCCTGGCCCTGGCGCCCGCATGCCACGCTCTGTCTTGCACAGTTGATGCACCGCCAGGGCGGGGGCTGGCACCTCCTCCTCCTACACCCTGTCCTCACCCGTCTGGCATCCTCCCACTGCGCACTGCCAAGCAGGTCTCTGACCTGATGACCCGACTCAAGGCAGCGCGCTGCACCCAGCTGGCATTTTGTTTCCTGTTTGCCAGCTCCCATGCCTCAGCTCCCACCCCCTTCATCACCACCCTGCAGCTGCCCGACCCACTCGCAGCAGCCAGACAGGCCTGCGGCGCCGCACCAACCGCTGCCAATGGCAGTTCCCGCTGGGCCCTCCACTCACCCACGAAACCTGCGGCTGCAGCTGGCCCCCACTGTTGCTGTGATGCTGATGGGAATGGCAATGAGGGAGGCAGGCAGGGGGGGCCCACTGGGACGAGTGGGCTGGGAGTTTCGTTGAATGGCAATGTTGTCGCAAGGGTGCCCTTGGGCTGTCAGGGTGATCTGGAGGGGGTGGCCCTGAGCGTTGAGGACGGCAGCGCCTACTGGGTTCCTCTGAAGCTGGCAGTGGGCAGGGCAGGAGAACCAGCTGTTGGTAAGATGCTCAACTGAAGCTGGCAGCGGGCAGGGCAGGAGAACCAGCTGTTGGTAAGACGTGGGCCCTGGGCCTGCACAGCACTGCACGCTGTGGCCGCTGCTGACCGCAGTCGTAGCTGGGAGTGGGCTTGATTGATGATTCTGCTTGGGGTGGCAGCTGCTTGGTGCTGCTCCTGAGTTGGTGTGTGGCGTGTGCTGCGCAGGCAGTGAAGAGGGGCAGTGCCTGCAGGCGGTCATGCAGCTGCTCCAGGACCCCAGCATCACCAAGGTGACTCACCTTCATCTCCGGGGCTCACACATGCGCTGTCTTGTCACACTGTCTCTTGCCTTGCCTTGCCGGCGCTGGGGCTGGGGCTGGGGCTGGGGCTGGCTGCAGCACCTTATGAGTACGCTAGTCCCAGACTGAGTATGCAAAGGCGCAGACTGCCTCCCTCCCGCACTGCCCCACATGGCCAACCCTGCACCCCTCACCATAGGCCCATCTGCCACCTGACCTGACGTGCATCCCTGAGGCCCTCATGGCTGGCACCTGACTGGCCTAGCCCAGCCCAGCCAACCCAGCCCTGACCTAGCCTAGTAAGACCTGACACAGCCTGTCTGGACCCCATGCTGCAGTCTCTGTTGCACCCCACACATGGAGCACCATGCAAAGCTGTTAGCGCTGGACTGACACTGGGCGAGCGGTGGGCTGATCATGGCACAGGGCCTGACCGGGGGGTTCCTGCTGGCACTCATGCTGGTCCCCAGTGAGGCCCTGTCCTCCCTGCTGCACCAGGCCTCTCACAACATCGGCATGCTTGCAGGTCACCTACAATCTAAAGCAGCAGCTGGCTGGGCTGCATGCCCTGACCCACCCTCCCCAGCTCTGCCCCCCGACCACTCTGTGGCCCCCTCCACCCCAGACCTGCCTCCCGCAACCCAGTGCGAGACACGGCGGCGGTGAACGTCCTGCAGACGCTGAGGGGGCAGGGCAGGGCGGAGGAGAGGGGCGCCGGCTGGAGTGGCGTGCTGGGTGGGGCCAAGTGGGGGAGAGAGGGGGCTGGCTAGGGGGCAGAAGCCTGATCCCCACTGAGCCGCTGGTGGATGTCATGGTGGCCTGCTGGCTGATGCAGCCGGACAGCCCACTGAACAAGGAGTGGGCTATGCAGGGCAAGAGCGGTGTCAAGGCTGCCTGGAAGGTGCGTGCTGCACTGCCCCTGCCGCCTTGACCTGCGCTTGCTGGGAGACGGGCTGTGTAGCGGTTTGCTAGGAGTAGAGCGGGACACAAGGGACTTGAGATTGTGGGCTGGCGTGTTCCTTATTATTGTGATGTATGAGTGGGAAGCCCCTCCATACACGGTCATTGGAGTGCAGATGGTGTGAGCCAGAGTTATTCCCATTAGGCACCTTCCTGTGAATGGTAGGACAGCTCCACCCCATTGCCTAGCCCCGATTCCGTCCCTTAGCTCGGGTTACCCCGGCACCGAACACCCCTGCAGGTGCTGGATGGCCTCCTGCGCAGCCTGCCCCAGGTCAGCCCAAACGCCGTGCAGGAGGCGCTGGCAGGCATCCCCATGCCTGGGATGTGGCTGGCAGGGCCGGCGGCAGACAGTCGCGGCCTCCCCTCCAGCAACGCTGCAGGGCCTGGCAGTGGCAGCAGCAGCGGCAGGCAGTCTGCGCCCCGTGGACCCACAGGCCCAGGCCGTGCTGCTGACAGTGCTGGCATGGCTGGCAGGGGCGCCTTTGGGCCAGGAGGCACCGGCCGGCTCAGTTCAGGCAGCAGCTCAGCCAGGAGCAGCTCGTTTGACTTGGTCCTGCCGCCTCTGCCGACCATGGTCACTGGATATGCACCAGCAGCTGCTACAGCATGCCTCACTAGTGGTTCAGGCCAGCCAGTCAATGCAGTCACATGCCTGCCTATGGCGGTATCAGGCAATCACGCTGGCAACGCGGCAGATAGAAATGACGGCGGGCAGAATAGGGGAGCAGGGCTGGAAGAAGGCAGCAGCGCGAAGGCTGGAGGGATGGAGGAAAGTCAGGGAAGGGGCGGCAGCGAGGGTGTGGGGCCAGGTGCGGCAGGCCAGCTGGGCTGGTGCGGGGCCCGCCAGCTGGACGTGCTGCGGGTGGCTTGCCTGGCACGGAAGCTGTGGGAGTCTGCTGCGCCACGTTTGGAGGCCGAAGGGATGATGACCGCACTGCAGCAGATTGAGATGCCGCTGGTAAGGTGCTGATGGTGACGCTGCTTCGACAGTCGGTTTTCAGCATGCTTGGCCACCCTGCCCCTGCCCCTGCCCCTGCCCCTGCCCCTGCCCCCATATCAGCTGCACTGGCTGCTGCAGGTGCCAGTGCTGGCAGGTATGGAGTGCTGCGGCATGGCAGTGGACGCTGGCGTGCTGGTGGCGCAGCGCCAAGGCCTGGCCCAGCGCGTGCTACAGCTGGAGAGCAAGGCTCAGCAGGCAGGCGATGCACCCCCACCTTGACCTGCCACTTGCCCTGCAGCCTGTTCCTTGCCTGCACCGCATGTCAGTCTGACATTGGTGGTGGTGGTGGTGGTGGTGGTGGTGGTGGTGGTGGTGGTGGTGGTGGTGGTGGTGGAGGGGTGAGGAGGGTGTTCCACATAACTGCCAATGATCTGTCTTTGAGCCCAGGGCTGAGGCATCAAGGTGCTCACCAGGGCTAGCCTACACTGGTGGTGTTGGAACCTTTTCACCTCAGTCACTGACAGACTACCTCCAGCCTTGGTTGCCGTTGACATTGAGGTGTCCTCTTGCTCAGCTGCAGCCCAGACACTCACACTCACCCACAGGCCTCTCAAACCTGCCTGCTAGGCTTCCCTCATGCCAGCATGCGCGGTGTTCGCAGAGGTCGTGGGAGGAGCTGTGGTGGTTGTGGTGGTTGCAGGTGGTTGCCAGCGAAGTGGGCGGCGCCAAAGACCTGGCGTTCTCACTGTCCTCCCCCAAGGACGTGTCAGACCTGCTCTTCAATCGCCTCAAACTGCCGGTGCCGCCTAATGCAAGCAAGGGCAAGAACAGGCAGATCAGCACGGGGGCAGATGTGCTGCAGGTGAGCCAGGAACCCCTACATATTACTCTGCAGGCAGACCGGGCAGGTTGCCTAACCCTGACCCTTACTGTAACCCTAACCGTGAACCCTAACCCTAAATAGTGACCCCAAACGTGACTCGAAATCGTGACCCTAACCCTAACCCTAACTATAAACCTAACCCTAACCGTGAACCCTTACCCTAACCCAGTCCAGCACAGGGCACATGACCACCAGCAACCACCACCAGACATGCAACCCACACCTGCTACCCAGAGCAACAACAGGGTGTCTCCGCAATGTGAGTTGTCCAATGCAGCCTGACAGAATCAGGGACAGAAGATATGTCGCCATTTGGCTTGCCACACTGATGCCACCTAGCAAGCTGCCTTGCCCTGCTGCCCTGCCCTGCTGCCCTGCCCTGCTGCCCTGCCCTGCTGCCCTGCGGCCCCAGGAGCTGGTGGAGGAGCATGTGGTGGTGCCCGTCATCATGGAGCACCGCAAGCTCAACAAACTGCTCAGCAGCCTGAACGGCCAGCTGGCAGAGATGTGCAGGTAGGTGTGCGTGGCACCACACACACAGCGGCGGGGCAGGTGGTGTGAGAATTGCTGGTAGGTGCTCGACAGCTTGGCATTGAAGGTGAACTCGGACTCATATCCCCATACTCTCCCTCATCTGCCCCTGTCCTCTGACTCAGGGTATTGATGTAGCAGGGGTGTATGTGTGAGTAAACGTGCGTGTATGTGTGTGTGTGTGTGTGTATGTGTGAGTGAACGTGTGTGTGTGAGCTGGTTTGTTCAGGAGTGATGCGGGGGTGGCCCAATCAGTCCGGTTGATGGAGTCTGCCTTGAAGCAGCAAGACCAGCGACCTGGCCAGCCCCTGCCTGGCGTCAGTGCCTCCGCCAGCAGCATCCCCAGTGGCCTCATGAGGCTTGCTGGCGAGTTCCAGCAGACAGGCACCAGCACCGGCAGACTGGCGATGGGGGAGCCAAACCTACAGGTGAGGCACAACGGCTGGTCCCACTCAACTGCAGGAGATGCAGGTTCTCGGAAAGGTTGTTGAAAAGGTTGTTGTATAAGGTCTTATAGACAGAGTTTCTAAGGAGGTGCAGCGCTCAGCGGTTTGGAGTTGCCACTGTCACTATGGCAGCTGGCGATTGCTTCAGAGCAGGGCAGACCCCACACAGTCACTGCCACTCCCACCATCTTCAAGGTCGGGGGCACTGGGGTCGAAACCAATTGCATTGCTCCTGCAATACCACAAAGCAGCCAGGCAACAACATGGTGTCAAGCAGGCCAGTCCATCAGGGGTGGGCATGGGGAGCAAGCAATGGCTGGCTGAGCGTCAGTGACACATGTTGTTGACACACAGCCTGGCGCAGCGGGCTGGCTAAACAGCCTGGTGGATGGGTGGGTTTGTTGCGCAGACCGTCCCTCGACCAGCTGACTACGAGATGGACAGCGGGCCCTGTGCGGAGTCTGCTAAAGCCTCGGCTCCAGGCTGTGCCCCAGCAGCTGCCCCTGGCGGCCCCACCGCCGTTACTAGAGCCATGCACCTCAACATTCGCTCCGCCTTCATAGCGCCTCCTGGCTGTGTGATGCTGGCCGCTGACTACTGCCAGGTGGGGTGGGCAGCAGCAGCAGCAGCAGCAGCAGACGAACCCCCACTGCGGCAGCACCTACAGCGGCTGTAGGGGCTGGTCCTGGTCTTGACCGTGAGTGTGCTTCACATCACTGCAGCTTGCGAGTGCCAGGCTGCTCAGATGCCTCAGGACCTTCCTTTAGGACCTGACATTAAAACCTGAGGGAGCCGCCGCCTGCCCACTGCCCCCTGGGACCATGCCAGTCACTGGCCCCCGCTGCCCTGTGCAGGTGGAGCTGCGCATGATGGCCCACCTGAGCCAGGACGCGGTGCTGTGCGGCATGCTGCAGCAGCCGGGCGCTGACCCCTTCAAGGGCCTGGCTGCCAGCTGGCTGCAGATCCCTCAAGACCAGGTAGGCGCCTACAGGGCAGGGCACTGCTCTGAACTCCACCCCTCTGCCTAGTGGGGAGGTCATGAGGGTTGCAAGGAATGGCATGTGCTTCAATGTTGTGCTTCACTGTACTAGGGAGGGGGTGGCAGGGCAACAAGGTGATGGCCCCTGATGCTATCGTCCTGCCTGCCTGCTGCTCTGCCTCACTCCAGTGTGATGGTAGGCCCACCCCCTCCTTCCCAGCACCCGTAGACCTTGTGGTCGCAGGCAATGATGAGGGTGGGGTGGGGCGCGGGTG
Source organism: Haematococcus lacustris (assembly GCA_030144725.1). NCBI lineage: Eukaryota > Viridiplantae > Chlorophyta > Chlorophyceae > Chlamydomonadales > Haematococcaceae > Haematococcus > Haematococcus lacustris. The sequence goes on along the minus strand of JASKMD010000021.1, from coordinate 2,817,313 downwards.
TAGTCATGCAGGGGCTGCACTCACCCTGCCCTCCACGCCCACACACGGGCCAGCACAGGGAAGGCAAGGTGGCACTGGTGCAGCCGGCTTAGCGCACACCGCCGGTCTTGGCCGCCGTGGAATCATCACACCACTTGCTGACAGGGTCCATCTACCATGACCCTGCTCTTGAAACCTGGCGCCTGCCTCCTCAGCTGCCCTGACCCAGCTCACCCCTCCCCAGCCACACCCTCCCCCGCCCCTGGCCCCTGGCCTCACTTGGCCGGCATGTATGTGTGCGCTGTGCTTCATCAACCCCACCCTCTCAACAGTACCTCAACCCATACCTCAACCCGCCATGTCATCAGCAGGCCAGCCTGGTGGCTCCTGGTGTCGCAGGTGACCAGCACCCAGCGGGCGCATGCGAAGCAGCTGGCCTACGGCATGCTGTACGGCATGGGCCCGGCTGCTCTGGCGGCCAGCCTGGGCGTGACACCGGGAGAGGCCCTAGCCCTGTCCACCAAGTTCATGCAAGCGCTCCCGGGCGTGGAGGCCTGGATTAAAAGGTGGGTGGGTGCCTGATCAGGAGCCTCGACTGCTACCTGGAGGGGTGTGCCAGCGATAACCACCATGGGGGTTGAGCTATGGAACTAGTGGGCCATTAGCGATGTTGCCTGATTCACTCTCGTGGTTCACGCATGGCATGTGATGGTGATGCTGAGGATGAGGATGGAAATCATGCGTATGGCAGCGCTGTTTGCAAGCCGCCTGTTGCCTGTTGCTGGCGGTGCACAGCTGGCCAGGGACCGTGCGTGTGTAGCTGTTGCTGTGGTGCCCCATGCTGTAGCAGCGTCAAGGCACGTCACCTTTGTTTGGCATAAAACCAAGTGTTTGCATGGCCAAGCCACAGCTTGTCCAGCTAGTGCTTGTTCAACTTGTACAGCTAGTGCAACCCAGCAAGAGCCACATATGCAGCGCCATTGAGGCTGTCTCGCTGCTGGTGCTGGTGATGGTGCGTTGCAGGCTAGTAGCGGAGTGTCGGCGCTGTGAGTATGTCGTCACCCTGGCTGGGCGGAGGCGCTACCTGCCAAACATCAATGCTTGCAACGGCAGCAAACTCACCCAGAACAAGGTGCGCTGATGTAGGGGCCTGCCCAGGCTGCTTCAATCAAGGTGAGGCCAGCAGCAGCTACAGCAGCAGCCGCTCCCTTCAGCAGCTGTCACATTATGAATCCATGCTCCTCGACCTGTGCCTGAAACCTGTGCCTGACCACCGGCGTGGGGTTGTATGGGTATAAGCTGACATCTTGCATGGGTGTGTGCAGCTGAGAAGCCATGCGGAGCGGCAGGCCGTGAATACCACCACCCAGGGTTCTGCTGCCGACCTGATCAAGCGCGCCATGGTGCAACTGCACAAGCAGTTGGCGCTGCCCCACTTGCTCGGTGCAGCAAGACTAGTGCTGCAGGCAAGTGGTCCTGGTCCCCTAAAGCAGGCCTGCTGAGGGCCCAGGTGGTGGGGAGGGAGGGCAGGGGCCGTGTTGGCTTGGGTGGTGCCATGAGCCTTATGTGGCAACTTGGCTCGATCACAAAGGTAGCAGCAGGGTTTGTGCACAAGACAATCCACAGGCGGGCATCTATAGCAGCTACAGGCGTATGGCTGCTGGATTACAGCTGTGTTGTGAACAAACATGATGCGGAGAGTCTAGCTAAAACAATACGATTGTTGTGGTCCAGGTCCATGACGAGCTGTTGTACGAGGTATCCGAGGCGCGGTTGGCCGACGTGGCCCGGGTCGTCGCGGAAGCTATGTCCAAGAGCTGGCTATTGTCGGTGGCCACTCCCGTGAAGCTGAGTATTGGGCCGTCATGGGGCGAGCTGACCGAGGTCACGCTGGAGCAACTAACGCGGCCGAGGTCTCGTTAACCCGGGCCCCGAGACAAATCGTTAACAAATGAGGTAGCCGGAGTCTGGAGCTTCGCCATGGGACGTTGGGTGGTGTGCGATGTGGCGCGGGTTTGAGCGGATGTGAGACCTTTGAGGATGAAGTTCAGGATTGCACTCCCGAAGGGGGCAGAGGCAGGGCAGAGTAAAAAAGGGGTGCGGAAAGAGCGTGAGGGCGGGGGGCGCATGGTTCGAAGCGTGCTCACACACATGCTAGGTTGCACCACACACAAGTCACATGTACATATGAAGATGGTTTGGGTGAGATCTCGAGCGCTTCTGATGCGCGCCCTTTCACTGCACGGTGCCCCGCATCTCATTGGGGACACATGCACCAAGTTGTGCATTGCAGCAACGCATATAAGTAAGCGCCAAATCATGGTGGTAACGACATTGACACCATTGGGGCGTCATGGTGTGCGGAGTGTGGATGCAAGCTGGTCAGCAATGTCCGTGCGTCAGGCAGGGTGAGTCCACGCTTCAGCATTGAGGGTAACGGCTTGGTACGAAAGCACATTGAGGAATGCTATCTTCTCCTTTAACGTTAGTTTGTTTGGAAGATGAATGGTGACTTTTGCAACACAATGCAAGACAAATCGACTTCCGCCCTGCGCTAGTTAAAACGCGGCATGCGACAATTGGTGAACACTGTAGGGTTTGGCCAGGTCACAAATGTCGCTCGCTCAACCCCTACTGGGCATCGCAAGATAGCTATGCTTGTCATCACCATCCAGCTGCAAAAACCACATGCTGAGATGAGGACCCGCCTGGCACGCGGCCACTGCCAACAAGCCGGCACCCACACTCCGTATCCCTTGATTGCCAAAGGAGTTAGCGTTGTTGCCCTACACTAATGTTGACAATCGTTTGTGGCTTGGAGTCTTGGGGTCTTGGAGTCTGTGTGTGGCTTGGAGTCTTGCTGGAATATCCGGCTGGAATATGACATGCATGATCATACATAGGTTGTTTATGACCGAGTGGACCGTAGGCTCTCCAGCCATGATGACAGCCCTGGAAAATCCCTGGCCTGTGGAGCTTAAGGGTGTCATCCTGGTAATGAACCAATTGTCCTTGATCCATGATGCCAAACGAAAACTCCGGCGATAGAAATCCCGGCCCTGGGAGCCTAAGGGGAGGAACTATGGCTGGTTTGACCGGGGATTGGCCAGTCACAACCACCATCGTTGCATGAGCATGGAGGTGGGAGTTTTTCCTGCATGGCAGTCGACACTGGCCACTTTGGCCCATATCATCATCATATGTGTGGCCTTGGTGCCACAGGCCAAACAACAGGAGATCAGCACAGCCCGCAATCCGCCACTGTTACAACCACTCTGGGTGTGCCATCTTCGGAGGCCGCCTCCTCGTCTGCAGCCACACTGACATGATCTGAGTGGGTGCGCATAGCCTAGGCGAGGCAGGGTAGGGGTGCAGTCCCCCACCATGACACATAGGGCCAGGGTCAGGGGTGAGGGGTTGGATGCAAAGGCCATAGTCAGGGGCAGGGCAGGGACGAGGGGCATGATAAGGGCTAGACCAGCTGAAGGATCAGGGGGGCAGGGGGGCAGATGCCACGAAGAGCAGCAAAGGCGGCAGTGCCCAGCCGCTGCCAAGGCCGACTTACTAAGACGGTGTAACACCTCCATGCCCTCCACCACCATGCCAAACACCACATGCTTTCCTGCGCATGCCACAAGTGCAGCCGGGGGTATGGGAGGCCATCAAACAAGGTTGAGCGGTGTGGTGTGGTGTGGTGTCGACACCACCTCCTGACCGCTCCTTTGGTACTCTTGGGGCAGTGGGCAGGTAGGTGGGCGAGCAGGCGGGCGGGCAGGCGGGTGAACGGGCAGGCGGGCAAGTGGGTGCGTCGGGTGGGCGGGGCGGGTGGGCAGGCTGGTGGGCGGGTGGGTGGGCAGGCACAGAGTGAGGCACTGGGTGGGCAGGCACAGCGTGAGTAGGCAGAGCCGGGCTCACCATCACATTGAGGTGCTGGCCCCAAGGTAATGAAGAACTGGCTGGTGTTGCTGTTCTTGCCCGAGTTGGCCATGGCCACCACGCCCAGCCGGTCGTGCTTCATCCCCAGACCCTTCTTCTCGTCGTTGAACACTCCGCCATAGATGCTGTCACCGCCGCTGCCGTCCCCTGCGGGCCAGGACGTCATGGTCGTGCACTGTCTAGGGGCAGCCCCTGGTCACACTTGTGTGGGACACGAGCTGCGCCCTCCCGGGGTGTTGCATCCATCTATGTCTAACGCCCGATGTCCCTGAATCTGATAAACACAGCCTCAAGAGCAAAGGCCGCCACAGCAGCCCCTGGCTACCTCTATGTGCCACAGCAGCTCGGCCCTGCTAGGCTGTTGTTGCAAACAAGGTCTGGCATCGGGTAGCTATGACGTACACTGGGCAACACAGCCACATGAGCATCACACGGCCACAAGAGCATCACACGCCCCCCAAGCTGTTGGATGCAATCAATGTCTAGCATCCAATGCCTCTAAAACTGAAAAACAGCCACATGAGCAGTGGCCAACACAGCTGGGGCATGTCATGTCACGTCAATGAGTCGACCAGCAATGTGCTGTACACTTCCCTGCTCTTGTGCACAGACTACCAAACAAGCAGTGCTCATCTCTTCACCAGCTGCCCCGCCCTGCTGCCCCGCCCTACTGCCTCACTGCACTTTCTTGGCTAGGCTGGGAGAGTGGGCCAAGGGCCACGCTGACAGTCCCCAGCGGCAGCGCTGAGACCAAGCAGAGACAGGTCAGGGATCTTGCAGCTTACAAGTCAGGCTAAGACAGCATAGCCCCGGCTGAGTCGGTAAGGGTAGGTGCGTGTTAGGGTTAAGGTGTTAGGTGCGTGTTAGGGTTAGGGTAAGGGTAGGTGCGTCTTAGGGCTAGGGTGAGGGGTATAGGTGCTGAAGTGGATCGCAAGTTGCTGCCTGCCTGCTGCCTGCTGGGCTGCTTGGCCCTGCCACCCACCCTGCCTATCCGCCCTGACCCACCCTGCCTATCCGCTGCTGGGCCACACCTCTGACTATGTCCCCCCCCTGGGCGCAGAAGGACTTTATGATGCGGTGCATGCGGTTGCCCTTGTAGTGCAGCGGCTTCTTGGATGCCTTGCCCACCCCCTTCTCGCCCGTGGCCAGGGCTTTGAAGTTAGCGCAGGTGCGTGGGCACTGCGCAGCAACAAGGGTCCAGCAGGTGGGGTGGGGTGGGGTGGGGTGGGGTGGGGTGGGGTGGGGTGGGGTGGGGTGGGGTGGGGTGGGGTGGGGTGGGGTGGGGTGGGGTGGGGTGGGGTGGGGTGGGGTGGGGTGGGGTGGGGTGGGGTGGGGTGGGGTGGGGTGGGGTGGGGTGGGGTGGGGTGGGGTGGGGTGGGGTGGGGTGGGGTGGGGTGGGGTGGGGTGGGGTGGGGTGGGGTGGGGTGGGGTGGGGTGGGGTGGGGTGGGGTGGGGTGGGGTGGGGTGGGGTGGGGTGGGGTGGGGTGGGGTGGGGTGGGGTGGGGTGGGGTGGGGTGGGGTGGGGTGGGGTGGGGTGGGGTGGGGTGGGGTGGGGTGGGGTGGGGTGGGGTGGGGTGGGGTGGGGTGGGGTGGGGTGGGGTGGGGTGGGGTGGGGTGGGGTGGGGTGGGGTGGGGTGGGGTGGGGTGGGGTGGGGTGGGGTGGGGTGGGGTGGGGTGGGGTGGGGTGGGGTGGGGTGGGGTGGGGTGGGGTGGGGTGGGGTGGGGTGGGGTGGGGTGGGGTGGGGTGGGGTGGGGTGGGGTGGGGTGGGGTGGGGTGGGGTGGGGTGGGGTGGGGTGGGGTGGGGTGGGGTGGGGTGGGGTGGGGTGGGGTGGGGTGGGGTGGGGTGGGGTGGGGTGGGGTGGGGTGGGGTGGGGTGGGGTGGGGTGGGGTGGGGTGGGGTGGGGTGGGGTGGGGTGGGGTGGGGTGGGGTGGGGTGGGGTGGGGTGGGGTGGGGTGGGGTGGGGTGGGGTGGGGTGGGGTGGGGTGGGGTGGGGTGGGGTGGGGTGGGGTGGGGTGGGGTGGGGTGGGGTGGGGTGGGGCAACAGCTCAGCTAGCCGCAGCCCAGCCAGCCCCTGCTCAGCCAACCCCAGCGAGCAAAAGCTCAGCCAGCCCCTCTAACCTTGCCAATTCCCACCTCAGCCCGGGCACCCTACCTCGGCCTCCATCAACTGTATGACCAGCCGTCCGGCCCTGAGCGGCACTGGCTTTATACACGCTGCAGGCCCCTTGCTGCTCCACTGCCTGTCAGCAGTGTACGCCTCCAGCAGCAGCTGCAGCCGCAGCCAGGAGGTGGGGCAGGCAGCAGGCAAGGCTGGCCAGGGCCACAGAGCCAGGGCCAGGGCACTAGCCCCCCAAAGCTTGCTAGCCAGCAGCGCCTCAACCCACCCTGCAATGACATGTGCGGCTTTACCCAGCAGCTTCCTAGCTTCCTAGCAGCTTCCTAGCTTCTCAACAGTGCCTTCCTGATCAGACCACCAGCTGCTGGCTACTGGCTCCTAGCTCATGGTCAGGGTCCAGGGGGGCCCGTCCAGGGCTACCGTTACACAGCTGGCTGCTAGCTGTGGTTAAGGTCCAGGGGGTCAGGCTGGCCGCCCAAACAGTCCCTCAGGCTCTCATTGGGGCTGGCAGGCTGGCAGGCTGGCCGACCAAACAGTCCCTCAGGCTCTCGCTCTCATTGGGGCGAGCAGGCTGGCAGGCTGGCAGGCTGGCTGAGGCAGAGGCCCCCCACCCCTGCTGGCTGCTGGCAAGCCAGTGGGACAAGCAGGCTGGCAGGCTGGCTGGGTGCAGAGGCAGCAGCCACACCCTTCAGGCAGGCTGGCTGGGTGGCTGGGACCTGATGGCACAGCCCTCATGGCAGCAGGCCCCCCCGGGATGGCAGCAGGCCCCTGTCGCTACCTTCCTTGCGCCTTGCGGCAGCAGCTGAGGGCAGGTCTAGTGCCCCTCGTGCTCGGACCACTAGCTGCCTGCATCACCTGCCTGCTGCTGCTCCTCGTCCATCGACTCAGGCGCTTGTTGTGGCAGTCCCAGCTGCAGTGGAACGGAGTGCATCGTGGAACACGGCCTGATCAGGCTCAGCACAGCTAGAGCCAGGCCACACAGTCACACCAGCCAGCCGTGATCAATCCTATCTAGATCAGACCCTGTTGGACCCGGTTAGATCAGAGACTGTTGGCTTGATCAGGCTCAGCATAGCCACTGCTGGGCAACTGGGCATCAGGGAATGCAGTGGGGTGCAGCTATGGATGAGGCTGGCGTTCAAAGGCTCTAGTCCGAGGTACTGGTCCCCATGTCAAGGTGTTTATAACTGAAAATGCAGCTCATGTGACCCATGCAACCCACCTGCATGCCCACACTGGCCAGGTACTCTCCAGCACGTGTGTATTGTGCTAGCTGTTCAGCATACTCCGCAGGGTCCCCTATATCAATGTCTAGGAACACCCGACTGCCCTGCATGTGCCCAGTGCCAGCCAGTATGTGGTGTGGAGGGTGGGAGGCGGACTGATCCTGGCTGCACAACTGATTGCAGCTGCAAGCATTGCCGGTGGATTGTGTTGCTCTCTGCATGTCGACCCAGCATCTGATCCATACATCCCTCCTGCTTTTCCATATTACAGCAAGCTGTGTGAAGCTGCAAGCGAGTCGGGTGCTCCGCTCCGCGGTGTGGTGTGGGCACCTTGAGCCCTACCCTGAACCGTTGTTCACGCTCATCCCCTTAATGGATAAACTGGCCGACCAGCGCACCATGTGCAATGAAGTATTTGAAAACGATCCTAGGCGAAGCGCGGTATGCGGTTGGTTCGGTGTGGGACTACCGCTCGCATGCGGCTGTACATTGTATTACAACGAGGCCCTATTCGCGGTCGCAACAATAAAAAATTCGTATTTATTGCCCTAACCGCTGCACTTTTTGGCCGCCAGCCTCACTGACTGGGGCATTCGGGCTTGTGAGCGCGCATCGCTATTGCAGAGCAACTCCTTTGCCCTTCGCGGTGCTAAATAGCGAGAAAGGACGCCATTTTTCGAGGTCTGTTGGGCAGTTGGTGAGCAATAGTTCGTATTCATTAGCGCCCTTTCGAAAGGGCCTTTTTCATGAATACGAACTATTGCCCATCAACTGCCTTGCAGTTCGAGTAGTTAGGAGAAGTATCCGCCGCGTCAGCCGTCGTCGTCAGCCACTTCGCTCACCCACTTGCATTAGAGCCGTAAGTCTTGGCAGCGTTTGTATGGCGGGACCGCCAGAGCAAGCGCAAGAACCCATTGCCCACATCCGCATAGTGGCAATCGCAATTTGCTGCTACAGCACAATGGCAACCGCACGATGGCAATGGCACAGTCGCAATGGCACAGTGGCAATGGCATAGTGGCAATGGCATAGTGGCAATCGCGTAGTAATACTCGTGCTGTGGCCATCGCACTCATGCCATCGCACAGAGGCAAATGCTGCTATCGCACAGTGGCAATGGCATAGTGGAAACCGCACAGTGCAAGGCAATGCGCAGGCAATGGCTATTCGCTACCATCGCGAGGTGTCAAGCGCACAACAACAAACGCACAGTACCAGTCGCCCAGTAGCAAAAGCATATGCTGCTGCAAGCACCGGCCACCACCACCAGCGTGAAGTTCGTTGCCAACGGACAACCGCTAGATACTCGATAAATTCAAACTATCAATAAAACCGCGACCGCGAATAGGGCCCGAATTGCCCCAACAAAGGGTTAGTTACAGGTGTGTGTCAGCGAGAACATGCATCGGGCAGGGCTCGAGCACTCGTAGGGCCACACCTGCACAGTATTACCAGTCACCTGCACAGTATCACCTCTGTCGTGAACCTACCATGTTGCGTTAGCGGCAATAATGTTCTCCGTCACAGATCAGGGCGTAGGCAACCTTACTCAGCATGGTCACGTAACATACAAACTCCCTGAACCTGTGGTGGAGAAGTGTATGGGCTCCCCAGGATAGGGGTTATAGGTTTCCCTGGGACTGAGATGGGAGATGGGCAAGATCAAGCGGCTGGGAGATGGGGCAAGATCAAGCGGCAGTCCAAACAGCATGGCCTGATTTGAGCTCAGTCAGTCAGCCAGAAAAGCCCGCAGCAATGGCTACTGACGGCTGCGACGGCCATACCGAATTGCCAAAACCCTAACCTCTACTCCCCCCCACACATTTCATCATAGGGCGTCAGGCCGCTTCCCGCATCAATCCTCAGTCCCCTGACGTCAAGGTCCATGGTCATAGTCCAATGTGCCACAGCCCGTGGCCCTCCAACTCCCTAGTGTTGCCATGGAGCGTGTTGCTAGGTAAGGTAGGAGATGCAGCAAGGAGGCGCAGCCAGGAGCCTCAGAACTAGCCCTGGCAGACCTTCACCCATGCATGCTCTTCAGAGGGCACCCAGCTGCTGCCCCGCCTCAACTCAGCTGGGAGCATCAGTCTGATAAGGCGCGGGCCTTGTCGCCCTCGGCATCCCTTGCCGTAACGTGCCATTCACCAACACTTAGCAGGGCCTGGCTGCCGGGGACCCCCTGCTGCTGTGCAGCCCCTGGTGGTTGGGGCCAAGGAGCAGTGGTGGTAGTAGGTGGGGTCCATCACTGCCTTGGCCTTGGCCCTTGCCCAACAGATCAGATCAGGTCAGGTCAGATCAGATCAGATCAGATCAGATCAGATCAGTTCAGATCAGTTCAGATCAGATCAGGGACAGGGCTGGCGACCCGGGCCCACCACGCTGCGCTCCATCAGGCGGCGCACATCCCCCTCCACTGCCAAGCCCTGCAGCAGCAGCCACAGCAGCCACAGCAGCATGGGGGCAGCGCACAACTTGAGATGTCCACATGCAAAGCCTACCTCAGCGTGTGTAGCACCCCTCATGCACATTGCCATGTTGACACCAAACCCACACACAGGAAGCATGCGCAAGGGTAGGCATGAGGGCCAGTGGGGCGGGCCAGGAGGAGAGGGGTGGGTCCCCTTCTGCCCCCCCTCCTGCCCTCTTGCAGGCAGGCCACCCTAAGCTGCCTCACCTGCTGGCTGCTCGCCTTGTCTGCCAGCACAGCCTGCCAGGCAGCAGGCACCTCCCAACTCCCACGTTACCCCAGGCCCCAGCACAGCACCGCCAGCTGCTCCACCTCATACCCAGCCAGCTCAGACCCGGTCCTGCAGCCCAGGCCAGCACACGCAGGCCAGCAGCATGCAGTGTGTGAGGGAGCACACCATTGCATGGCATCCGCTAATACAGGACAGGCCAGCTGATCCAATGTGTGAGGGAGGCATTGCACAGCACAGGGTGCAAGCACACCCAAGCACACGCAGGCCAGCAGATGAAGGGAATGAGGGGAGGAGTGGGGAGGACAGTAGGGGGAGGTGTAGGAGGGGGACGAGGGGTGCTCGTGTGCAGGAGGAGCAGCAGATGGAGGAGCAGCGCGGTAGGAGAAGCGCGTTAGAACCAGCGCGGGGCTGGAGGAGCACTGGTAATGGTTTCCCAGGCTAGGGCTGTGCTGGGTGGGAGGGGGTGGGGGGGGCGCACATGGTGATGGTGGCTGTGTGCTGTGCTATGGTGAGGGGGGCTTGATGAGTGGTTGCGGTGCACAGCTAGTAAAAATGCTTGGTGTCCTGCAGCCTGTTGTCCCGGCCCTCCTCTGTCCCCTCCTCTGCAAACCCACCCTCTCCTCCTGCCCTGCTCTGCACCTCAACCTCCCCCTCCTGCCCTGCTCTGCCCCCCACCCCCTCCTCCGCCCCTTGCATACCTGCGCCTCCACCAATGCCAGCCCACTCTTC
>JASKMD010000021.1:2756761-2806126 GCA_030144725.1 Haematococcus lacustris | reverse complement strand
CAAGCCGCGATTCTGAAAAATGCTGTTACTAATTTGCCTGAGTGAGTGATGCAGCAGCAGCCTGAATGGGTATGTGCGCCATTTGTCTCGCTCCGCTACGCCGCACTATAAGCTGTCTCCGCTGATGACTCCGCTGAGGTCTCAGCTGAGGTCTAACCAGCAGCTAAGGACGCGTCAGCAAATGCAACGGCTGTCAAAGGACCGCGCACAGTGTGACAGCGGACACTATGAAAAGGCTCCGTTTGCCACAGATTGCCATCTTATTTGGAGCAGGCGTGGCGGCCTGCTCTGATTACTGCTCGGGCCCCAAGCTGCAACCGCGGGTTAAGGTAAGCACCGTCTCAAAGCAGCAGCCCCGCACTATAGCAGCTGATTACTATAGCAGCCCCGCAACCATTGCTTGTGCTTGTGTTCGCAGATCGACGCGCTAATTCGTGACCGCGCAGTAAACAATGGTACACGGCCCCGTAGAATGGCAAACGGCCAGGCCTCTCCGAAAGGTAAGCCCTGCTGCTTTAAGCAGCAACAAGCCCTTGTTGCCCCGCACTTCTTGTCCAACACGCCGTGCGCATTGTTGCCCCGCACATAGCCCAGCACACAGCCCCGCACATAGCCCCGCACACTAAGCATATGTCGTGGCCCTATGTGCTTGCAGGTATCGCCAAAAGCAGCAGCGATTAATAAACCTGTAGCCACAACACTCCTACAAATAAATCCCTGCGTCCGTCCCTGCGTGTTGACCGACCTTGTCCGATCGGGCTGAAATTTTGATAGATGGTAGTTTGCAGAATATAAAACATAGTTTTCAGGAAAAATATTTTTTAAAATATCAAAGGCGGCTGCGCTGTAGCCCTGTGGCTAGAGTGCAGGGATGAGTGCAGGGATAGGTTGCGGGCCACAGCGCAACAGCTGTTGATTTTTTCAAAATATTTTTCTTTGCAAAATATGTTTTATTTTTTGCAAACTACCCTCTATTAAAATTTCAGACCGATCGGACAAGGTTGGAAACACGCAGGGACGGACGCAGGGATTACGTTCTAGGAGTGAATGGAGCTTCCTAGTGGAGCGGTCCATCCCTACCCGAGCCCTGGAGCCATGGCGCACTCTAGGGCTCTTAGCTAGTTCACTGGTGTTTGCTAGTGCAACGGGCTGATATCCTTTTAAGCGTTAAGCTGTTAGTTTTGATGATGTGCCCAGTGGTCAGGGGGTTTGCCCCAGGAACGTGCCATCGACTTGGGGTTTGTGTTCATCAAGGGTGCGACCGAGTGTAACGGGACTCGGAGGTGCATTGGTTCTTACATTCTTGATATCTCCTGGTTCACTACTCGAGTCCCGAGGAAAGCCCATAATGTAACCTAAGTAGCTGACTAAACCCTATCCTCACTCTTACTCAAACACGGGGATCAGCCCTACTGATCCCCTACATTCTCCCCCACTACAAGAATGTCTGGCCCCCAGACATTGCCTACCCACAACTCAACCATGCAAACTGAAAGCAAAGGTTGGGGTGTGGTGTGAACACCTTTAACCATGAGGTTAGGACCTACATGTAGCCAACACGGAATAGTACTGATGCATGGCACATGGCACACGCATGGGAGTGACAAGGAATGCACATAGGAAGTGCGGAGTGCACAAGGAAATCAGCCATGAGGTAAACACCTACATGCAGCTGGAAACGGATCACAAGGAGGTGAGGGGATGGCTAGGTCGGTGGCTAGGAGACACGTGTACAAGGAGCAGGACAGCCATGAGGTAAACACCTACATGCAACTGGAAACGGATCACAAGGAGGTGAGGGGATGGCTAGGTCGGTGGCTAGGAGACACGTGTACAAGGAGCAGGACAGCCATGAGGTAAACACCTACATGCAGCTGGCACAAGAGTATAGGCTCATGTTGCACATGTATGGAAACATGGCAAGGCATGGCAGGGAAGTTGCTGAAGAAACATGTGCACAACGAACTAATTAGCCATGAGGGCAACACCTACATGCAGCTGATGCTGAGCTGTTGCAAAGCAGAAGGAAGAGGCAAGAAAATGACTAAGGCTTGCCTCAGCACTGAGCACTATGCAAGCTGTACTTGGGAAGTCTTCGAAGGCTCTCGAGCTTGGAAGGACATGGGGCGAGCGGTCAAGAGCGAGGAAGAGGAGCTCCAGCTCCGGAGGCAGTGAAATGCGAAAACTTGCGGCAGAATGGAGGGATTGCGGCGTAGGCTGGCTCCAGATGGCTGCTTGCTGAGACGGACGCCGCGGAAGGCAGAGGAGATGTGCAAGTCGACGAGCTTGCAGTACAAAAAGGTCTCGACGACGAGTAGTTAACTCCAGGCGTGTTGAGCAACACGGATACGTTGAGAAGCGTGCCAAGAAGCACGCTGGTTCTAGCTGGTTCTGGCGGAGGCGGCCGAAAAGCGGCTGCCTCCCGATTGAGTAGGCATCATTGTAACGGGACTCGGAGGTGCATTGGTTCTTACATTCTTAATATCTGCTGGTTCACTACTCGAGTCCCGAGGAAAGCCCATAATGTAACCTAAGTAGCTGACTAAACCCTATCCTCACTCTTATTCAAACACGGGGATCAGCCCTACTGATCCCCTACACCGAGGATGCTACAACATGCTTGTAGTAGCTGAGTGAGATTATCCACAGCCCGACATGTTGTTCCTTGTTGAATAAGTTTTGTTGGTCTGAGCAGCGAGTAGTGACATGGGCATGCATGTTTTATGGGAGGGCGGCATGCCACACTCATCTGACCTCGTTCAGATTCCCCCTAGCTTCCCCCTCTGCTGGACTTTCTACAGGAGCTGCGGTGCTCCTGTGAGATGGGATGGCTGGTCGTGGTGAAACTCCTTTAGTTTCCCTTGAAGGCTATCTATCTCAGCAAGCAGCAAGGCATGACATGACAATACCTACACGTTTGCCTGAGACAGGACTGTCACCTACAATTGGCATGATATGCCTCTCCTCCTTGCTGATGGGGTGATAGCCAGGACAGCTAGATGCAGCATCCATCCGCATGCCCCTGGTCAAGTGGTGCCACTGCTGCAAGTGCCTGAGGGTGCCTGAGGGAGACTGCAGACGATGCCTCCAGGATAGAGGCAGGGAAGGAGTCTGCACACATACATTCACACAGGCGCTGCCTTGGTGAGGCATGGGGCCAGGACCAGGTTTGAGTGAGAGGCACCATGTGCTCTGCAGCGACCCCCTGCGTTTGACCCCTTTAGTGCTGAAAGAAACAGGCCAGGAAGCAACAACGCAGTGTATACAAATGCGCATCATTAGGCGTGCTATCTAGCGCTCTCACCACCACCACAGCATGCCACGCCATGCCACCACATTGTACCACACCACAGCGGATTTCCGAGCAAGGGTTCTTCTATAGCAAGACTCTCCGTGCGAGCCGACTCTTTCATGTCGCTAAGATCTGTAAGCTTGCCAAGGTTGAGGATTGCGGCAAGTCTAACAAGCCAGCAATGGCATTGGTGATGGCTGCCAAGGCTGATAGATAGGGAGCGACCGCCAGCCTAGAAGTCTAAAATTTTCTAGCCTAGAAATCTAGGTGTTCGAGCCATTTTTTCTAGGTTTTTTCTAGGTCCCTCTTGCCTAGAATTCTAGGCTTTTCTAGGAACCCGAGCCACCTAGAATTCTATGGGCGTACCCTACTGATAGACCTCCACCCCCGCCCCCCCTCCAGCCACCACAACGCAGTATCTTCCACGCATTAAGAGTATGCCAGCAGTACGGTAGTATGCCCAGCGAACTATACACACAAGCCTCCCCGGACGCGGGTAAACTTGCAGGAATTGCAATGGAATGAAAAAAAAAAAGGAAGAGGGGCTCAGCCTCGTTCAAAGGTGGCACCATCCTCAGCGAGGTGTCATCAGGCTGCGATGTTATTCGGCGGCCTCGGAGGATTGAGTTTGACCGACCCACCTCGGACGGGTGAGATAAGAATGTGCGGACATACACCCCCTCATTCAAGCTGTGCAGACCCTGAAGTTGACCAGGACCTTGACACAACGATACCTGATCGTACAAGAACGCGCTTGTCAGCTGACAGCTAGCTGACAGAAGACAATGGCGAGCACATCAGCTCTGCTGTGCGCTATTCTCACCTGTTTCTTAGCGCACAGCGCGGCATCGAGCAGCTTCGTATCCCGCCGGGGCGCGCAGCTGCTCTTGGACAACCGACCATTGTGAGTTTATCGCGTTGTACAACAGTACGCGACATCTGCTAGCCTGTAGCCCTCCTTGTTGGTGGTCCGAGGTCACTTCACTGGCACTCACCATCCGCAGCTACTTCATCGGAGCGAATGCTTACTGGCTCATGGGTAAGCGAAGTGGTACTACAAATGAAGCACCCAAGCGATGGTATGGGCCCAATGCTAGATGCGCTCTCACAAAGCAATGTGCCCGTGCATGACTGTTGGCAAACAACAACAGACGTGGCTAAGATGTCTCACACGCGTAATCAAGTCGACCGCTTCTTTAAGTAAGCCACCGCTGGCAGATCAGTGATGCAAAGCAGTGCATGAGTGCCACGTTGTAACATGTCTGTGTAGGTACTGTAATTCATATGGGCTCACCGTCGTACGCATGTGGGCTTTCAACGAGGGTGAGCGCCTGAGCATGTGACACTGTCGCATTTGTGCGGAGCCATGAGCAGCAATGCTGTGCTATTGCAGGATGCCCTTCGGCTCCGGGAGTGTATGACCCTGTGGAGATGGCAGCCTTTGACTACATCATCAACTCTGCGGGATCTCACAAGATCAAGCTCATCCTTGCCCTGGGGAACACATGGACGGCCTACAGAAGGTGTGTAGCTGCAATTTAGCGCCTCACCTTGGTTGTCGATCCTCACATGCGCCACTGCCACTTGCTGGCACGCATCCCTGCCTTTTTGCAGCCCTGAGGACTTCTTTCTGATGGCCGGGGTGAACCCAGCCAACAAGACGCTGCTGGATTGGTATGGCTCCAGGCCGCTGCGGGACCTGTACAAGGTAAGCCGAGTTGAGCTGCGGCCTTCAGGGGGTGGGCACAGCTTGTTTGTGTGGTGAGCCCTTGGGGTGCTCAAGGCTAAGAGGCCATGAGCGCCCAAAAACATACAAAACGAACCTTCAATACTGTGCTTTTCTGCTTCTGAGTTCTCTCCCTGGCGGTGCTATTGTTGCCTCACCCACGTGTCCAAGGCAGCACTGCAAGTTATTGCATGCTTCCCTCCACCGATGCCTGGGCGCAGAGCCACATCACGGCCATGGTGACCCGCAAGAACAGCCTCAACGGCCTAGAGTACCGCGAGGATCCCACCATCATGATGTGGGACGTCATCAACGAGCCCAGGTCAGGCGTGCTTCTGCTCTTGGTTACAGCAAGTGTAGTATGATATGCCACAAGCATACCATCTACCACAGCATACCCCGGAATACACTGGCCCCACCTTGCACTAGTGACATGAAAGTTCATGCATCCTTGCGCAAGGTCGCAATGGTTTCAAGGTAGTTCATAAAGCCATGGATTTCATGCATGGGTCATCAGCAAAGACATGCTTTCTACGATGCTTTCCAGTCTGGCATTTGTTTGGGCGGTGATCAATTGTAATGGCGAGCTGTGTGTCTTATGTTCAGGATTGTAGTTCATCAATAAAAATGAACATCACAATAACAAACAGGCCCACTTAACATTGCTGCAACAGACTGGTCCACTGGTCCTCGCTCGACTAACGAGGGCACACTACCTTGATCTCCTCATGACCCCGCTCTGTGTGCCTGTGTGTTCCTGCTCAGGTGCCCTGGCTGCACTCAGCACTGGCAGCAGCAGGTGCACCTGTCCTTCCTTAAGGTGGGTGTACAGTCCAGTGGTCCCTGCCGCACTCCTTCAGCTGAGCAACCTGCAAGCTGCCATGATGTGCATGACAGCCAGCAGCCGATCCTGCCACCGCTGCTGCTGCTGCTGCTGCTACTACTACCGCACTGCCGCTGCTGCTATCTCCCACCAACGCATGTTGTGCTGGAGCAGGAAATGTCGGATTATCTGCGTGCCATGGCCAGCAAGCAGCTTACAGCTGTGGGCACTGAGGGGTACTACATGGACGCTGCCCACCTGCCTTACAACCCTGGTGCAGGCGCCTTCTGTGAGGGAGAGGACTGGTGAGTGGCTTCCTTGATGTTGGCTGAGCCAGTGCCATGTGGCCCCCTGCACCAACAGCATCAACAAGGGCATTGGTAGAGCTCCAGAGGTTGCAGGCCCGCTGCTGTGAGATCAGGCTAATGTGATGGCAGCACCTTCACTGATGTGTGACATAGAATGTGCCAAGCACACACGCCTTGACACCCATGCATGCACTACATATGTATAAAGTATGCCTCTGGCTTACTGCTGCTTTGCATGGCGTGTGCAGGATTGCCATGAGCGCCATAGGGAGTGTGGACGTGACCACCGCACACATCTGTGAGTACAGCGAGGCTTGCCCCCTGCACACACCCCTGTGCTTGCCATCCCCATGATCGTGCCAGTTCAGAGCTAAAGCCAAGTTTGTTGCCATGTGTGGCCACCGCCACACGCAATGCTACTGCTGCTGCTGCTGCTGATGATGATGATGATGGCACCACAATCACGATGCCAGCTTTGATGCATCAAGCCACATCAAGCCAGACGGGTGATGTAGAGAAGGGCTGCATGGAAAGGCATGCAACACAGCTGATGCCCTTGCACCTCAGGCGACACACCCATCTGGTCATTGAGCTTGTCCATCGACAGGATGGTCCTTGCACATGCCATGTTAACTGCAGATGACCGTCAGGTGGAGGCAGTCCCTCCAACATGGCGTCAGTGAGTTTTGACAGCATGCAATACAGTGCAAACCTCATCAGATGGGCAGCCTGACTGGCTGCATTAGCTTGCACTAGCCGCTGCAGCCACATTCTTCCTTCCTGGGTCACAAATAGCTCAAAATGATGGCTCATAATCAGGCAGCCAGTGCAGCACCACGAATTTTGGCAGCAGCACCTGCACTCAGCTAGGCACTCCAGGACATGTGAGTTAACAAACATCTGATCCCAACTCCATGTTGAGCCCTGCACTGCATACAACCGTGCTAACGTTTCCACCCAGCACTGCTAGCAACGGTGACATGGCTGTCTTGGCATGACAAGCAGCAGTAGCAGCAGCAGCAGCAGCATTGACAACCACAGCTATGCATGATAGTTGCCCCTCATACCGTTCTCTGCTTGGTTGCAGGCCGACCTTTGAGGACATCATGAACTTTTTCAGCTTGAGCCTGAGCAGCCACACAGATGCAAGCCGCGCCCAAGGCAAGCCCTTTGTGGTGGAGGAGTTCAACCTGCTATCCACCGCCTTTTCCACTGAACAGCGGGCGCAGCTCTTCCAGGTGACCAATTTGCCGCACATGCACATACTCACAGAATGCTAGGCCATGAAGACAAGAAATAAATCCCTGCTGGCAGCACCTTAGCCCTCAACCTAGAGCCTTCATTGCAGTGGAACACTAAGTGTGGACCATTACAAAATTGTGTTTTTGTTTGTGTGGAGTTCCCATGCACATGGCATACACATTGCGCCACTAGGCTCACACCAGCTCATACCTGCTCATACCCGTGCGTCACTCGCCTTGCACCTCCAAAGGGCACCACATGTCTGTTGCAGCATGCCACTGTGCAAGGTATGGCAAGGTGTGGCACCTTCAGCACTGCACCTCCGCCTTAGCACAGTCAGGCATGCTCCAGCAGTGAGCAGGACACAAAGCTTGCGCCGCTTGGGCCAGGGTACACCCCCCACTAGGGATGGATAGGGTGGTCTGATAGACCCGTAGACTGAATGTTGGATCCACATGAGTCCGGGCTGAGACTAGAGCTGCAGTTTCCCCTTCGTGGCAACAAGTATATGTTTCTGGTTGTGCTGCGCAGCTGGTCTATGACGCCCTCGTTGACAGTGCCAAGTCCGGAGGTGCTCTGGCAGGTGCAATGTTTTGGAACGCTGCTATTGGCTCTGATGTGGGCGATGATGGGTGAGTTGTGGGGTGGTGATCAGGGGTCGCCGCCCACGCTTGTGTGTTTGCTGACCTCTTGGCCCATGCCTCACTATTTGCCTGAGCTGCTGGCTGACCGGCATCAGTCATGCTGGACAGACAAAAACACCGTTTTGTAGTGGTCCACACTTAGTGTTCCACTGCAATGAAGGCTCTAGGTTGAGGTTGAAGGTGCTGTACCATGTGCTTCTGAAGCAGTATACACCATGCTTGCCATTGGTGGCAGTGACAGTGGCTTGCTGCTGATGTACAACGGTGGTGTCGGGGTCAGAGTGGGTGCCATGCAGTGTGACACTCATGGGGGAAGTGGTGGTGGCCTCTATGTAGGTACAATGTGTACCTGGACGTGGGTGGCGGTGTAATGCCGTCCCGGCGCCTGTTTGGCAGTGGTGCAGGCCCAGGACAGCCTGTACGGCAGGCAGTGGTGGCTAACACTGAAGGTGAGCTGTGTGCTGGATGCCCAACACCGTGTATCCTCAGTGCCTATGGGTGTGATGCTGCTGACGATACGCTGTTGGTGGGTGTGGTGGTGGTGGTGGTGAGGGTGACAGTGACAGGCGCTGACAGTGGTGCTGGTGGTGCTGGGGATGGGGATGACGACCCCCACTGTGGTAGCCACGCGGTGTGCAGGTCTGGATGCGTTCCGTGGGGGTCCTCAACGCCTGGAGTGTGCGGAGGCTGAAGCTCGCTCTGGCTGGCTGCCCCTGTGGGCCCAGTCCGGGGGGCGCAGCGTCAGCCTGGCTACTTATGAGCAGCGCACGAGCCACAAGCAGGTGCAGGACATCATCAGGCAAACAGCCGGCCGGCTGCCCAAGTGACACCCTGATGGTCCCCTGAGTGCTCTGGGTGCTCTGGGCTGGGGCGAGCGCAGCCCAGGGTGGGCTGAGGGGAGGGTGTGTGCAGGAGGACCTGTCTCTTGGTGGACAGTTAGAACAGGGTGCTGGAGAAGGTAGACAGTTGGAAATGGTAGGTAGCTTTGAATGATGCAGGGCTGTGTAGGGGGCGCTGGAGGCTGTGCATATGATATTGCCTGCTTGCATCACTGGCATGCAAACGTGTGAGTTAGCGGCCATGCCGTGTCACTGTGCCTTGTACTGTGAGCTGCGTTGGTGAAATGGACTGCAGTGAGGATTGCTGGTGCTGGCAGCTAGATGGCCACGAGGCAGCATTGCCAGGGCTGTGCGGCAGGTTTGTGGGTGTGCTCTCGTGAGTATTTGTGGTAGTGTATGTGCCTTCGTGCTGTGGGGTGTGACGAGGTGCGAGTGCAGGAGTGGGATAGACAAGGAATTCCTGCACAGTTTCTTCTACGGCAGCTGCTGTGGTGCATTCCTAGAATCACATAGGAAGGATGAGGAGCAGGAGGGTGGTATGAATTGGGCCTGCTTGATGTAGGTCCATGTCTTTGTAGCCATGTAGCTGAGGGCGTGGGCTGGGTGTCCATCAATTGCCTTGTGATGAAAGAGTAGAGTGGCACGAAGGGGCAGGTACTGCAGTGGGGAAACATGCAGGTTTACTAATCATGTGTGGAGTGAATGTATTGTTACTTGTGATTTGTACTAATCCATGATAAGTGACCTTGCGTAGCTTGCAAAGTCCGTACATATCAAGCATGCATATAACTGATGGCATAGCAGAGTGCACATAGTTATTCTATGTAACACTTGTATGTGCTCCAGTCTGGAACTTAAACCTTATTTTTTTGTATCCTCCTGTTCCACGCCTTCCTTCTCCTCCAAATGATTTCCATACCTTGCATAGCTGCATGCAGCAGCAGCCCAGCGGTGGGGCAGGATAGTGCTTGTAAAAGAGCACCGCACAACCCAGGTCAGCTCAGCAGTGAATGGCCAGCAGCCTTGTGAGAGGCAGCCTAACGATGCAGGGCCTCCAGACTGGCGGACTGGAAGTCCCCAGCAGGGCAGGTGGAACACCGCTGGTGTGCCCAGTCTGGAGCCAGCAGCGTGACCAGCCGGTGCGGGGCCTGATGTTGTGCCCGGTAGTGGCCCCCCGCAAGCCCCCACAGGCCCCACGCAGCAGCCAAGCAGCCAGCAGCGGAGCCTGGGCCCAACACTCCCCCGCCAGCCCAGCGCAGCAAGCGCATCAAGACTGAGCTGGCAGCTGAGCCCACCAAGGGCAAACCCCAAGGCCCAAGGCAAGGCTGCCAAAGCCAAGCCAGCCCCACAGCCAGGCAGGTGGCTGGACAGGGACTGCAATGCAGCGCTGAACATGCAGCGCATTGGGGAGAGTAGGTGGCGCCCACTGGAGCTGTGCTACTGGCCAGAGCAAGGGAAGCTGCCAGCCAAGGGCAAGGAGTACCCAGGCTTGGGGTACAAGCGAGTGCGAGACAAGCCACCCAAAACCCAGCCTGCTGCGGCACAGTAGTGTGTGCCCCCCCCTCTTGAGCTGTTGTCAGCTTACACTTAGTGCATGTTTGTCATGCCACCTCTACATCATAGCCCTCCGGGGTCAGGCAATAGTGTAGGTGGTAGGCGGCTATGACCATGTGTATGCCATGTATATGCCATGTGCATGGGAACTCCACACAGACAAAAACACCGTTTTGTAGTGGTCCACACTTAGTGTTCCATTGCAATGAAGGCTCGAGGTTGAGGTCTAAGGTGCTCATGCAGGTTGGTACTGACCTGCATGGCTGCGCACCGTCTTGCAGGGCATAAGGAGCAGCAGATAACATCAGTGTCGATGCTGCGCACCCATCCCAGATATGTCCGACACTGGCTCTAACGTCCGGTCCCGGTAACGCTGCCACCGCCACATGCAAAATCCGGCTTTAGACAAGGATGAATGTGATAAGTCATCACACTTGACCTGCAGCCAGCAAGGTCGTCAAGGGCGCCAAAGGACATCATGGTACCTTGCAGTTGCATCGACACCATTACTTATGCAGCCCTGCCCTGGTGGCTTCCAGGCGCAAAGACTGAAGACAAGTGTCAGCCTTTATCTCACCGTGCTCTCGTACTTGCGTTGCGTGGACGCCGTGTCCCTCACGCTTGCCTACTGCCACTCGCATCTCATTTTGTTCTTTGCATCACACGCGCAGGGCTTTTGCGGTTGTGGTGGGCGGGCGGGAGGTGGGGAGAACCTGGGGTTTTGTAAATGTCACACGCCCGCGCAACAACACACAACAGTCATTCAAGCTGGCTAAACGCAGCGCTCGAAACATTGCGGCACAGAACACAGGGTGAGGCGAGCACAATCCGCTAAGCTTCTGAAGGCCCAAAGGAACGACAGAACGTAGACGCTCACTCAGACAGCTTGAACTAACAAAGCTATCGTAGCAAGTCGGAAAAGAAAAGTAAAGGAAAGGTGAGCCCACCTTTGCAGCAATAGACAGGCGGCAAACACTAGGACACTGCTCTTAAGTACAGGTGCGTAAATATTGCAAAGGAGCGTGAAAGACAGCCTGACGCCGTTTTGCAGTACATTGCAGGTTCGTGGAGGCGATGCTGCTGCTGCTCGCTGTACTGGGAGCTGTGGCTAGCCTGGTGTCAGCCCAGCCTCCTGCTCCCGACATCAGGGCAATTGTGCCGACTGACGCAACCTGCCCTTTCTCTACTTTGCTCCCCGCCGGTCGGAGGCCAGCAGCCAGATGGTGCCGCGTTGCGGAAGGAGGGGTGGGTGTGTCTGGCATTGCGCTAGTTGTGGTTGCGGAAGTAGGCTGGCATGGTCACGTCGCATATGCTTCCTCGTTCGCGGCATGTTTAAATGACGCAGGACAACACAGCTGTGACCGCCAGCTTAGGAGGGACACCAGTGCAAGCCTGGGGCACTCGATTTTGGGGTAACCCCAATGGTGGCCCAGATGCAAGCGGTGGCTCTTTCAGCTCCAGGAGGCTGCCGCTGACTCAAGGCGGACAGTGTGGCAATGGTGCAGCCTGCCCATCCACAGCAAACAGCCTACCGCTCAATTTCACCTCAGCCTGCGGGGTGGATGGCGCACAAGTGAACATGTCATCCTCGGCGGCCAGCCCGGTGTGCACATCTAACAGCCTGGCAGCTGGACCACCCAACCCCACAGCCTGCACAGTGAGTTGCAAACCCAGCTACAATTGCAACCATGCACCGCGCCTGTAACACCAAGCCAGTGGTGCTGGGTATGCATGCCTGATGCCTGATACATGCCCGCATCATCCTTCTCATCTGAGCTACAGCCAACTGCCTCTCTGCCCTGCCCTGCCCTGCCCTGCCCTGCCCTGTGCCCTTTGCCAGCCTGCGGACAACTGGGGCTCCCTGGGGAGTCAGTGCCTTATCCCCGGCGCAGCCTTCCCCAACTTGCCCTGGACAGCGCCACTCAGCATGGCATGTGACAATAGGGTCATCACGCTCGACCTGGTGGACCTCAGCTCTGAGATCCAAGGCGCCCCAGGCGTGGGCTCCTATGCTTGGAACAAGGTGCGCCGCAACACAGGCCCCCAGCCCCAGCCCATGCAAGCAGTGGCACACCTGCTGCTGCGCTCTGAGCGCCTGCATGGCTCAGCCAGTCCTGGGTTAGCTTTCGTTAGCTTTGTCAAGCGCCATGCCTCGTGGCGGCTTAGGCAGCTGTGAATGTGTGGCAGCTACCAGACCACACGGAACATGAGTTTCAGAACTCTGTGGCCTTCAATCAAAAAAATGCAGCAAGACAGTGCTCTTTGCATTGGTCGGGCCTTCTCCCCTTGTCACAGGGCCAGTGTCACAGGGCAGACGCACTGCATGACTTGGCTGCCCAGCTTGCCATGCAAAAGATGACCCCATGGAGCTCATTCTGCATGCCGTGTTGTCCTGCACATCCTGTACAGGTCGGCATCATGTATATCTTCAAGGACTACAGTGACGTGCTGCACGTGACCGTTTCCCTGAACGCCACGTTCCGACCCAACAGAGGAGGCCCAGTAGACCCAGTCGCACCCGCCCTCAGCCCCAGCCACTTCTTTGTGGGTCAGTACATGCACGCCCAGCCTGCAGCAGGCTACACCGGTGTCGGCGTAGGCCCCACTGTGGGCGCGGTGTCCGTGTGGGACGCCTTCAACCTCACTCTCATCTACAGCTCCTCCTTTGGCCCCTACACCAACCTGCTGCAACCGGACGTCTTCAGCGGCAGGGACTCGAGGTGGGTGCACCCAGCCTTGACCTGCTGCCCTGCACCGCACTGCACTTTGTTGCATTCTCACGGTGCGCTGGCTCAAGCTGCAATGCTGCCAGCTGGGGCCAACTGCTGAGCAAAGCGGTGAGAGGAAGTGGCCCACATGCTGGACACACTCAAGGCCACGCCACCGCCGTCACAAGGCGTAACAAGAACAAGGCGCATTAGCACCTTAGCCCTCAACCTAGAGCCTTCATTGCAGTGGAACACTAAGTGTGGACCACTACAAAACGGTGTTTTTGTCTGTGTGGAGTTCCCATGCACATGGCATATACATGGCATACACATGGTCATAGCCGCCTACCACCTACACTATTGCCTGACCCCGGAGGGCTATGATGTAGAGGTGGCATGACAAACATGCACTAAGTGTAAGCTGACAACAGCTCAAGAGGGGGGGGCACACACTACTGTGCTGCAGCAGGCTGGGTTTTGGGTGGCTTGTCTCGCACCCGCTTGTACCCCAAGCCTGGGTACTCCTTGCCCTTGGCTGGCAGCTTCCCTTGCTCTGGCCAGTAGCACAGCTCAAGTGGGCGCCACATGCTCTCCCCAATGCGTTGCATGTTCAGCGCTGCATTGCAGTCCCTGTCCAGCCACCTGCCTGGCTGTGGGGCTGGCTTGGCTTTGGCAGCCTTGCCTTGGGCCTTGCCCTTGGTGGGCTCAGCTGCCGGCTCAGCCTTGGTGCGTTTGCTGCGCTGTCACTCACTCTCACACCTCTGAAGGGCACCTCTAATGGGCACCTCCAAAGGGCACCTCCTAAAGTTCAAAGGGCACCTTCAAAGGGCTGCCTTAGGGCTGTCTGCCATGCCATGCCATGCCAGCCTGCACACCATCTTTGTGCAGGTGCACCCCCACCCCCCTGCCCCCCAGCAACAAGGCGCAACAGCATGGTAGAGACGTGCGACGATTGTGCATAATCCGACCTACTTACCTGTCCTGCTTGCAGGCTGTGGTCATGCTTCACGTACTCCATTGACCTGAAGAACGTGTGCAACCCCTCGCTCACGGAATACCGGACGTTTGACGCGTCGAACCCCGGCTTCCGGCAGCCTTTGCCGCAGGGCCCTGGCTGCTACGCGAAGGGCCAGCCGACACAGCTGACTAAGTTATCCGGCGCGCCCTTCACCCGCGACCTGTCAAACATCACGAATGGCAACCCGTTGATCGCACAGATGCAGTTCACGGTCACCAAATTCTCCATGACGCCCGGCTGCTCCCCCAGGTGAAGCTGGGCAGCGACTCGATACTTGTAGCAACAGTGGCACCCTCCTCCCAGCGCTGCTCACAGCTCAGCATGTCACGCCAGCACCGCCTTGTATCTCACACCACCTGGGCGGCGTCTCACACCAGCACCGCCTTGGATCTCACACCATCTGGCTAGCCTCTCACACCACAGCAGCACCTTGTCAGCATCTGGCTAGGAAGTACCCAAGACCTCACCTCCTGCAGGCAACTCACTTTGAACAGAGTCCATGCAGCATACCAGACCCTCTTGTGTGTGTGTGCGTGTGCGTGCGCGTGTGGGTGTGTGTGCTCTCCATACGCAGCCTGTACGCCGCCAGTGCTGCCCCAAACCGCAACTCCTCCAACATTGCCACCTCCAACATCGTCACCGGCATGTCGCAAGTCAGCGATGTCTGCGGCTGTGCCGACCTCAGCGTGTCGTCGCCCACCATCACCGCCCGCACCCTGCCGCAAGGCACCCGGCGCGACCCCTTCGCCTCGTCGCTGCCCGCCGGGGTCCCCAACAACTTCGACGTGAACGACAACCCGAGCAGCAACGGGCTGTGGCCAGCCTCCACCATCCCTGTGGGGCCTGTACTTAGCGGCCAGAGCGGCATCTACGGCTCGTCATCGCTCATGGACCTCATGGCTATGGGGCTGCCCCAGGGTTGCTCTGCCAGGGGTGCCAGCCGCCCCCCGTCCCCCCCACCCCCTCCTAACCCCCCTCCCTCCCCACCCCCCACACCACCCTCCCCTCCATCCCCAGTGCTCAGCCCTCCCCCTGCTGCCCCAGCCAGGAGCCCCCCACCCAGCCCTACCCCACTACCCAGCCCCCTACCCGCACCCCCCTCTCCCACCCCTTCACCTCCACCCCCTGCCCCGCCCCTGGCGCCCCCGGGCATCCCACCACCTGCCCCCCCACCCCCCCCTCCCTCCTCCAGCACCTACTCCGCTTGGTACTTCAAGGCTTCTGGCTCTCAGATGAACGAGCTGCAGTGCCTGGGCCTCGACCTGTACCTGTCCTTCTTCCTGGACGGCACGCAGCTGCCCTACGACTACTGCACCCTGTACAGCAACTCGGACCCTGTCACCGGCGCCCTGCGCTACTCCGTCCTGGTCAAGGCCATTGCGTTCAGCAACCCCACGCAGCGCGACCTCATGTTCACCCTGTTTGCGCAGACCATGCCAGGCAACGAGCCAATCACCCCCGTGTATCAGGAAAGCAATGGTGAGTGATGGAGAGGGCAGAAGGAGGGGGGAGGGGAGGGGAGGGGAGGGGAGGGGAGGGGAGGGGGAGGAGGGGCAGTGTGACAGGCAGAGCCGTGAGGGTGCTGGTATAGGTGGTTATACCACTGGGCCGAGCTGAAGGACTGCGGCCGCCATGGCCCTGGCCTGATGTTGTGTCCAGCTGCCTTTCTGCCTGGCCACACATCACCTCGTAACCGCTGCCCGACCTCGCAGTATGGAACGGCCTAATCCGGGCGATGGGCATTGACGTGTCCGGCCCCTCCCCTGTTTGCGACCTGGTGGCGCTGTACTTCCAAGGCGACCCCCAGAGCAACGTCCCCTCCGCTTCCGCCTACGGCACCAACTTCACCGCGCTCACTCCGGACTACTGGAACAGCGTGTGGTTCTCGGTTGCGTACTCGGGCTTTCCGACCAAAACGCCCTTTCCCGCGCAGCTGGCGCTGAGCCTGTTGGACGGCATGCAGCCCGTGTTCCCTGACTGGGAACAGCCAGACAGCCTGTTTTCACGCGGCTTTCTCAGCCCTGGGAACCTCCCCCCCTTGCTAGTCCTGCAAGGCGTGGATGCTCCCTCAGCCTGCCCTCCTCCTCCCCCAGCCCCGCCCTCCCCCCCCTCGCCCCCCCCCCTACCCCCTCCTCCCTCCCCTTTCCCCGCCCCCCCTCCCCCCCCCGCCCCCCCGAGCCCCATGCCGCCCCCCTCCCCACCGCCGCCCCCCAGCCCCCCCCCACCACCCTGCCCCGTCATCATCACCGTCACCCGCGTGACCAGTGCCGGGCAGGCGCCCATCCAGGACCCCTCGACCGCTGCCAGCAGCCTTGTGCGCGACCTCACCACCCTCTACAACATGGGCAACCTAGCGAGCCGCGGCTACCTCCCCGCCCCCGGCGCCACCTTCATCGCCGCCAACACCTCCTCCTCCGACGTCATCTCCGCTAGCCTCAGCCTGGCAAACGCCGCACAGCTCAGTGGCTGGTATGCCTACGTGCTGGCTCAGACCACCAGGATCGGCTACCTGGGCTTCACTCGCATCCCTGCCCTGGGCTGCGCAGACACCATCCGCTTCGAGGATGGCTGTGCCAGCAACCGCAGCCTCACCTTCACCGGCAGCCCCTCCCCTGGCAGCATTGTCAACAGCCTGTTCAGACCTTGCCCCCCTCCCCCTCCTCGCCCCCCCCTCCCTCCATCCCCTCCTTCCCCTTTTCCCCCCTCTCCCCCCTCCCCTCTCCCCCCACCTTCTCCCAGCCCCCCACCCTCCCCATCCCCACCGACACCCCCCAGCCCCGCCCCCAGCCCTGCCCCCCCGCCCAGCCCCCCCCCAGCCGGCACCTTCTCCATCCAGGTCGACCTGGACCCCACACAATTCAGCCCAGCCAACATCACGCAGGTGCTGTCCCTCCCCCTGCTCAGCCGCCAGGTCTTCCAGCTCTTCACCCTGTTCGCCCTGGAATCCCAGGTGCAGGGCCCCGCCGGCAGCAGCCCCGGCAGCGTGTTCACCTCCTCCTTCACGTCCGCCGACCCCACCGTGTTTGGCACCCGCACCTGGACCAGCACCAGCACCCAGGCAGGCGCCACCACCCTCATGGCCACCCTGGACTTCATGGTCAACTTCCTGGTCTCAACTGCCGCCATCCCCTGCGGCTCTACCCTCACGGCAACCGGCACCGCGGGGGTCGACCTCCCTCGCGTGTACACCTGCAGCCAGCTCATCACCAGCCTGTGCTGCCCACCCCCACCAGCCCCACCAGCCCCACCAGCCCCACCAGCCCCACCAGCCACCCGCCCCAGCAGCCAGGCCGTGGGGGGCAGGCACCGGCGCCTGGGTGAGCTGGACCTGCAGTGAGGGCGCAGTGCACCCTGGCAGCCGGGCAGCCTTGCTCAGCTTGATGAGCTCCCTGGTGCCGGGCGGCAGGGCAGAGGTCCGCAGCCGCAGCCGCAGCCTGAGGGTCGTGGCAGGGCGATAGGCCTGTGCTCTGCTTTTGTCGACCTTGTTGGCTCCTCAGAAGGTTCAATCATGATCACGATGATGATGGTGATGGTGATGATAATGGCCCACAAAGCTTCGGCCGCCAGCTGTTCCGCTGGCATGGCTGCCCTACCCCTCGAAGGGTGCGGGGCACTGGAGCCTGCAGTGCTACACCTGCAGTGTCAAGGTTCAGGCCGGGTCGCCTGTTCCTATGCCCGCCACGTTGCTGACGGGCAAGGCTGGGCAGCCATAGCAAGCTGCCATGTACAAGAATGCAATCCCCCCATTATCATCACCCTCATCACCCTCATCTTCATCATCATCGTCGTCGTCTGGGGCTGCGCTCATCCCGTGTCTGGGGTGCGTGCTTAGCGCAACAGCCTGGGTTGGGGGCACAAGTTGACCGCTAAGGGCCTAAGGTTCTGTGGATGGCTGTGGCAGCCTGTGTGGTGATGTGATGGCCTGCAACATGGCGCTGTGCTGACATAGAACCCAACTAAGGGAGGGGGGGTGGGTGCACCGACAACTCAGGTGGAGGTGGAGGCAACAGCAATGTGTGATGACTAAGCCCAACAATGTACATAGTCAAGGAGGGTGGCTCCACCCACCGCGCCTGCTGCAGTGTGCTACATGCACTCGGAGTCTGATGCGAAGAAGCCGGCACCCCTGGTGGGGTGGTGGGTGGGCGACCTGGTGTGACGGTCAGGTGTCCCCAACATTCAAAAAATGGCTGGAAATGATAGGAAACCGACCCCTGGTAATCAAAACGACGCCGCGTCTCAGCCACGTGGTTTCTATTTATGATTCGCACATCCCTGGATAGAGGACTCTGTCAGCTATGCGGTGCAGCTTGTAACATTAAATATTGTGCAGTGTGCTGAGTGCTAAGGCGGCTCAAATCTTGACATTCAAATGCATGCCAGTTTTGCTCATGCGGGCCTCGCCGCGACCGACCGCCGCGACCGACGTGGCCCAGTAGCCTCTGCAAACAGTCAGGGACAGTCGCCGCAGTCAAAACAATGCACATGGCACGCCAAACCGATGTAACGACGCCCCTCCACCCATGCTCGGAAGTATACAACGCTGCTGCATTGCTTGACCGCTTCGTGAGTAGTACCTACTACCTGGCCACTCTGTGAGGCCACACAAGGTGTGTAGGCCATTGCTACGTCACCTTGCTCGACTTGTTGGGTCCGGTCCCTCCCGCCCGCCCTCCGCTTGCGTGTCGAGCTGGTGTCCAGCTCCGCCCTGACCCCTGACCCCTGCTGCTCAGCTGGAGGGGTGGGCAGCCCAGGGGCAGCACCAGCACCAGCTGCCTGCTGCTGCCAGGGGGGTGCAGCAGGAGGGGGGGGCAGGTCACTGACGGGCGTGTTTGACATGACCGCTGCGATATGTTGCGCTCGCCGACAAGTATTGTTCTGGTCACCCCCGCCATTGGCCCCGCAAATGTGAGACGGTCTGGGGCGCGAATCTTCGTGTAGCTCGCGACAAAGTTTTGACGCAGTTGGGTGTAACAGGCGTATCCGGCACCCCGCAGCCGCAAAACACTAGCTCAGATCGGCGCCCGCCCAAACCTGACCTGTGCTTTCCGCTCCTAAAAGACTCACGCACATCATAAGGCGAGGCTGGCAGTCCTTCTACGCACGCCGTAAGCCAACGGCACAAGTGCAGTACGCCTGCTTGCATGTCAGTGCATGGAGCATATAATTCGTGCATATGCGCACAAGTCAGCAAGCTGGCACCCATTACCTCACTTACGTTGCGGCATGACTCTATGTAAATGTAAGCTGCCTTATGACAGCGCTACATCATCACTTGGCAATATGTTGTCGGGATGCCTCGGGATGGCTCTGGCTTTCAGTGTTACATGTGCCGTGGTGCCTCAACCCTCTTCCTCAACTTCAGCAGGCACATGTAACGCAAAATCATTACAGCAATACATGTATCGATGCTCAAACGCCTTGCAACACCACTACAGAAGACATGTATCGTTGATGCCAAGCACATGCATTGATGTAAAAAGGTGGCAACACCACACCACAACACCTCCACTCGTACACATCAACACCACCACCTCAACAACACACCACAACACAATGACTCATGCCTCACACACCACCTATGCTATGTGCACAACAAGCAAGGACTGGTCGCACCTCCTTGCTATAGCTAACACTCACCACGGGACTGCTAAGCACTTTGCCTTGCTGCCTATGCCCCATGGTACCAAATCAGGCTGGGCTGGGCTGGGCTGGGCTGGGCGGGCTAAGCTAGGCTGGGCTGGGGTGGGCTGGGCTAGGCTAGGCTGGGCTGGGCTGGGCTGGGCTGGGCTGGGCTGGGCTGGGCTGGGCTGGGCTGGGCTGGGCTGGGCTGGGCTGGGCTGGGCTGGGCTGGGCTGGGCTAGGCTGGGGTGGGGTGGGATGGGCTGGGCTAGATTTTAGGGGGGAGGGGGGGGGTACCCTAACAACAAGGTGACACAACACAACAACACACAACACAACACAACAACAACGTCCAGCTCCATGTCATGCCTTGCTGACTCCTTGCTACCTCCTTGTTGGCTGCTGCTCTACGCCGCTGCTGCCTTGCTCGGTGATGGAGATGGGGGTGATTTATTGGCATCCTGCACACACAATCACAAAGACAAGGTCTTGGGGCACACACCACAAAACATGCTTATTAATTAGTTCTAATTAATCAAATCTTAAGGCTCACGACAGTTGTGTGCTTCCCTCAGCTGCTCATGCCTGGCATGCGTTTCACAAGTGTTCACACGAACATCAAACTGACCTAGACAAGGTGAGGTAAATTACAACCTTACTCACCTCTTGCTCACTGTTTTCAAGAGCTGATTCTCTTGCTGCACTCCTGCTTGGAAGAGCCTTGGGCTGCTGTGGGTTTGATGCTGATCTTCACAACAGCCAAGCACCTGTGGAGGTCAGCAGATTTGGTTGCATGTGTTGACATTGTATGCAAAACGCACTAAGAAACAGCACCCCGTGCTTACCTGATATGTATTCGCGAGTTGCCCAGTCCAACGGCAGCAAAGGCTGCTCGGCACGGAAATGCCCCGGCCACCAATTCATCTCTCCTGTTGCGACACGCATACAAACGGATGGAGAATGACATAGCGAAGCTAATCAAGTCGTCGAGACAATGCAGTACAATCGACAAAAGAGGGCCTAACCTGCTAGCGACACCGTTGTGAGAAGTAGAGCCCAATGGTGGAAGAATTACATGCAGCGGATCAATGACGGTGCCAAAAAGTGAATTGCGGGGCCAATGGCGGGGGTGACCTTCTAGGACGTGCTCGAGGGACACGTTAGAAATGGATCACGACTAGTCACAACTGATCTGTTAATGAGGACGCCTATTTTTTTTTTACTATTGGTCTTGATGTCGCTGCAATTTCAATGTCGCTTACCCGCCCCGCCTCCGCGCCTTGTTCCTCGGCCGTAGGCATTTGGTTTGTGCTGTCTACGCATTTGTTGTAGCGGGCAGAAGCACATTACAAAAATGACCCTCCCCAAAAATGATCTAAAAGCTTACACCGCGATTTCAATGAGGCGAGGCGAGGCGAGCCGACCATGTGTGCATCCTGGCCACTAATTTCAAATGTCGACGATTCCTGCCCACACATGGTCGTCTCGCCTCGCCTCGCCTCATTGAAATCGCGGTGTTCAATCTCTACAGCCCCCATGCCACACCACAACAATTGTTGATCAGAACGCCTTTTTTTTCACCCCGCCCTGCCCTGCCCTGCCCTGCCCACCCATCCGAAGCTCAGCCCCACCCACCTCCCCTCTGCTCTGCTTCCCCTTGGCCTTGCAAGCAGGCAGGCGGCCCCCTCAGCCCAGGGGCTGGCCCCCTCAGCCCAGCAGCCCAGCCCGGCAGCAGCTCCGGCCTTGAGGCAGCAGGCCTGCCTGAGCCAGGCGGAGGGGAGGAGGTGGCAGCAGCAGGGGACAGGCAGGTCCAAGAGCCCTGGAGCAGCAGGCTGGAGCCAGACACGCTGGTGCTGCAGGTGGGCTGTGGCACAAGTTGCGTGTGTACAAGTTTTAATCTCTACACACGAGTTGTAATCATGACGACACACGAGTTGTAATCAATCACAGGATGCGAGATCGCTGTTGTAAGGCTACTGCTGTAGGGCCTAATGCACAGTTCAGCTCAGCCATTCTGGTGTGTGTGCTTGTAACTACAGCTCCCCTAGTAACTCCAACCCACACACATTCCCATTGTGAGGGACTTGATATCTTGTTATGTTAGGATTGCCTTGCTGTAGCTGGCTACAGCTGCAATTTGCGCCGCCACTTGCGCAACAGGGCCTTGTCGGCAATGTCCACCCACACCTGGCCTGGCTGGCCTGGCTTAGGCATGGCTGAGCGGCCTTCCCAGTAGTACAGCTCAGTGGGACGTGGTCCTGGGCCGACTGCACAGCGGCGAATGTTCAGCGAGGCTGAAACGTCCCGGTCAGGGGTTGAGCAATCGATGCCGCTCGAGTCGCGCTCGTTGCTGCCCGGAGAGCAAGGTCAAGCGCGGCGGTGCAGCAAGGTAGCGCCAAAGGCTATGTACGGGAATTCGCGGACGGCACTAGGACACCCGGACACACCAGGACATGATTTGAATGCTGGACAAGCAGCCTAACGAACCCCTCCGGCAAACAAAATATCCGTCACGAGATACCCTGCGCGGAGAAGGGAGGAGCTTGCAGTGCCAGGATGCTGGTCAGAATCCTTCCGCGAAGGGCCTGCCCCCAGGTCGCGACAGCGCTGGTAATGCTTCTGCATAAAACCCATACGAGCACTGGCTTTCCAGCGCTGCAGTCTCGCTACGCACTGGTTTACGCCATGATGCACTCGGCGAGTTGTGAGTTGCGTCATTGGGACAGCTCGGCCTGCGTGTGCTGCTGCGGTGCCACAGAGATACGCCCACAGCCAAGAGGTAGCAAGCGTGGTCGGTGCGCCTTCTGAGTACACACATGCACTGGGCTCGTACTCAGCCTCCAGTGGCCCACCCCATCTCGAAGCCATTCCCAGTTTCGGAGGTAAGTCAAGCAAAGGGCACAAAGCCACTGCTAGTAATAGCTGGCTCCAAACACAGCTGTGTTACTTGTCCATCGCCTCCCTTCCCACCAGGCCAAACAACCAACACAACCACCGCCAACCACAACTGGGGGGTGTCCCGTATCCCCACCCCTAAAGAGATGGTGGCAGCCCTAGACCTCTTCGTGGTGGGCCAATCCCACGCAAAGAAGGTGCGCTGCCTGCCATGCTGCTGCCTGCCATGCTGCTGCCAGATTTGGCTCCTCTCCAAGCAATCGCTGCAACAGCATGCACATGAGATTATCTCAACAAAGTGCTCGTGCTGGTGCATGTGCTGATGATGCTCACTTTTCACTCTGTTTTGACCAGGCCAGGATGCAAGAAGCTGCTGCACCTCTGCGTTGCAACTGCATGGCTGGTGCGCTGGCTGGTCCATGCAGGTGCTGTCTGTGGCCACCTACAACCACTACAAGCGTATTGCACAGCGGCGGCGGGCAGCAGCAGCAGCACTTGCGCAAGCCTTGCCAGCGGTGGGGCTGGGCGGGGCAGGCCCAGGTGCCCCCCACCCGGCACCCCACCCCGCCCACCCACACTCCTTCGCTCACCAGCACCAGCACAGCCGCCTGCAACGAGAGGTGAGGGGGGCACGGCAGGGCATAAGGGCAGGGCATAAGGGCAGGGCAGGGCAGGGCAGGGCAGGGCGCAAGTCCAAGGGCTCATTGCGCCGCTGCCCATGCGGATGACGAAACCTGACCCTGACCCTACCCCTACCCCTGTGGCCCCCCAGTGTAAGGGCTGGGGTTGGAATGGGTTGGGGTTGGGGTGAGGGTGAAGGGCAAGGTCAGGTTGAGAGTAAGAAACAAGGTTGGGTCAGAGTTAGGGTTAGGGTTAGCCCGAACCTACCCCTACCCCTACCCCTGCAGCCCTCAGTGTGAGGCTTCTTGAGGGGGTATCCGCATTGGGCTCATCCCAAGCAGCGCGCCCCTGCCCACCGCTGACACCTCATCCTCCCTGCCTCCCACTCGCATCGCCCTGCAGCTTGAACCACGACCCCACACCAGCCACCCGCCCTACGCCCTACCCCCTCAGCACGGCGAGAAGCCGCCCTCCCAATCCTTCAACTCCTTCACAGCAGCGCTTTACCTGCAGCCCTCCTCCAGCAACGCCCTGCCCTCCCAGCCCTTGAACGCGCCAACCGCCGCAACTGCAAGCGCCTGTGGGGGTGGGGCAGGCAGTGAGGCAGGCTCAGGGGGCATGGACCGAGTCAGCTGCTCTGCTCATGACCGCCACTCCCCTGCCCCCCAGCCCTCCCACAACACTGCCAACCCCCTGGGGGGCTTGGCAGCAGGATCGGCGGCAGGGGGGTCGGGCATCCCCTCCCCCCCACGCCAAGTGGAGCAGCAGCAGCGCAAGACACAGCTGGGCCTGAGGCCCCAGCCGCTGCCCCGCCTGCCCCACAGTGAGCTAGGGTGCGGGGTAGCGCTGAGCCCCTTCCCAGGCCACTACGAACGGCTTGCCCACGCTGCCCTGTCCCTGTCCAACAGCCAGCTGTCAAGCTGCGGCCCAACAGATCTGGGTGTCACACCTGTGTCAAAAAAAGGTGTGACCCGGGCGCCATTGCCTAAAGGGGCACCTGCTGGCCATTCGGTGTCATCCACTGCGGCGGGCAAGTGGGCGGGGCAGGGGCAGGAGGGGAGGATGGGGCTGGGCATGGGACCGGGCATGGAGGGCGGGGCAGGGGCCCATGCTGGCCCTGCCCTTGAGGGTGGGGCTGAGGCACTGAGCCAGCTGTTCTCCCTGGACACCTCCGTGGAGCTGGACAAGTCCAACATAGTGATGCTGGTGAGGTGGCCCTGACCCTGACCCTGACCCTGACCCTGACCCTGACCCTGACCCTGACCCTGACCCTGACCCTGACCCTGACCCTGACCCTGACCCTGACCCTGACCCTGACCCTGACCCTGACCCTGACCCTGACCCTGACCCTGACCCTGACCCTGACCCTGACCCTGACCCTGACCCTGACCCTGACCCTGACCCTGACCCTGACCCTGACCCTGACCCTGACCCTGACCCTGACCCTGACCCTGACCCTGACCCTGACCCTGACCCTGACCCTGACCCTGACCCTGACCCTGACCCTGACCCTGACCCTGACCCTGACCCTGGCCCTGGCCCTGGCCCTGGCCCTGGCCCTGACCCTGACCCTGACCCTGACCCTGACCCTGACCCTGACCCTCCCAGGGTCCTACTGGCTGTGGCAAGACGCTGCTGGCCAAGACTCTGGCCCGCCTGGTCAACGTGCCCTTTGCCATGGCTGACGCCACCACGCTGACCCAGGCCGGCTATGTGGGGGACGACGTGGAGTCCATCCTGCACAAGCTGTTGCAGGTGAGCTGGGATGCGGTCTTGGCCGATGCATACAACCGCAGATGGTGGTGGTTGGGGAGGGGGTGGCTGGGTGGGAAGCTGACACCCCGACCTGTTGTTGTAGGTGACCTGCTGCAGCTGGCATCGCTCTGACTGGTGCTGCTGACCCCCCAAGGCCCCCCCCCCCCTGCTGCTGCTGCCCCCCCTGCTGCTGCTGCTGCTGCTGCTGCTGCTGCAGTCCTGCAACTTCCAGGTGGAGGTGGCCCAACAAGGCATTGTGTACATCGATGAGATTGACAAGATTGCCAAGAAGTCAGCCGATGGAGTGACTGTCACACGGGACGTCAGTGGGGAGGGCGTGCAGCAGGTGCAAGGGAGGGGACAGGCAGCCGGGCTGTGGGAGGAGAAGCCAGTCAGTAGCTGGGGTTCGTGGTAGATGCGGGTTCGAGTTATGCTTGAGTGTGTCGCAGGGAGGGTGGGCAGGGAGGGTGGAGGGGGTGGGGGGGGTTATTTTTTCACTACACTGCACTAGCTGGACGCAGGCAGCTAGGGCGTGGGGCAGGGTGAGGAGCCACTCTGCCTGCCCTTCACCCTGCACTCACGTGGCTGTAATTCACTTGGCTGTGACCCAGCTGCTGCGCCTCGCCCCCACCCCCTGCTTGCCCTGTGGGCTGTGGGCCTGGGCTGTTGGCTGCAGGCTCTGCTGAAGATGTTGGAAGGCACAGTGGTCAACGTGCCGGAGAAGGGCGGGCGCAAGAACCCTCGGGGCGACTTCATTCAGGTTGCCCACCACCCCTCCTGCCTGCAGCCCTGCCCCCTCCCCCCTGCCTGACATTCCAGCATCACCCACCCCACCCTCGTATCTCAAACCAGACCCCACCAGCCCTCCAGCGTGCCCCCCTCCTGCCCCACCCTTTCCCTTCTGGCCCCTTGCCCTCCCACCCCACCCTCCCCCCCACCCCCACCCCCACCCCCACATACGCCCCTGCCCCCCTCCCCCCCTGCCCCCTTCCCCCCCTGCCCCTTCATCCCCTCGACCCCCCCGCCCCCCCTCAACCCCTTCCCTTCACCCCCACCTAACCACCTGGGCTCCCCCCCAATGCTGGCGGCCTGGGGCCATGCAGGTGGACACCCGCGACATCCTGTTCATCGTGGGGGGCGCCTTCGTGGACCTTGACCGGCAGGTGCAGGACGCGCGCGTGCAGGCCTCCCTGGGCTTTGGTAACCAGGTCAGGCGCACAGTGAGGTGCCTGAGCAGGCAACCCTGGGGCGGGAGGGAGAAGGCTATGGGGCAGGAAGGGGAGGGTTGAGGGTAGGGGGAGGGGCGGGGCGGGGCGCAAGTTCTCCTGGGGTAAGGTCCTCGCTGGCCTTGGCTGTGGCAGTGCTCCAGTGGCTGCCTCAAGCATGTGAGCCAGTAAAGAGGGTGGCCCTGGTGCAGGTGCGGGCGCGTGACACCGGTCGTGCAGGCGGCACCAAGATCTCGTCTGACATCCTTCGCCAGGTGAGCTGCCGCCCCCTCCTCACCCCCGGGGGCACCTAGGCCCTCAGGCACCCCTGACCCCATCCTCTCCCCCCTGGCCCACCTCTCCCCTCCCCCGGGACCCCACCTCCACCTCCTGCCAGGATCCCTGCCTGACCGGGTGGGGGTGAGGGTGACGGTACAAGTGAGAGTGAGGGTGAGGGTGAGGGTTGGGTCAGTTGCCCCTGGGTGCTGGTCCCTGCAGGTGGGGGAGTCAGGGGGGTATCAGGGGTGCGTGTGGCTGCAGGTAGAGCACAGCGACCTCATCAACTACGGCCTCATCCCGGAGTTTGTCGGCCGGCTGCCCATTGTGGTGAGCTTGGAGGAGCTGACGGAGGAGCAGCTGGTGCAGGTAAGGCGATGAGGGGGCAGGCACGGGGGTGGGGGTGATGGGGCGGGTGAGTATCAAAGACTGGGGGGCTGTGATGTGGGGTATTGAGGAGTGGGGGGGGAGGGTGGAGTGGGGGCTCAAGAGGGAACAGCACAGGAGGCAGGTCAGGCTGGCTGCTGCTGCTGGTGGTGGGGCTGTTTGCGAGCCGTTTGGTGGACTGTGATACCACCCGGCCCTGACCCCCCCCTCTCTCTCACCCACCTCCCTCCCCCACCCCCACCCTACTCAGCTGCTCCCCCCCCCCCACACACCTGCCTCATCCCATCACCCTCTCTCCGGTCCTATCTTTATCTCTCCCCTCCTCTCCTCACCTCTTCCCACTCTTCACCTCTCCCCTCCTCTCCTCACCTCTCCTCCCCTCTCCTCACCTCTTCCCCCTCCTCACCTCTCCCTGCCAGGTGCTCACTGAGCCGCGCTCCGCCCTGTGCAAGCAGTACACCTCCCTGCTGGCCATGAGCGGGGCCAGGCTGTGCTACACCAGGGACGCGCTGCAGGTCAGCCCCCCCTGCCCCCCTCACCTCACCCCGGCAGACATCAGCCAGAGCTGACCCACCCCTGACCCCCTCCTGGCCCTGCCCGCCCCTGCACCCACCTGTGGTGCCCTGCCTCACCCCCCTCTGCTGTCGCGGCACACATGCCACCCCTGACACCTGCCCTGACACCTGCCCACCGGCCCTGACACCTGCACGGCCCACCGGCCCTGACACCTGCACGGCTCACCTCCTTGCGAATCCGTTAGCTGTGGTGCTGTGGCTGTGGTGGTTCAGCTGTGGGGCCTCAGCTGTGGTGCTGTGGCTTGATGCTGTGGCTCTGGTGCTCTCCTGTGGTGCCTCTGCTGTGGGCTGTTGCCTAGTCAGGCTGGTGGTTCACACAGCTCAGGCAAGCAAGTGCCGGGCAACAGGTTGGCAGGACCCTCCTCTGTTGCCTTCCCTTCACTACGTACACATCACCCTAGGCTCTCCCGCAGCTGCTGCCTCTGTCCTGGCCCCTTGCAGCCCACCCACCCACCCACCCACCCACCCACCCACCCACCCACCCACCCACCCACCCACCCACCCACCCACCCACCCACCTACCCTCGTTCAGAGAGGCTTTGTTGACCGCAGGCCATTGCTCGTCGGGCCATCAAGAAGGGCACTGGCACCAGAGGGCTGCGCTGCATCATGGAGGGTCTGCTGACTGACGCCATGTTTGATGTGAGAAGGGGCAGGCAGGGCGGGAGGGGCCAGAGTGGAAGGGGGAGGAGGGGCGCAGCGTGCTTGGTGTGGGGGAGGGGAGGAAGAGGCACCAGGCTGCGTCATGCTGTGCACAGCAGGCTGGGTATGGGATGGGGATGGCAATGACAGCAGCAGCGAAAGGGGATTGCGAGTGTGCACCATTGACGCAAACATGTGGCCTAGTTCTCTCATCTTGACCCTCACCCTTTCTAGGCCTCCTAGACCTGCCAGCTCCGGCGGGTGCATTCTGGTGATGTGCGCGACATGGTTATCTACGCTGTTGCTGCGATGGCGATTGCACACCTGTCGCCGCACCCCTGCATCATCCGTGCAATCTCCTGCTCTGCCACGCAGCTGCCAAGCTTGTCCCGGGAGCACGGGCCGGCAGTGGTGGTACTGGACGCAGAATGCGTGGAAGCTGGTCGGCCCGCAAGTGTCCTTACCGGCCAGGACGCCGCGCACTTCTTGGCGGAGGAGGACTTTGTGGAGCCGCTGGCGGCTGAGGTGTGATCGTGGGCTGGCGAGTGTGAGACGTCGAGACATTGTCGGACCTGCATCCGTGCTCCCGACCCGGTTTGGACATCAGCTGCACCCCACTCATTCCGTGACGTCTGTACTAGATATGCTCCTGTACAACAACGTTGTGTCCGTGTGGTTCAAGTCGCGATCGCCAGGTGAGTGTTCAGTTACTCAGCGCGAGTTGCATGCCAGCGGATGGGAACGCATGGGTAGGCCTTCGCGGCCTGATGCCTGCTGCTTTTGAGTGTACTGTATTTGACAACTGGTTTTCATACAGTATAGCGGTACATGCTATGACATGCCAAAACATCTAGCTTGTACAACAGGGATGGCGATGGGTTACAGTGGGCGAGGTGTGGGTGCAGTGGTTAATGATGCAATTAACCAGGTCCACGTGCTTTCTATTGAGCTTTGTGAAATTGTGAAACGCCCACTATGAATCTATGCACGATGTCGACAAACGAGGTTGTGGACCGCGGCGCTGCGTTTACAATGAGTTTGCACCCCAGCTGGATGTCAAGGTGTCTCTCACTTTCTCT
The DNA here is from genome assembly GCA_030144725.1 of Haematococcus lacustris. Taxonomy (NCBI): domain Eukaryota; kingdom Viridiplantae; phylum Chlorophyta; class Chlorophyceae; order Chlamydomonadales; family Haematococcaceae; genus Haematococcus; species Haematococcus lacustris. The sequence continues at coordinate 2,776,915 of JASKMD010000021.1, read as the reverse complement.
GGCACAAGGCCCTATACTGCCAACCCTTGCTCAGTTGTCTTCCCAAATGCAATGTTCTCCTTGCAACACACGCCTTCAGCTCAGCAAGTGGAGCGCCTTCGCGTTGTGAGGAGTTGCGGGACGCGGGTCACACTGAAACATGCAGGCTACGTTTACCTCATCGTCGATGAGCAGTCCGCGTGCCTGATGGCGAGGAAGAGGAGACAAACCGGTTCGCCTGCGACAGAGCTCGAAACATACTGGCCTGGTCGATCGTGATGATCGAGCCGCCTCGGACTGAGCGGCAATAACGCGGGTAACTTATCTTGGACCCAATTCCAAGCATTGCGTTATCGCGGCGCTGTCTACTCCAATTGGCTATCGGCCTTGGATGCCTTGCATCGCTAGTTTTTTTTCTGACCCAGGCACGCTGGTCCTTACACAACGTGCAACCGTTGAGCCAGTGGAATCGGAGACTGCACCGCACAAGGCTTACGACAGCTGGCAAACTCCATCAGCCGGCTTCGTCCCCCGACAACACCACATCGTCTTCGTATTGCATGTGATCGCCTGCGTGCGCCGCCCCGTACTCATCCCCCGCTTCATGGTCCGCGTCCCCTGCTTCCCCCTCGCCCGCTCCCTCCTCATCGCCATCCTCATCCTCCTGCCCCTCACCCCCCTCAAGGTGGCCCTCCTCCTCATCCTGCGCGAAGTGATTCAGCACAAAATCAGGCATCATGGTATGGCATGGTGAAGGCAAACTACCTGCGCCGCAGCAAGGGTCAACCTTCGCAAGAACCACAACCACAGCCACAGAGCTCTAACATGTGGACATGCTGCACAGCCCCACCCCTACCCACCCACTTGCCTGCCTGCCCCACCTCACCCCAGCCAGCTGCGTTGCCGAGGCCTTCTGCCCCACCTGTTGCACCCGCCACAGTCCCCGTACACCTGGCAAGCCCCACTGGCATCCACACCTCCTCACACCTCCTCATCCCACCTTCCCCACGACCCCTTGCCTCTCCACCCCTCTGCCCCACTCTACCCCAGCCAGGCATCGGCCTGCCTGCTCCCTTCGTCCCCCAGGCATACCTCCAGCTCCTCCTCCTCCTCCCCCTCCTCGTCACCCTCCTCCTCCTCCTCCTCCTCGTCCCCGCCCTCGCTCCCCAGTCCACCCTGCTCCTCTGCCTGGCCCTGCAACCCCTGCTGCTGTGTAATCCCCAGCGCTTGGAGGTTATTGGCGGTGCCAGCACCATCTAACGCACTGAGATCAGCAGGACCCAGTGTACCCAGATCAGCAGGACCCAACCCCTGCAGCACCGATGCTGCTGCTCCAGCTGCCACCCCGCCGCCCAGCGCGTGTGCTCCTGTCAACCCAGCTGCTGCAGCCGGCGCCCCCCCAACCCCCGCCCCAGTGACCCCTTGGCCCAGTACCCCAGCAGCCGGCGCCGCCGTCAAACCATGCATGGGCAGTGGAAAAGCGGAGGGGCCGGACACCATCAGGGGTCCCCGGGGCAGTGGGTGTGCCAGGGGCCTGGGGGCTGTGTGGCCTGCCGCCCCCTGGGGTCCATCCTCATCGGGTGTGATGTAGCCAGCTGGCTTGTTCTGCTCCTTCTGAAGCAGCTCTGCCGCGTCCGCCCCCAGCAGCCGCTCCTTCAGCAGCCGGTGCTCAGGGGCCAGCGGCACACAGGGCCAGCGCAGCAGCTCACCCTCACACCGGCCCACCAGCTCTTGCACCTTGCCGATGCGGCGAAGCACCGCCTGGGCCTGAGACGCAATTCGAGTGGCCCAGGCCGTGTCACGGCTGAGCAGCAGCTGGGGGGCTGACAGCTCCTGCAGCTCCTCCAGGTCAGCTGCTGCTGGGTCAGTGCCTGCAAGCAGCTGCAGGACAAGCGGGGCATCAGGGCAGAGGGGGGAGGGTGGGGGGGAAGGGCAAGAGGTCTGGACTAACAATGGAGGGGCATGGGGCCACAAGGGCACCCCTGGCAGGGAGGCATTGGTCACAGGTCAAAGGTTACACTGCTCCGCAACATCACTGTGCAGCAGGCGGCCAGGATGCAGCGTGAATGAGCTACACGGAATGAACGGTATGCTGGGGAGGAGTGGGCTGCACTTGAGTGGCTGCACCACGGCTGCATTTGCGCAGTCGTGAGGAAATGCCCAGCCCCATTTGTCAACCTAGCTATACCTGTCTTCTGCGTTCACCCGCGGGTCTGCCAATAGCGCAGCGAACTAACATGGAAAGGGATGAGTCTGTCGACCGCGTCTTGCAGGTGCCGAAAAGGCGTCACGATGTCCAGAGTGCACAGCCGCTTGGCATCCTCGTTCAACATCTCAACTTGTCGCTTGTGAGCGCGGGCCTCGCCCGGTGTCTTTCTCGACGCCATCGCCAGATATACTTGATTGCCTCAAGGCTGCGTTTCGAACGAGTTTTACATTGTGACTGATTGGATGATTGACGTGGTGAGAAGGCACGTGTGAGACACCCTGGTTGCTGAAGGTTGCATTGTCCGACAACCTTGCATGATACCAAAATAATTTAAACACCATGAGCCCTTCCGGTCACCAAGCATGAACCCGGCATATCTCCATAACTACCCCGGGAACGTGTCCACGGTCGTGCGCTTTGTCACGTCAAATAACATCATGCAGCTCGCGCTGTCTGCAAAAGAAACCAAACACGTCACCTGTGTGCATGGTACAGTTGGCCCTATCCTCCCTGCACCTGTTGGACCCCAAGTACTGGAGCGCGACACCCTGTGCAAGGTGGCGGTTGATGCCGAACATGGCAGCAAGCAAGACAGTGCGCTACTGTCACCAGCCCAGTGCCGTGCTGTCTGGACGAAAGTGCTTCTCAAAGCTAGTGCAGCAGGAGGGCAGGGTAGCAAAGCAGCCTGGCCGCCGGCTTGAGCTGCGAGGCATGAAGGTAACCATGATGATGCAAAGGCCCCTGGCAGCCACAGGTAGTGCCTCAGCCCCCGGCAATGTGTGCATGCGAAGGTCTGCTGGGGGAGTCATCTGGCCCGCCCTTCAACCGCTTCCTTGCATCGCCCTGCTGATCCACTGGCCCGTTTGTGTGACTGGGATCAGTGGGTTCGAAGCGGCGGTTCCCTCCAGCTGGAGTGGCTGCGGTGCGCGGCCCTGGGGGTGACAGCAGGAAACGCCAGCATGCACAGCATTGGACTCTGACAGCGATGCCAAGGCCACATACCATCAATACAGGCACGGCTGTGGGATGCAGCGATGTTGCAGTGGGCAACCGAGCCATGCTCTTGCATGCTCTGCTAACAGCACCACTGCACTCTGCAACAAAGTGTGCCTTAATGGTGAAGGCGTTGTGCAGCAGATCGAGTCACTAGGGGAACAGCTGGCTAGGTATGATGCACCAGTGCAGTACAGTGGTGAATGTGTGACATAGGCAGGCAGTTGTCCAACAATGATACCTTCCCTCCCCCAACCCCTGCTGGCACCCTTGCCTGCCCCCCCTGCTGGCACCCTTTGCCCTCCGCCTACACATCCACTCACCATCTTCAGCAGGCGGGCCAGGTACAGGTACAGGTGCAGGTGCAGGTGCAGGTGCGCCCACCGTCTCCTCCTCATCATCCTCATACTCTGTGAGCCCTAGCCACGGGACGCTCGGGCTGCTGCTGCCTGCCGACCTTGCAGCACTGCTGGCTGCACTGCTGCCATGCAAGCGTGCGGGTTCACTGGCAGGGGCGGCTGCACTACTCCCTGCCTGACCAGGCTGCTGTGCGCTGCCTGCTACCTGGGCCTCAGCACCAGGTGGGGCAGCCGCGCCATCAGCCTGCTGCCCCTGCCCCCCTCCAGCTGCAGCTGGCAACTGGTGCAGAGCTGCAGATCCTCCTACAGCCACCTCCTGCTGCTGCTGCTGCTGCTGCGCTTGCAAAAGTGGCGGCTGTATAAGTGGCTCAGATGACTGCGTCTCCATGGGTGCACAGATTTGGCCGCCTGCAACAGGGGCTGCAGCACCTGCCCCACCTTCACCGCCTTGCTGCCCCTCTGTGCTGGATCCAGGTGGGAGTGGGCCTGGTGTGGGCTGAGGCTGTATGCTGGCAGGAGAGCTGTGTGCTGGGGCGGGTTCAGAGGGGGAAGCAGTGGGGGCTGTTGGTCTGCGTCGCAAATCTGAAGAAGCCTCTGGCTTGCTGGCTGATGCATCGGCCCCTGCCCCTGCGCTGCCGCTGCTGCTGCTGTTGGCTTGGGACTGGGCTGGGACGGAGGGCTGGGCGTCTGTGCCTGGCCCCTCCTCTTCGCTATCGTCTGTCTCAAAGTAGTCCTACACAGAAAGCACAGCAGCCAGGGGAAAGCAGCCGCTGTGCTCGGGGGTAGCTGTCAGGCTGGAGGTCACACACCAGGCCACAGCCTGCAGCCCATGGCTCTAACCCCCCACACCCCACTGAACTGGCTTCTTGCCTGCCATCCTACTCCTGCCACCCCGCCTGCCTGCTCAACGCTAGCACCCTGGCTCATCTTGACCTGCCCCACACTAGGCAGCAGCAGAGCATTGCACCCAGCCCTCTTGGTGTAGGGAGGGCCGGAGTCATGCCAGCCCACTGCACTGCCCTGCATACGGCAAGGCCCCCTGACTCGCCACAGTGTGTGCTTGCCACGTCATGGGCCCCACCTCTTCGCTGCCTAACCCTAACCCCAACCCTATCCCTGGGCCACACCTCTTCGCTGCGGTCCAGGCTGCGTGCGTCCCGCCTGCGGCGCATTGACTTGGCGTGCCCGCTGCTCTCGCCCCCTCCTGCCTCCCGCACCCCCAGGGGCTCGCCCCCTGCACTGAAGGCAAAGGTGCGGCCCTGGAGGGGGGCGCTGCTCGCTGCCGCTGGCCCATTGCCGCCGGTGCCATGGCCGCCTCGGCTGCTGCCCCAGCCCCCTGCCCCGCCCCGTCGGTGAGCGGGGTCAGAGTCGCGGTCTGCCTGTTCAGAGTCGAGGGACTGGCCAGCCTCCGCCAGCGCGTCCAGGTGCTGCTCGTGCTTGAGACGCAGGGCTTTGAAGGTGTCAGCATACTCCACGTCTTCGAACCGGTGGTAGAAGGTGTTGACTAGGTACTCAATGAGCTCCTAGCAGGCAGGGGAAAGGTGAGACAGGCATGCAGTTCGCAAGCGTGGCCAGTGCTTGGTGTTGGCTGCAGTTACAGCCAACACCCACAGCTTGCAGGCAGCAGGTGCGGGCCCCACCTTCATGTTTTCCTTGCGGATGAAGTCTAGCAGCTCCAATACTGCGCTGTTGAGCAGGTTGTAGCGCTCGCCATTTTGAGCAAAGGCTGTCATGATGGGCTCAAACACGTTGTTCTTCACCAGGTAGCGGGACCAGAACTCGTCCTGCTGCCAGCAAGGGCAAGGAAGGTAGATGATGAGGGTTAGTAGGATGGAAGGTAGACGATGAGGGTCAGTAGGATGGAAGGTAAATGATGAGAATGGTGACGGTGGTTCATCACCGTCGCAGGGGTGGGGACGACCGTCATCGGCACAGCAGTCACAGCCCTACAGCCTCTCTACCTCCTTTGCTCCACCTCCCCATTCCTTGCATGAGCTGTCATGGGCCTAAGCCACGCAGCCATCAGGCATCACATAAACATCACCCAATGTGGGCAGGGCGGAGGTGTGCAACACCATCCCCTCCACCATGCCAGGCATGTCACATACCAACCTTGAAACTCTTACTCTACTCACACCCTGATGATGACAGTCATTTGATGATGAAAGTGGTTGGATGATGATACCCCGATGATGATGGGTTTGGCCCATTCAACGATAGCCACACCCATCACACCACCACGAGTGTTGTTGCTTTCTTCGCTGCAGTCATGCCACTCTCTATCCACCCCTGACATAAATGACCTCACTGACCTCATTGACCTCGTTCCCTTATCCCCTCATCACCCTATCCATACATATCCCCTGATAGTCATCAGGCTGTCACCGGCTTCTGACCCACCCTCAACTCCCACCTTGATGGTGATGCATGTCCGCAGAAAACGCACCGCCGCGCACGCCAGCCATCGCTCGTTGCGGTGGATGACACTGATGACGCGCTTCAGCATGTGGTTGCGCAGAGTGAAGTACTTGACTCGCATGGCATGATGCTGGACGCAGAAGCACATCAGCTCCACAATGAGACCCAGCGTATGGGCAGGAACGTACCGCACGCCGTCCCTGAACAACAGCGCCAGGGCCAGGGTGAGGGCGAGGACAAGGGCCAGGGCAGTAGCAAAGGCAAGGGTGGGTGTGGAGGTGTGGGTGCGGAGAAAGGTTGGGTATGGGCTGAGGGAGGCTGGTGGAGCAACATGGGGTAGCGGCAGAGGTGTGAGTGAGGGTGGGGTATAAGGGTTGTTGGGTGTAATGGGGAGGGAGGTGCCCCAAGGCTACTGCTGCTGCTAGAGTGCTGCTGCCCCCACTCCAGCTCATGGGGCAGGCCTGCATGCGACTGAGAGACTGCATGCCCAGCTGTGCTGTGTGATAAGCTGTGATCTGAACAGTGTGCGCTCCTTGAGACTGTGCCAGGGGAAGGGTGGAAGTGGACCTGGACGACTGGGCATATGAACATCACTGAGTTAGAGGGTGCCGCTGGGGGGCGGGGTCATGCCCAGTAGATCAGGGCTGCATGGCTACTGGCGCCTACCACACCTCACTTGCTGCAGCACTGGCTCACCTGCCCGGCCAACCATCCTTGCACTCACTCACTTGTTGTTCACTGCCTTGTCCTTGTCGATGACGATCAGGATCTTGGTGATGAACTTTTCATAGAATAGGGCCACAAAGTCTGCAGAGCAGCGCAGAGCAGGTTTGGGAAACCAGCTCCAGTGCACCTGACACGGAAGTTGTAGGCGCAGAGCAGCAGTGCAGCCAGCAGATTGAGGCGAATGCTGGTCCAGGCCAGGGCAGGGAGGGAGAGGAGAGGGAGGGAGGGAGGGAGGGGGCATGGCGGTGTTGGAGCCAAACTCCATTGTTCCCAATAGCCTCCCTCAAGGACAGGGCCAGCAGCACGCACTGAGCCACTGCTGCTGGTTGCCCATTGACCAAGTCCCCTGCTTGCATTGAGAAACCCCCCCTGCCCACTGGCATCTGGCCACCAGCCACCTCATGCCCTCAGCGCACCGCTCTTCTCCACAGGGCACCCGAGTGTTTCAGAGTCCAGCAGCAGCTTCAGCAGCTCAGCCACCTGCTCTGCCAGGCCGCCGTCCCCTGAGCCCTCAACAAACTCCCGCACCTGCGGCACACAGGGCACGCACCCCCTGCCATCAGCATTGGCAGGCGGGCGCCACACGGCAGGAGCAGAAGCTGCTGGCCCTGCTGCACGAACTGACATGCAGCAGCTGGACATTGCCCTCCTCACACAGCCAGCTGCCGCTGGTGGCTAGCTGCCTTCACAGGTCACTAGCTGCACATGCTGACCTGCTGTGGCTGTTGGCTTGACTGCTGACCTGCTGCTGGCCAGTCCCCCTGCTGCTCTCCCTGCACTGCTGGCGCTGGCTGCCTTGCTTTCCCACAGCTAGGTTGCACACCTCCCAGCATGCTGCCGCTGCTGCTGCCACCTCGCAGCTGCGGTCCTGCGTGCCACTCACCAGCAGGCTGAACAGCATGTTGTCCTTTTGCTTGAGCAGGAAGGTGCGCAGGGAGTCCACGTCATGCTGCAGCACTGCCAGCAGCACATCAGTGGCGCGCAGCTTCACAGCCTCACTGCCCACCTTCATGATGCGGGTGATCTGCAGGTCAGGTTTGTGCAGGCATGCGCTTCATCATCAGCTGGCCCACATCAGCAGCCTAACGTCAACAAAGCTGCCATGTAGTGCTGCTGCCCTTCCCCTGCTGCCCCTGCCCCGCTGCTGCTGCCCCTCCCCTGCTCCACCTGCCCTGCTGCCCTGTCCTGCTGCCCCTGCCCTGCTGCCCATGTGGCTCTGCCCCTGAGCCATGCGCACCTGGTCATACAGCCCCAGCTGCACCAGCTTGGTGAGCAGTGGGCCCTTGGTGGTGGGCGGCACGTGGCGGGCCAGGTTGCAGAACTCCTGCAGCACAGTGCCCACTACCCCATAGCACGTGCCCGGCTTCCCCTGCCTGACAGCTACAAAGGGAGTTACCGCAACACACAACAGGCAGCAAGGCCCAGTCCTCCTGCAAGTGAGGCTGACCAGCTGCAGCAACAGCAGCATCAGCTGCAGCCTGCCTTTGTGACCAGCCACTTTGCATGTGTGTTGCACCCCCTCCTCCTCAAGCCTCACGCCCCTCCTGCCTGCTGGAGGCTGCCTGCCAACACCTGCTCACTGACACAACCTTGCTTGCTTGCAGCAGCCTGCTGCACCTGTTGTCTGCACACTGCTGCCGCAAGTATATGGCTGCAGCCAGTACATCGCTTCAGCCAGTACCTCACTACTGACCCCTGGCTGTTGCGTGGTTCAAGAGCCCTGGTAGCAAACTCACAGCCTGCTGCCACCAACCCCTGCCAGGTTTCCCACCCCCTTGCACTGTCGGCATGCTGGCGTCTGAATGCCTGACCACCGGCCATATGCGGCCCTCACCTGCAAGAAGGCGACCAGGTCGGCCCAGTCGGACTGCAGCGGGTCGGCTGCCTGCAGCGCTGTGAAGAGCTTGGCCAGGAAGTGTGGGTCCTGAGCTAGGCTGGTGACCACCTCCATGTTGTTAAATACGACCAGGGAGGACAGCGTGGCGTAGGTAGCGTCATCCAGTGCTCTGACAACAAAAGGCAGGCGGGCGGGTGCAGGGTGCAGGTGGGCAGGCAAGGAGCAGGGGCAGAGGCAGGGGGAGGGGCATGCTGGGGAGAGCGTGCAATGCACATGGGCAGTAGGGGGGGGGTTGTTAGAATATGAGTGTTTGTAGGCAGCCAGCCTCAGACCTTCGTTTGTGCAGGTAGAAACCTGACATGTGTGAAGGTTGAAGTTTGCTCTTAAACTTGCTCCTTAGCCCCTTCCTGTAATGCAAGATCTGTGATTCCTAACAGGTTATGGGCCCACCTAGCTGTTGTGCTAGTGTGCAGGGATAGACCAGTGCGCATTCGGAGCCATGGCCGCGGAGGGTCAGCGCTCAGTCACAGTACCCTTGTTGACAGAAGCCAACTCAGAGGAGTGGTTCGTGCGACAACAAGCTTACTTAGTGGTTCATGATTTATGGGACGTCGTCGAGGACGGCGTAGAGACTGTCTCCGAGGAAGGGAGCAGCACCATTACGGACGTGGTGTTATCTGGGCAAGAACGTTTCAGTACGTGCGTCCGTGGAGTGTTCCGGGCAAGACAGCATGAGTGCTTGCGTCCGTGGTGTGTCGCGGGCAAGATAGCTTCAGTGCTTGCGTCCGTGATGTGTTCTGGGCAAGATGGCTTCAGTGCCCGAGCCCGTGGGAGAAGTGCAGCAAGACAACCGCAGTGTTTGAGCTGGGAGCATGGCTTGTGAGGTCCATCGCTCGGGCGTGAGGAAGGTGGTTGAGAGCAACCAGTGGTCAAAGTTTGGACGGGATTGTTGTTGTGCCAAGAGGCTTGCTTGCAGAGTACAAGCCTATGGTGGAGAAGGCATATGGAGCAGCCAACAGTGCAGAGAGCACTGCCCCATGTGTTGCGGTGTGAGGCTGAGTTGGGCAAGTAGGCGGAGTATGGTATGGGTGGTCAAGGGTGGTAAATGGTAGTGTAATGTTCATGCACCCTGGGCACGGAGGCCGCAGTGGCAAGGGAGTCACTAGTGGTGGTGCTGGCAGTGGAGGTGGCAATGCAGGTGGTGGCTTTGGGCGTGCCAAATTCTGCTGGACTTGCGGGGAGGAAGGGCACCTGGCAAAGGACTGCCCCAAGCGCAAGGGGCGGGAGGGAGGTGCGGTGTCGAGCAGCCAGGAGTCTATTGTGTCTGCCAAATTCTCCAATGCCCTTCTGTAGCTGTAGTGTGCAGCAGGGCTGTGGGAGTATGTTGCCCCCGAGACAGCTCTGTGAGGGCTGTGGGTACAGTGTGGTAGCGCTGTGGGAGTATGTTACCCTGAAACAGCTCTGTGAGGGCTGTGGGTACAGTGTGGTAGCGCTGTGGGAGTATGTTACCCTGAAACAGCTCTGTGAGGGCTGTGGGTACAGTGTGGTAGCGCTGTGGAGTATGTTACCCTGAAACAGCTCTGTGAGGGCTGTGGGTACAGTGTGTTAGTGCTGTGGAAGGTTGCTGACCCTGAGACAGCTCTGTGAGGGCTGTGAGTGTGGTGTTGCAGCTCTGTGGGAGCAGTGTGTGAGCTGAGTGAAAGCTGTGGCAGCTCTGTGGGAGCTAAGTAGGAGCTTTGCAAGAGACCTGTGTTAACTGTGGTCTTGGTTTCAAGTGTTGACTTTTATGAGTCTGGCAGGCTAAGGTGTAGAAGTCTGAAGTCTGTCTGTGTGGGAGTGTTAGAATATGAGTGTTTGTAGGCAGCCAGCCTCAGACCTTCGTTTGTGCAGGTAGAAACCTGACATGTGTGAAGGTTGAAGTTTGCTCTTAAACTTGCTCCTTAGCCCCTTCCTGTAATGCAAGATCTGTGATTCCTAACAGGGGTGAGTAGTGGGCAGGTGGTCAAGCAAGTGGAGAAGTCAAGCAGCCATAAACTGCTGGTGCCCAACGTGTCCTACTGTTCAGCTTGTCCCTTGTCACCTGGGCAGGATGACGTCCTTGATGTACTGGATGCGATATGTCTGATGGATCTTTGCCAGGATAGCAGGGTCCTGAGGCCAGTAGGGGGCAGGGCAAGGCAAAGGGTCGTGGAGGGGCAGGGCAAGCGAGGGCAGGGCTAGGCTAGGGCTAGGCTAGGCAGGGCAAGAGAGGGCAGGGCTGGACTGGGCAGGGCAAGATGGGGGTGCGTGAGGGCCCCACATGTTACACAGCCAGCGCAACAACGGGCAGGAAGGGCAGCAGCCTCATGTTCAACACCTGCTCAGGAAGCGGGCAGTAGGACGGCGTATGCACAGGGATCACCCATTACCTTAGTGGTCGTCCGCACAGCACACGCAGCAGGGCTGACACAGAGTTGCCACAGCACACGGCTACAGGGAGGTGCCAGGATAGTGAAAGCGTCGAAGCAGCTTGAAGAGCAGCAGGAGGGTGCCCATGTGTGGCCCCAAACCCCCCTCGTGTGACACTGCCCAATGTGCCTGCAGCCAGCCCATGCACCAGCAGGCTCCTGGCACAACCTGCCTGTATAGGCACCACCTCCTTGAAGGTGACGCTTGAGGTAAGGAAGGCGCGGTGCTTCTGTGGCTGCTTGAGGTCAGGGTCATACTCCAAAGCTCCCACCACATCCATCACGAACTCCTCCTGCACCCAGGCCATGATGCAGGGGGTGTGCGGTGGTGCCGGCTAAACACCCAGCTGCAACCAGGCCCTGCACCTGGTCTGCACCAACAGCCAACAGGCAACAGCCAACAGCCATGCAGTGCTGGTAGTCAGGCTATGCTATGGGAGGAGGTCTGTGCTGTGGCGCCACATCTTGCCCTTCAGCGCTTAGCGCTGTGACGGCCTGTGAATGTTAAGGTTGTGTGACGCTGAGGCATCCAATGACAGTAAATCAGGGTGTCGCGGTTGCGCCCAGCTTGTACACCAGCCTGTGCCCTGCCATGGAGTGTGGTGTTGTCAAGCAGTGCGGTGATAACCAGTCAAGCAACGAGGTCAGACAGGACAAAGTCCTTTTCTCCCTCCCTGCCCAATCCATCCCTGCCATGGCAGTCTGACCTGCCCGAGTTACAGGGCCGGCGCTGGGATGCATATGCTAACCCCTAGCCCAACCCCTGACCCTGACCCAACCCCTTGCACTCAATGGCTGCGGGGCACACACATCCATTTGGGCAGGACCCCCTGCTGAGGGCACCCTAAGCCCTCACAGCATGCTGGCCTCTTCCACCTAAGCTCCTTTGTGAATACTGTGGAGGCTGGGCTGTGGAGGTGGGCTGCGCCACCTGCACACCCAGGCTGCGCCACAGCCACTGTAGCCAGCTCAACTGCACGCCAAGTGGGCTGACGGCTGGTCATGCGCAGCTAAGGCTCTGGTGACTCTGGTGTCTGGTGCCAGCTGCGCCGTGAAACACGCTGGCCTGTCCACCTTGTGGTGCCTGAGCTGGCATGATGGCCAGGGTTTGGCGAGGATGGTGAGCAGCAGCTGCGCCACACAGCTTGCCATACCTGTCATGGCTGCGTTGTGCAGGTACTAGCCTGGACGCCCTGGCAAAGCTGATTGCAGTATGGGCTGCTTTGCTAGCTGGCCAGTGCCAGGAACCTGACAGTAGTGCCAAGGCCAGCTGCCGAGGCCAACTGCAGAGCTGATGGCCTGTGAAACTGCCATGCACTGCCCCCCTGCTGCCCCCCCCTGCTGCTGCTCTGTTGTTGCACATTGGGCTGCACAGCAGCAGCCCCGCTTATGCCGGCTCCGTCCATGCACAGCGTGTGACCCCTCTACACATGCGCTGAAGACAGCAGCCTGCCACCCCATATCCAGGCAACCTGCCGCTGCAGGCCCTGTGCCCTGTGCTGACTGCCACAGACACATCGACTGCTGCGGCTGAGAAGCTGGCTGTGGGCGCGGAGCTGTGCTCAGCACACACTGTTGCCTGCAAGTTGGTACCTCAATGCATGGCGCATTGCTACAGTCCTTCCACAGTGCCTGCCGTGGCCCACCCAACCACCTCCAGCGCCCAGCTGGAGCCCTCTGCTGTGCAGCTGGAGGCTGGAGCAAAGGGTGTTGGCTGAGGGCCAGGCACACTGGCCAGCCCTGTCTGCCCCGGGGCTGCTGCCGGCACTCCTAGAGCAGCTGCTGCGCTGTCAGCTGACCCTCCAGACACGCCATGCGATGGCATGTCCCTGGATAGACTGCGGGCTGCACATGTCCAGCTCTGCCCCAGCAGCGCCCTGGCCTTGGGCCCCGGGCTGAGGGCTGCGTTGAGAGCAGGGCAAGTCTGGAGGCAAGCGGTCTGACCTTGAACAGGTCAAGCAAGGTGGGTATCCAGCCTGGGCCAGGGTCTGGCAGCCACTGCGGCTCTGCTGCCCACCTTCAAGAGTTCTTCCAACACACTGGCATCGTTGAGCATGATGAGGGAACGCATGAGGCAGTACAGGGTGGACAGCGACTCGTGGTTGTCTAGGTCCTCACATTGCTGCAGCCAGACAACCACCAAGCACTGCTGTACTTTACTGTACTGCTAGCTTGGAGTGCACCAGCTGTTGCTGCGCTGCCCACTTCTTCAGTGCAGTGGGAGCAGCAGCAGCAGCAGCAGCAGGTGTGGTAGCTTGCCTAATTCAGGTCGCAACAACAGTAGCGGTCATGAGGGATGGTGATACCAACTGTGATGCTGCAGCTCAGCATGCTGGCATTGAAGCACAGCATCAGCCCACGTGCTGGAATTAGGTAGGGGGAGGGGAGAGGTTGACCTAGTATCCTGTCTGTGCCCAGAGAGCATTGCTGGAGGCAAGTGGTCTGACCTTGAACAGGTCAAGCAAGGTGGGTATCCAGTTTGGCCGCATCAACGCCGTTGCCAACTGCTCCCGCTGAAATGGATGTGCGCTGCTGACAATCTGTGTTCGCAGCGCACACAGCATGGATGAGGGCTGGAGCTGGGTGGAGCTGGCTGGTGCTGGCTGCGCCATGACACTGACACAGCATGCTTGTAGGCTTGCCCAGCATGCAGCTAACTCTAAACTCATGCTGTCCTGCCTGTCATGTCGACTGCTTGCATGGGTGTGCTGGCATTCTGTCGCAACTCTACATGATGGCTGCAGCTGCAGAACTTGTGCATGCGGTGTGCTGTCTCAGCACTGTGCTACACCATCGGCTGCATCCTGGCACTGCTGATTGCTGTTGATGTCTGCTATACCTTGAGCAATGACTCAAGATTGTTGAGGTCTGGCATGGGTAGCTCAGACGCCAAGTCTGGGTCATCTGCAGCACACATGCAAGTCTTCCTAAGCAGGAGGATAAGATTGCTAGCTGAAGCGCAAGCTAATCTTCAGGTCCAGCCAGGCTGGCCTGGAGCTGTGCAGGGCAGCTTCATTGGGCTGGGTTGTCCACCTTTTTTTACTTCATCTTGGACCCGCTGGATCTGCTCCCTGCGCACAATGCACGAGCGTGTCACTCAGCTGCCACTGTGACGTGAATGCCGGGCTTGCATTTCGCGTACCAAATATGTACACAGCCTTTCTCCTCCGCGAAACTCAGAGCGATGTCTGTGTTCAAGTCCTCGTCCTGCCATGTGATGATGGTCGACTCTGCGCGTGTCAACTACCAGGGCACTGGTCAGGCGGCGGTGTCCCTGACACTGGTGTCCACGCTGCTCTTCCCACACCTTCACTGCGCGTGTATATGTTCTTGCTGACAATCTTGTGCATGAGCAGCGTCTTTGGCTGTTCTTCGTCAGCCGCGAGCACCAGCAAGCCCATCGCCCGCGGCTTCTGCAAGCCCGCGGTGGCACACAAGACATCGTCCAGCAGCGCGGACAGGGTTTAGGGGTTCTGACTGCAGACCCCGACCTCAAGGTACTCCAGCGTGATATGGCCCATCCCGCGCTCCACCCATGAGCCGTCGTCGCCCATCCTGTACACCTTACATCGCGTGAAGTGCATGTCTGCGTCGTCCTCGCCTGCTTTGCCGCGGCTCATTTTCGGCTTTGTTGCCCTGTGGCTGATACCGTGGAGGTGGGCCCGGGGGCCCGAGGGCCGATACAAATTCAGCACAGCATTTCACAAGTTGCAACTCTCTTGATATATCTTCAACCCAGCGGGTTGCACGGGTACGGGCAATGTTCTTAGTCCCGAGTTTAGTTTTTGCGTCACTCCGGCACGCTGAGTTCAAAGACTTCTCTGCCGCGCATCGACTCAGGTCATGTGGTGGGCAGTGGACTGTTCTTGTCTACCCATTTCCAAGTTTGAATTGTGGGGCCGGCTGCCAGTCAGGCCCTCCCAACATGGGGTTGGTAATATGCATGCAAGTACTCTCTAAATACTGCATCGTTTTCGATAGCGTTTGGCACATTGGTAGCTGCAAATCAATGCGCGTCATCTGACCATCAGCGCACGACATTGGAGTCTTTGCTCGCGTACTGCCACATGTGCCCGCGAACAAGCCACAGCGGCGAGACGGGTATCCTTGGCACGGTGAGCCGCATCGCTGTGGCCCCATCTACCTAGCGTAGTGAGCTGGTTGTGCACAAATGGAATGTCCGGCCAACACCCAACGCGATGTCTGCCGGGCGTGCAGGGCACCTTGACGGGGTGTTTGGAACATATTGTTATACTCGCTCTCGCCGAATACACCCTTCGGGTCGGCGCACACTAAGGTATCAACGGCTTACACACCCCCTGTTACAGTTCTGCTTTAAACCTAGTATGCATGGGATTTGAATGCGCCTGCAGGTCTTTCCAGCCCGGCATGCGAGATCGACTTTTGTCATGTTTAGTTTGTCATGACAGTTGGTAGTTTGTTCTTGGTTGATATAATGCCTTGCACTGCTTATTGTAGGTACTTGGAACCTCACAGAACAAGGGCAAGTCACCTATCGCAACAACGCTAACCGAGATTCGACACACGTAACAACGTCGCGCGCTTGAGAGTACGTAAGCAGCAGCTACAGCAGTAGCAGCAGCAAATAACAACAGCAAGTAGCAGCAGCCACATAGCAGAATATTGCTTTGTCTAGCTGCAAATCTGAATTGTCGTCCGCCGCCGTCCTGAAGATACGGCGGTACTATAACATCTGGTTTCCCTGTATTCTGATCATCGGCCTGTGCAGTGACTGACAAACAGGAGGATTTCAACATCCTTTCACTACTGGACGACGTGCTACCCAACGACGTCCCTCCGGCGCCGCCTACCGTGAACCCACCAATCGCAGCGCACAGTGAGTATACCCACTTGCTCTACGCGCAGCGCCACCTGCATTACTTTTGCTGAAGTGCAGTGTTTGAACCTGCGTGCGCAAGCAGTGACCACCTGCGACAGCAGTGCTACCCGCGCAAGCGGTGATTACCTGCGTTAGCAGTGCTGACCTGCGCAAGCAGTGATTTACCCAATTCTTGGTGACCTGCTTTTTGCAGTGAACGCTGCCCCTAAGAGGAGGACTCCAATCCCCGTTCCAGACTTCTCACAAGGTCGAGTGGTACCGCCGGCAGTACCGCCAACGGTCCCAGCGGAACCACCGCTACCCCACCACCGCCCGAGCCAGACTTCCAATCCGTGCCCAAAGTGCGCCCAGTTTCGAGCAGCCGCAGATTACCAACACGCTGTCAACCGTGAGCTTCGACAGCAATTAGCGGCACAGCAGCACATTATCACTACCATTGCATTAGGGAAGGCACCCACAACTTACCCATTGCCTCCCCCTATCACCACCCCACCACCAGCCCCGGCTGTGAATAGCAATCACATAGCAGCTCAGCGCCGCCAGGCAGCCAAGGCAGCCAGGCACACATAATGGAGGGTGACATGCCAGATACACACACCGTTCTGAATGCGGTGAACACTTTGTCCCACAACATAGAAACCCACCTCCGTGCCCTCACGGAGAATCTAACACTGTTCGTCCAAGCACAATCTGCCGCTGCCCAGCCACCTCACACCGCACCACCACCTGCCCCTGCCCCTAGGGTAGAGGTGCAGTGCACACCACCGTCAGATCAGCATCAGTTTGTAGGCTTGATCAAGCTTAATGACGTGGCGGTGTATGAGGGCAAGGGTGACGTCAATGCGTTCCTCTTTCAAGTTGATGAGGTTTTTTCACTCTACCCTGGTGCAAGCGAACAACAAAAGATTGTCTCAACAAGTGTAAGGCTATCAGGCATGGCTAGCGCCTGGTATCGTGCCATCAAGACGGAGACCAGCTTCACTTCATGGGCAGATTTTGCAGCTGCCCTCAAAGCAGCATTCAAAACCAGAGTCTGATGAATCCAAAGCCAGAGATCAGCTACACGTCTCACGTCAGAAACCTCACCAGACAGCAGTATCATTCGCCACTCACCTACGCTCACTTTACATGCGGATCCCTGACATGCACGAAGGAGAGAAACTGGACAGGTTCCGACAGGGCCTTCACCCACCACTGCGTGCACTTGTCGACATCCAGAATCCCACCAGCTTCTCACAGGCTGTGGAGATTGCTGTGGCACATGATTCCGCTTACCGGGATGCTGGCATTTCTACCGCTGTACCCATGCAGCTAGGAGCAATGCAATACGGTTTCACATCATCTCGCCCAAGGCACAACCCAGCTTCTGCATCCACTCCGGCCCCTTTCACGCGTGCACCGCACAAACCATTGACCCCCGAGGAAAAAGCACATTACAACATGAACAACCAGTGCACGTTCTGCCGCGAGAAAGGTCATGTGTATCGTGACTGCACACATCCTAACAAGAAGCCACTCGCAAAAAACTACATGGAGCCGATGCCGTCCGGCGAGAAGTAAGCGCGGTACCACAGTCACTTGAAACAACTCCAAACCAACCCGCGTCACCCAAGGCATCCATCGCACCCATTCCAATCCTCAGCACAGAACCGACCCCAGTGCGGAGGTCTCTTGTCTACCCAGCGACACGGAGACAAACATACTTCCGGCACCCACTGCACCTGCACTACCACGCTTCAGCATAACCAAGCTCAGCAACTCCGCAGACCAGCGCGCAGACTTACTCATTCTCGCTGGCACATTTCACAAACACCCCGTGCGCATTCTCATTGATGGAGGAGCGTCAGCTTCGTTCATCGATGAGCAATTCTGCCACAGGTTTGACATCCAGGCAGCCAGCAAACACGACCCTGACATGATCAGGCTAGCTGATGGTCACCAACAGCAGAGCACAGCCATGATTCCTAATGCACGTTTCAGAATGGCCTCTTACATGTAGCGTTCCGATTCTGCACTAAGCGGATCGGCGCTAGTGTCACTGCTGAAGTGTGATACAGGCAGGTTAAGTGGTGGGCTGTACTGCTGCCCACCATTCGGGTTCGATCCCCGGAGGCCGCACTCGTGGAGAATAAGGCCGAGTCGGCGATTTTAGTTAAGGGGGACTGCAGATAGCCCTTTCAAAGGCCGTCCCATCGCCATATGTTTCATGATTTTAATCGACGTGGTTGGGCTGTAATCGGCCTTTAGCTGAAGCGGTCAAACCTTGTGCAGGGTTTCGCCAAACCGTGCACAGGGTTTCAACTGGCTCAGCCCCTAGGTGGCCGTCAAGCCAGTTCCTGACCTTGTGCAGCGTTTCATAGACCGTGTGCAGGGTTTCACAAACCGTGCACAGGGTTTCAAAGACCATGCACAGGGTTTCATAGACCGTGCACAAGGTTTGGTGTGGCTCAGTTCCTAGGCGTTTCTGACCGTGTGCAGGGTTTCGCTGACCGTGTGCAGGGTTTCAAAGACCTAGTACAGGGTTTCATCGACGTAGTGCAGGGTTTCATAGACCGTGCACAGGGTTTGGTGTGGCTCAGTTCCTAGGCGTTTCTGACCGTGTGCAGGGTTTCGTTGACCTTGCACAAGGTTTCAAAGACCTAGTGCAGGGTTTCATAGACCGTGCACAGGGTATCAAAGCATGAGTGTATAGTCAGCATTGGCTTACAACCTACATGCCTGCTGACATCTGCTGCCACATGTGGCCTCCTACATCAATGTAACATCACACGGCATCACCATTAGAGTCATGCCTAGCACACAAACTGACTCATGGCTAACAACTGCTGTTTGCACTCTGAAACTGGTGCTGCCAGGCATGCACCACATGACACAAGCCACTAGACTCAGGGCTGCACACGCCATGCACCTCATAGCAACCTCATGCACCTCATAGCATCTCATAGCAACTGACACACTGCTACACACGCCATGCATTGCTCGTCTCATACCAGTTGACTAATGGCTACTCAAACTATATACTCATGACGAACAGCAGCAAACACATGGCTAACGAAGCCATGCACCTCATGACACATGGCAGCTGACTCAGGGCTACACATGCCTTGCCACACCTGCCACATGGCAGCTGTCTCATTGCTTGGGATAAGGGAAGGGCTGCAGCTGCCTCTTGGCTGATCATGCCTTGCACCACCTGCCCCATAGCAGCTGGCTCCTTGTTGCTCTCTTAAGGCTCCTTGTTGCTCATGCCTTGCAACACCTGCCACATGGCAGCTGGCTCATGGCTACACACGTCATGTACCACCTCATGGCTGCCACTCCTAGCTGCCGCTCCAGGCTGCTGCTCCGGGCTGCTGCCCTGGGCTGCTATTGATGGCTTGGGAGGTGGTGGTGGAAGTCGGGTAAGGTGAGGGTAAGGTAGGGGAGGGGCTGCAGTGTAGCGCAGGAGGGGGGAAGCGGAGCGACACGGGTGAGTTTGTGGGTAAGGGGAAGGACAAGGGAAGGGTGTGGCCATTAGACCTGCAGCAAACAAGGGGCATGCTAGCCATCAGGCTTGGTACCAAGAGCCACAAATCTGCTTCATGCTGGCCACTTACCGTTTGCTGGGGTGGGGTGGGGTGGGGTGGGGTGGGGTGGGGTGGGGTGGGGTGGGGTGGGGTGGGGTGGGGTGGGGTGGGGTGGGGTGGGGTGGGGTGGGGTGGGGTGGGGTGGGGTGGGGTGGGGTGGGGTGGGGTGGGGTGGGGTGGGGTGGGGTGGGGTGGGGTGGGGTGGGGTGGGATAGGGGAGGGGTGGGGTGGGCAAGGGGTGGGCGTGTGACCGTCACACCTGCAAGCAACAAGGGACTGCTCACGGTAAGGCTGGGCAATGGGGGCCACTGATGTGCAAGGGGCTGGCCACTCACTGTTATCTCCATGTGCCATTGCTGACTCCTTGCTGCCTCCTTGTTGGCTGCTGCTCCTCCCTCCTGGCTGTGCCTCCTGGCTGTGGGGGGCATGGGCCTCTTGGCCTTGGCCAACCACTTGCCTTGCCCATGCCTCCTGGCTGCCACTCCTGGCTGCCGCTCCTAGCTGCTGCTCCTGGCTGCCGCTCCTGGCTGCTGCTCTTGGCTGCTCCTCTTGGTTGCGCCTCCTGGGGAGTGGTGGGTCTGGCAGGTGGTGCCACCAAGGGTGAGGGTGAGGGTGTGCACTCCTGGCCTGGGTAAGGGTGAGGGAGAGGAGGAGGAGGGGGGTGTGAGGGAAGGAGGTGAGGGGGAGGAGGTGAGGGGGAGGAGGGAGAAGAGGCTAGCCACTCACTGCTTGCTCCATGGGAGAGGGGGAGTGGGGGGT
>JASKMD010000021.1:2727157-2756261 GCA_030144725.1 Haematococcus lacustris | reverse complement strand
TCAAGACACTCCCTCACACCAACGCCCTCCACCCTAGCTCTACACACCTCCCCAGACCCTCCCCACAAAACTACCCACACGAGCCCAAGCCCCGCCCCTCGACCTGAAACCTAGACCTCTACCCCCACCGCTCAAACCAAGACCACCTCAACCCCCGGTATCCTGACACCCAGACAACCCCCCGAAGCCTAGCCCACCCCACCCACGGAACGCACTAAGCCCCCACCAGCAACCCTGCAGCTCAGGCTGGCTCGAGGGGGAAGGGGACGGGCAACTGCAAGGAGAGGCGAACCACTAGCTCTCCCCCCCCCTGCGCCCTGCCCTCCCCATGCCTAGGCCTCCCTGCTGCCCTCTCCTCCTCCACTCCTCCTGCCCCAACCCTCCCCTCTGCCCCCTCCTGCCCTCCCCTCCGCTCCCTCCTAGGCTGCTTGGCAAAGCAGGCCCCCAACGCTTCGGGCCACAGCTGGTCGAAGTGGGCAGCGTCCAGCTCCGGGTCCTTGCCCTTGAACCAGGGGAGCCGCTCCTCCACATCCCTGCCCTGCTGCTCCCGCTCCCCCGCTGCCCCCTGGCCTGCCACCTGCTGCGCGCTGGCCTCCCACTTGAGCTCCAGCTCCCTCAGGGCTCCATCAGCCACCGCTGCCACCTCCGGTTCGCCCGCTGCCCGGGGGCGCACACCCCACAGCGCTGGCCACAGGCCCCCACCTGGTGGGTAGAGGGGGTCGGCACTGACGCGCTGGAGCTGGTGGAGGCGCACCCTGGCATGCTTGACAGAGAAGTCCAGCAGGGTGGTGGTGCCCATGCCCCACACCTGAGGGTCCAGCTGCAGGTGAGCCCAGGGGCCCAAGAGCCACTCCTCCTTAGGCCAGGTGCCAGGCTCCTCCTCAGCTGGGTCGGCAGCCTGCCCTCCCGCCCCTCACCCTGCTCCCCTACGCCCTCCACCTCCTCCACG
Source organism: Haematococcus lacustris (assembly GCA_030144725.1). NCBI lineage: Eukaryota > Viridiplantae > Chlorophyta > Chlorophyceae > Chlamydomonadales > Haematococcaceae > Haematococcus > Haematococcus lacustris. The sequence continues at coordinate 2,755,312 of JASKMD010000021.1, read as the reverse complement.
CCCACGCCCCCTGCCCCTGCCCCGCCCCCTTGCCCGCCCCCCGCCCCTGCCAACCGCCCTGGCTCCTCCTTGCTCCGGCCCTTGAGCCTGCTCCTGCGCCTCATGACGCTGGGCGGGTAGAGGGCGGAGGTGGGTGGCTCGCTCCTCCGGAGTCAGCCTGTAGCTGGGCTTGTTGAGCCGGGCCACCGCAGCTGGCTCCAAGGCCGCCCCTCCCTCCGCCCAGAAAGCCCCTAGGGGCCCCTGCCCTGTGGGGTCTAGGGGGTAGAGGCGGCGGTTGGGGCCCACCCAGTGGGAGGGCTGGAGCAGGGGGGTGCGCCGCATCACAAACCCCACCCCTGGCCCAACCCTCAGGCACTCCCACTCCGGCTGTGGAGGCTGCAGGCGGTCCACCATGCCCTGCCAGGGCTCGGGGAGGCAAGCCCTGACCAGGTCCGCAACCCAACGGGCCTCCCCCTCCAGCTGGGGGCTGTGGAGGGCCTCCCTCACGTGGCGGACGTGGGTCCAACCCTGCTCAGCTGCTGCCTCCCTAGCTGCTGGGTTCATGCGGACTTGCGCGTTGTACCACAGCGGCTCCGCCAGCACCGAGAAGAAGGACTGGCTAGCGGGGGGCACCGCACGGAACAGCTTGAGCTCAGCCAGGGCCGCCACGTGAGCTTGCAGCCGCGGGCTGATGCCTCGCGAGGGGGGGGCGGTGGGGTCGGTGATGAGCCACGTGCTGAGGCCGTGGAGGTGTCTACCAGCAGGCTGTGGGTCGGAGGCTGCCAGGGACGAACCCGGGGCGACCAGAGCTGGGCCAGCATCTCCGCCAGCATGGCCGTGCTGGTGACCCCCAGGTCGGGAAGCCCCACCCCTCGCTCCCCCAGGGCATCACGCAGATGGCCTTGCTAGGGTAGAGGCGGCTGCTGTTGGGGCTGTGTTCCTAAGGCAGGTCCGAGGCTGCCACAAAGCGATTGACAGTTTCCGTCTCTGACCCGATCGAGCACCACAATGGTGAGGTTGTCCGCATACTCCTTGGAGGGGAGCGCGGGGGTCAGGGAGGCCCTTTGCATGGCCAGAGGGCTGGAGGGGATGGTGGGGTGGCTGATGCGGCCTGCCAGCTGGGGCGAGCTGAGGTAGCTGACCAGCGGCTGGAGCACGATACACCAATAGAGCGGGGAGGCCCCGCTGCCCTGCAGCAGCCCCGACGCAAGGGGGAAGCTGTCGGTGAGGTGGCCGTTGACCAGCACCTGGCTCGTGGCACCCCGGTGCAGGAGCTGAGCCCAGCGCACATGCCCCTCCCGGCAGAACCCCATGGCCTCCATTGTGTCCTGGAGCAAGCCCCAGGACACGTTGTCATAGGCCCCCGCTAGGTCCAGCAACAACAGCCAGGCTGGGCTGCCCCGCTGCTGCAGGTACTCCAGCAGGCCCAGGTGGAACTGCACGCTGTCGCTGATGTCCCTGCCCAGCATGAAGGCCGATGGAGAGGGGGACACCAGCAGGTCCAAGGGCAGCTGCAGCCGGTCCTCCACTGCCCTGGCCACCAGGCGCACGTCGCAGTTGAGGAGCGTGATGGGGCGGTAGCCGGCCACCTGGTCCCTCGGCTTGCCAGCCTTGGGCACGAGGGCGATGATGCCGGTCAGGAACTCAGCCAGCGGGGCAGGGTCAGCGGTGTCTGCCAGGGCCTCTCGCAACATGGCCCGCAGCGGCCGCCCCAGCTCCACCCACAGCCGGTCATAGACCTCCATGGGCAGCCCATCTAGCCCCGGGGCCTTGCTGTGCGCGCAGCCCTGCAGAGCCCGGCCCAGCTCCTCCTCTGACAGCATAGGGCTGCCATCGGGGCCCTCGGCAGCCCTGGCCTGGGTGGGGGTGAGGTGGGAGGTGAGGCTACCGAGCAGCGTGGTGCGCGCAGCTGTGTCCACCGGCTTGGCTGCGTAGACTCCGGTTGGCTCGGGGGCTGAGTAGTGCTGCTGGAGAGCCCTGCACGCTGCCTTCACCCCGGCCGGCGTGGTGAGGTCTGCTGGCTGACCTGCCTGGCCGGGGAGCTGGAGAGAGGAGATGAGGGTGGGGGTGTGCGCGGGCTGGTCGCGATGGTAGAAGTAGAAGGAGGAGCGGTCGCCGTAGTACTGGTCGAGGACTGCGCTGGCCAGCAGGGACTGCTGGGCCCCCTGTTCCCTCGCCCCCACACCCGCCAGGGCTGCGGCCTCTCCCAGGTGCTGCGCCGCCTGCACCTCAGCCTCCCCCTCTCGCTCCACCCGCACCAGCTGCCGCACGAGGTGAGCCCTGGCCACTGCAGCCGCCTTCTCCCTGCGCTGCTGCAGGTCACGCAGCGCGCGGCGCTGGGCCCGCAGGAAGAGCTGGGCCCGCATGGCCATGCCCTGCTTGATGCGGGCCCACCTGGCCCTGTGCCCATCCCTAGGCAGCCCCAGCTGACTCGCAGCCTCGTGGTGATGTGCTTCCGCCTGGAGGAAGTCCTTGAGGCAGTCCAGCAGGTCAGGGTTGTCAAGGTGGGCGGGGTGCAGCTGCCAGGGAGCGGGGACGGTGAGAGGCAGGTCGGGGGGGCACACTGCCACTGACACGGGCCGGTGGTCGGTGGGCACTGGCAGCACCCCCTGGATGGCGTTGTCCATCTGCCACTGCACCAACTCCTCCGAGATGTACCACCGGTCGAGGCGCGCACCCGTCTGCCAATGCTCGCCGCAGTGGGTGAGGTCTCTCTTGGAGGGGTGCAGATGGCGCCACGGGTCCACCAACCCCCGCTCACCGACCAGCTGCCGCAGCTGCTCCGCCCCCTGGCCCCGGCTGCCCACCCAGGCCTCCCCATGCTGCGAGCCCTGCGGGATGCCCACTCTGTCCACGGGGGCTAGGATGCAGTTGAAGTCGCCCCCCATGAGGAGGAGGCGGCGGTCGGCGGCTGGCGGCAGGCAAGCGGGGAGGCACTCTGCGTAGAACGCTGGCCGCTCTGCCTGCAACGCCGGGGTGTACACGCACACTAGGGACACCGGCCTGCCTGCGAGCTCCCCGTCTACCCGCAGCACCCGCCCCTGGGCCCCCTCTGCCTGCAGCTGCACCTGGGTGCACCCCTGGAGGATGGTGGAGGGCTTGACCAAAACCAGACAGCCTTGGGAGCTGCCGGTGCCAGGGGTGTAAAACCACTGCCCCCGCCAGGCGGGCTTGGCTCCCGAGTGGGCTTCTGCCCACTGCCACACGCTCTCCGCCCTATGGCACTCTTGGAGGAACACCACTTGCGCCGGGCTGTCAGCGGCCCAGTCAAGCAGGGCCTGCAGTTTGTGCGGCTGGGCAAGGCCCTGCACGTCGAGGGTGACTGCCAAGAACCTGGCGGCCACACCTGGGCGCTGCATGGCTAGTCCTGGCTTGCCCCCGCGTGGGCTGCGCGTGTGTGGAGGAGGGTGGGTGGGCTGGGAAGGGGAGGCGGACCTGGCAAAGGAGGAGGGCCGGGAGGGGGGGCGGGGTGGCCTCAATGCACGCCAACTTGGCCCCCGGGCGGCGCAGGAGGACCCGAGGCTCGCGTGAATAGATGGCCAGCGGGGGCCGCAGGGGCAGAGGACCGAGCTGCTCGACCTCCTCCCCAAGCTGAGATGCCTGCTCGGGCTGCTGCCGCTTAGGCACTCTCAACCTCCCCTCCCGGGGCCCTGCTGACTCAACTACAGGGCTGTCACAAGAGGCCCCCAGCGAGCTGGCCAGGCTAGCAGAGGGGCTGAGCAACCCGTAGCGGCGCACGGGTGGGGACCCATGGCCAAGCTGCGCAACACGCTGCCTGCCGGCTTGCTGGTGACCTGCACGCCGTGCCTCCCACTCCTCAGAGCTGGAGCCGGAAGAGGGAATGCCATACCGGCGCCGGCTAGGCCCCCCTCCGGCTGGCTGGGTAGCTGGCTGCGTGTTGCCTCGCCTCGACCTACACTGAGCCACCCGCTGCCGCTCCTCCCGCCTAGCCCTCCTGTCATCCGGGTAGGGGCGCGGAGGTGCCCTCGCGGCGGTGTCAAGCCAGCGGGGAGGCTGACTACCCTGCAGCTCACCAGACCCAACCCGCACCGTGCCGAGCCGGGTGCCCAGCTCGGTGGAGGGACCAAGCACCTGGACTGGGAGATGGGTAGGGTTGGCCAGATCCGTATGTGGCGGCTAGAAAGACGGTATATACATACGTATTTACTGTATTCGTAGTTCCGTAGGGTATTCCGTAGGGGCAGGGTCATCATTTTGCAAAAGTGAGTATGTAGTTTGGTGCACAACAACTATAGAAACGCCCGCTAGGGGTAAGCATAACCAATAGCAGTGTCATGACACATCTATATGCCAGCCAGCCATGCATGCCGTTAGCAATGTGCTTAGAACTACTCTGTGCGCCAAGCATGTGTCCAAACCCCTCGTGTGGCAGCCGTGGGTGCAGTTGTGTAGTCAGCCATGGGCTCCTACTCGACCAATCATGTGTGCCACGCATGTGTGGCCATGTGCTCCTACTCTGTAAACCATGTGTGCACGGTTTAATCCCCTCGTGCTAGCTTTCTCTACAACATCACCACCTCCTCCTCCTCCTCCACCTCCAGGCATGCTTGTGACAGCACTGGGCTGGGCTGGGCTGGGCTGGGCTGGGCTGGGCTGGGCTGGGCTGGGCTGGGCTGGGCTGGGCTCAAGCTTATTCCAGAAGCTGGCGCTGCCCTTCCGCTTCATGGCTGTGAGCTCGGCTAGCACTTATACGGTCGCCACATCTCTCGTATGCATCATCCAACGCAATGAATGCCATCGGGTATCGCATCGACTTATGTATGACCCGCGGTTACGGCCTAACCGGCAGTAACGGTGACTTGTGCGTCCTGCGTCCTTTGCAATCTCGCGATTTTGCCGTCGCGTGTACGGTTCAAGCGTGAAAACTACGGTCAAACCTACGGTATTGTACGGTCAACCGACGTGCCTACGGATACAGGGTGGTCGGGGTACGCTACGTATATACTGTATATACGTACCTACGTATATACGCCGCTACGGTTCTGGCCAACCCTAGAGATGGGCAACTGCGCCAGGCCCCGTGACCTCCGTGCGGCAAGGGGCGGTGGGGGCCGCTGCCTTGGCGTCCATGGGGTCAAGGGAGGGAGAGCTGGCGGAAGGTTCCCCACCACCCACTGCCCGGCTGCGGTTAGGCCCCTAGCTGTGGCATCTCTCAGCATACGGGCAGCGAGCTTGCCCTTGGAGGCCAGCACCGCGCCCTTAGAGAGGGCCTTACCCAGCAACCCCAAGTGCCCAAGGGAGCGCGGAGAGGCTGATGGGGGAATACCGGCAAAGGAGTTAGTGGCAACAGACCCCTCAAGAGGCACGGGATGGACAGCGGGAGGATAAACAAGGGGGTGAGGGGCGGTCCAAGGGGGGTTTTGGGGGGCAGAGAGCTGCTGGGGGGAAGGAGGGATGTGGGGGAGATGCACGCCGCGGGGCGGGACAGAGCAAGGCGCATGCGCTCGGGACACAAAAGCGCCCTGGGCGCTGGGCTGGAAGGTGGTGGGCGTTGGGAAAAGGCTAGAGAGCAAGGGTCGGGTAAGGCGAGGGCGATCCAAAACCATCGGAGAAGCCCCAGCCCCAGCCCCAGCCCCAGCCCCAGCCCCAGCCCCAGCCCCAGCCCCAGCCCCAGCCCCAGCCCCAGCCCCAGCCCCAGCCCCAGCCCCAGCCCCAGCCCCAGCCCCAGCCCCAGCCCCAGCCCCAGCCTCAGCCCCAGCCCCAACCCCAGCCCCAACCCGCTACTGTTGCTGCTGCTGCTGCTGCTACTGCTGCTGTTGGTGCTGCTGCTGCCGGTGCTGTTGCCGACCCCCAGGTGGCGCACTGGCACCCCCGCTCGGACAGCTGGGATGACCACCTCCGGTTCCTGCTCCCCACCTTGCTCCCGCCCGCCCTGCTGCTCTCCTAGCCCGCCACCTTCCCCCAGCCCACCCGCTAGCCCCTGTTTTGGGGGGGGGAGGAGCATTACAAGAGAGAGAGTGAGACTAAAGAAAAGAAGAAAAGAGAAGACTACACAAACAAACAAAGTACTCCCATACACGATCCCCAAGCACCCCACCCAAACACAGCGGTCCACACACCCCAAGCAAAGGTCCACACAACCCAAGCAAAGGTCCACACAACCCAAGCAAAGGTCCACACAACCCAAGCAACCCCCTCCCTAGGACAACGTCAAGACACTCCCTCACACCAACGCCCTCCGCCCTAGCTCTACACACCTCCCCAGACCCTCCCCACAAAACTACCCACACGAGCCCAAGCCCCGCCCCTCAAACTGAAACCTAGAACTCTACCCCCAACGCTCAAACCAAGACCACCTAACCCCCCGGTCCCCTGACACCCAGACAACCCCCCGAAGCCTAGCCCACCCCACCCACGGAACGCACTAAGCCCCCACCAGCAACCCTGCAGCTCAGGCTGGCTCGAGGGGGAAGGGGACGGGCAACTGCAAGGAGAGGCGAACCACTAGCTCTCCCCCCCCCTTCGCCCTGCCCTCTCATGCCTAGGCCTCCCTGCTGCCCTCTCCTCCTCCACTCCTCCTGCCCCAACCCTCCCCTCTGCCCCCTCCTGCCCTTCCCTCCGCTCCCTCCTAGGCTGCTTGGCAAAGCAGGCCCCCAACGCTTCGGGCCACAGCTGGTCGAAGTGGGCAGCGTCCAGCTCCGGGTCCTTGCCCTTGAACCAGGGGAGCCGCTCCTCCACATCCCTGCCCTGCTGCTCCCGCTCCCCCGCTGCCCCCTGGCCTGCCACCTGCTGCGCGCTGGCCTCCCACTTGAGCTCCAGCTCCCTCAGGGCTCCATCAGCCACCGCTGCCACCTCCGGTTCGCCCGCTGCCCGGGGGCGCACACCCCACAGCGCTGGCCACAGGCCCCCACCTGGTGGGTAGAGGGGGTCGGCACTGACGCGCTGGAGCTGGTGGAGGCGCACCCTGGCATGCTTGACAGAGAAGTCCAGCAGGGTGGTGGTGCCCATGCCCCACACCTGAGGGTCCAGCTGCAGGTGAGCCCAGGGGCCCAAGAGCCACTCCTCCTTAGGCCAGGTGCCAGGCTCCTCCTCAGCTGGGTCGGCAGCCTGCCCTCCCGCCCCTCACCCTGCTCCCCTACGCCCTCCACCTCCTCTACGCCCTCGCCCCCTGCCCCTGCCCCGCCCCCTTGCCCGCCCCCCGCCCCTGCCAACCGCCCTGGCTCCTCCTTGCTCCGGCCCTTGAGCCTGCTCCTGCGCCTCATGACGCTGGGCGGGTAGAGGGCGGAGGTGGGTGGCTCGCTCCTCCGGAGTCAGCCTGTAGCTGGGCCGGGCCACCGCAGCTGGCTCCAAGGCCGCCCCTCCCTCCGCCCAGAAAGCCCCTAGGGGCCCCTGCCCTGTGGGGTCTAGGGGGTAGAGGCGGCCGTTGGGGCCCACCCAGTGGGAGGGCTGGAGCAGGGGGGTGCGCCGCATCACAAACCCCACCCCTGGCCCAACCCTCAGGCACTCCCACTCCGGCTGTGGAGGCTGCAGGCGGTCCACCATGCCCTGCCAGGGCTCGGGGAGGCAAGCCCTGACCAGGTCCGCAACCCAACGGGCCTCCCCCTCCAGCTGGGGGCTGTGGAGGGCCTCCCTCACGTGGCGGACGTGGGTCCAACCCTGCTCAGCTGCTGCCTCCCTAGCTGCTGGGTTCATGCGGACTTGCGCGTTGTACCACAGCGGCTCCGCCAGCACCGAGAAGAAGGACTGGCTAGCGGGGGGCACCGCACGGAACAGCTTGAGCTCAGCCAGGGCCGCCACGTGAGCTTGCAGCCGCGGGCTGATGCCTCGCGAGGGGGGGGCGGTGGGGTCGGTGATGACCCACGTGCTGAGGCCGTGGAGGTGTCTACCAGCAGGCTGTGGGTCGAAGGCTGCCAGGGACGAACCCGGGGCGACCAGAGCTGGGCCAGCATCTTCGCCAGCATGGCCGTGCTGGTGACCCCCAGGTCGGGAAGCCCCACCCCTCGCTCCCCCGGGGCATCACGCAGATGGCCTTGCTAGGGTAGAGGCGGCTGCTGTTGGGGCTGTGTTCCTAAGGCAGGTCCGAGGCTGCCACAAAGCGATTGACAGTTCCCGTCTCTGACCCGATCGAGCACCACGATGGTGAGGTTGTCCGCATACTCCTTGGAGGGGAGCGCGGGGGTCAGGGAGGCCCTGTGCATGGCCAGAGGGCTGGAGGGGATGGTGGGGTGGCTGATGCGGCCTGCCAGCTGGGGCGAGCTGAGGTAGCTGACCAGCGGCTGGAGCACGATGCACCAATAGAGCGGGGAGGCCCCGCTGCCCTGCAGCAGCCCCGACGCAAGGGGGAAGCTGTCGGTGAGGTGGCCGAGGGCGATGATGCCGGTCAGGAACTCAGCCAGCGGGGCAGGGTCAGCGGTGTCTGCCGGGGCCTCTCGCAACATGGCCCGCAGCGGCCGCCCCAGCTCCACCCACAGCCGGTCATAGACCTCCATGGGCAGCCCATCTAGCCCCGGGGCCTCCTGCACCTCAGCCTCCCCCTCTCGCTCCACCCGCACCAGCTGCCGCACGAGGTGAGCCCTGGCCACTGCAGCCGCCTTCTCCCTGCGCTGCTGCAGGTCACGCAGCGCGCGGCGCTGGGCCCGCAGGAAGAGCTGGGCCCGCATGGCCATGCCCTGCTTGATGCGGGCCCACCTGGCCCTGTGCCCATCCCTAGGCAGCCCCAGCTGACTCGCAGCCTCGTGGTGATGTGCCTCTGCCTGGAGGAAGTCCTTGAGGCAGTCCAGCAGGTCAGGGTTGTCAAGGTGGGCGGGGTGCAGCTGCCAGGGAGCGGGGACGGTGAGAGGCAGGTCGGGGGGGCACACTGCCACTGACACGGGCCGGTGGTCGGTGGGCACTGGCAGCACCCCCTGGATGGCGTTGTCCATCTGCCACTGCACCAACTCCTCCGAGATGTACCACCGGTCGAGGCGCGCACCCGTCTGCCAATGCTCGCTGCAGTGGGTGAGGTCTCTCTTGGAGGGGTGCAGATGGCGCCACGGGTCCACCAACCCCCGCTCACCGACCAGCTGCCGCAGCTGCTCCGCCCCCTGGCCCCGGCTGCCCACCCAGGCCTCCCCATGCTGCGAGCCCTGCGGGATGCCCACTCTGTCCACGGGGGCTAGGATGCAGTTGAAGTCGCCCCCCATGAGGAGGAGGCGGCGGTCGGCGGCTGGCGGCAGGCAAGCGGGGAGGCACTCTGCGTAGAACGCTGGCCGCTCTGCCTGCAACGCCGGGGCGTACACGCACACTAGGGACACCGGCCTGCCTGCGAGCTCCCCGTCTACCCGCAGCACCCGCCCCTGGGCCCCCTCTGCCTGCAGCTGCACCTGGGTGCACCCCTGGAGGATGGTGGAGGGCGTGACCAAAACCAGACAGCCTTGGGAGCTGCCGGTGCCAGGGGTGTAAAACCACTGCCCCCGCCAGGCGGGCTTGGCTCCCGAGTGGGCTTCTGCCCACTGCCACACGCTCTCCGCCCTATGGCACTCTTGGAGGAACACCACTTGCGCCGGGCTGTCAGCGGCCCAGTCAAGCAGGGCCTGCAGTTTGTGCGGCTGGGCAAGGCCCTGCACGTCGAGGGTGACTGCCAAGAACCTGGCGGCCACACCTGGGCGCTGCATGGCTAGTCCTGGCTTGCCCCCGCGTGGGCTGCGCGTGTGTGGAGGAGGGTGGGTGGGCTGGGAAGGGGAGGCGGACCTGGCAAAGGAGGAGGGCCGGGAGGGGGGGCGGGGTGGCCTCAATGCACGCCAACTTGGCCCCCGGGCGGCGCAGGAGGACCCGAGGCTCGCGTGAATAGATGGCCAGCGGGGGCCGCAGGGGCAGAGGACCGAGCTGCTCGACCTCCTCCCCAAGCTGAGATGCCTGCTCGGGCTGCTGCCGCTTAGGCACTCTCAACCTCCCCTCCCGGGGCCCTGCTGACTCAACTACAGGGCTGTCACAAGAGGCCCCCAGCGAGCTGGCCAGGCTAGCAGAGGGGCTGAGCAACCCGTAGCGGCGCACGGGTGGGGACCCATGGCCAAGCTGCGCAACACGCTGCCTGCCGGCTTGCTGGTGACCTGCACGCCGTGCCTCCCACTCCTCAGAGCTGGAGCCGGAAGAGGGAATGCCATACCGGCGCCGGCTAGGCCCCCCTCTGGCTGGCTGGGTAGCTGGCTGCGTGTTGCCTCGCCTCGACCTACACTGAGCCACCCGCTGCCGCTCCTCCCGCCTAGCCCTCCTGTCATCCGGGTAGGGGCGCGGAGGTGCCCTCGCGGCGGTGTCAAGCCAGCGGGGAGGCTGACTACCCTGCAGCTCACCAGACCCAACCCGCACCGTGCCGAGCCGGGTGCCAAGCTCGGTGGAGGGACCAAGCACCTGGACTGGGAGATGGGCAACTGCGCCAGGCCCCGTGACCTCTGTGCGGCAAGGGGCGGTGGGGGCCGCTGCCTCGGCGTCCATGGGGTCAAGGGAGGGAGAGCTGGCGGAAGGTTCCCCACCACCCACTGCCCGGCTGCGGTTAGGCCCCTAGCTGTGGCATCTCTCAGCATACGGGCAGCGAGCTTGCCCTTGGAGGCCAGCACCGCGCCCTTAGAGAGGGCCTTACCCAGCAACCCCAAGTGCCCAAGGGAGCGCGGAGAGGCTGATGGGGGAATACCGGCAAAGGAGTTAGTGGCAATAGACCCCTCAAGAGGCACGGGATGGACAGCGGGAGGATAAACAAGGGGGTGAGGGGCGGTCCAAGGGGGGTTTAGGGGAGCAGAGAGCTGCTGGGGGGGAGGAGGGATGTGGGGGAGAGGCACGCCGCGGGGCGGGACAGAGCAAGGCGCATGCGCTCGGGACACAAAAGCGCCCTGGGCGCTGGGCTGGAAGGTGGTGGGCGTTGGGAAAAGGCTAGAGAGCAAGGGTCGGGTAAGGCGAGGGCGATCCAAAACCATCGGAGAAGCCCCAGCCCCAGCCCCAGCCCCAGCCCCAGCCCCAGCCCCAGCCCCAGCCCCAGCCCCAGCCCCAGCCCCAGCCCCAGCCCCAGCCTCAGCCCCAGCCCCAACCCCAGCCCCAACCCGCTACTGTTGCTGCTGCTGCTGCTGCTACTGCTGCTGTTGGTGCTGCTGCTGCCGGTGCTGTTGCCGACCCCCAGGTGGCGCACTGGCACCCCCGCTCGGACAGCTGGGATGACCACCTCCGGTTCCTGCTCCCCACCTTGCTCCCGCCCGCCCTGCTGCTCTCCTAGCCCGCCACCTTCCCCCAGCCCACCCGCTAGCCCCTGTTTTGGGGGGGGGAGGAGCATTACAAGAGAGAGAGTGAGACTAAAGAAAAGAAGAAAAGAGAAGACTACACAAACAAACAAAGTACTCCCATACACGATCCCCAAGCACCCCACCCAAACACAGCGGTCCACACACCCCAAGCAAAGGTCCACACAACCCAAGCAAAGGTCCACACAACCCAAGCAACCCCCTCCCTAGGACAACGTCAAGACACTCCCTCACACCAACGCCCTCCGCCCTAGCTCTACACACCTCCCCAGACCCTCCCCACAAAACTACCCACACGAGCCCAAGCCCCGCCCCTCAAACTGAAACCTAGAACTCTACCCCCAACGCTCAAACCAAGACCACCTAACCCCCCGGTCCCCTGACACCCAGACAACCCCCCGAAGCCTAGCCCACCCCACCCACGGAACGCACTAAGCCCCCACCAGCAACCCTGCAGCTCAGGCTGGCTCGAGGGGGAAGGGAACGGGCAACTGCAAGGAGAGGCGAACCACTAGCTCTCCCCCCCCCTTCGCCCTGCCCTCTCATGCCTAGGCCTCCCTGCTGCCCTCTCCTCCTCCACTCCTCCTGCCCCAACCCTCCCCTCTGCCCCCTCCTGCCCTCCCCTCCGCTCCCTCCTAGGCTGCTTGGCAAAGCAGGCCCCCAACGCTTCGGGCCACAGCTGGTCGAAGTGGGCAGCGTCCAGCTCCGGGTCCTTGCCCTTGAACCAGGGGAGCCGCTCCTCCACATCCCTGCCCTGCTGCTCCCGCTCCCCCGCTGCCCCCTGGCCTGCCACCTGCTGCGCGCTGGCCTCCCACTTGAGCTCCAGCTCCCTCAGGGCTCCATCAGCCACCGCTGCCACCTCCGGTTCGCCCGCTGCCCGGGGGCGCACACCCCACAGCGCTGGCCACAGGCCCCCACCTGGTGGGTAGAGGGGGTCGGCACTGACGCGCTGGAGCTGGTGGAGGCGCACCCTGGCATGCTTGACAGAGAAGTCCAGCAGGGTGGTGGTGCCCATGCCCCACACCTGAGGGTCCAGCTGCAGGTGAGCCCAGGGGCCCAAGAGCCACTCCTCCTTAGGCCAGGTGCCAGGCTCCTCCTCAGCTGGGTCGGCAGCCTGCCCTCCCGCCCCTCACCCTGCTCCCCTACGCCCTCCACCTCCTCCACGCCCTCGCCCCCTGCCCCTGCCCCGCCCCCTTGCCCGCCCCCCGCCCCTGCCAACCGCCCTGGCTCCTCCTTGCTCCGGCCCTTGAGCCTGCTCCTGCGCCTCATGACGCTGGGCGGGTAGAGGGCGGAGGTGGGTGGCTCGCTCCTCCGGAGTCAGCCTGTAGCTGGGCTTGTTGAGCCGGGCCACCGCAGCTGGCTCCAAGGCCGCCCCTCCCTCCGCCCAGAAAGCCCCTAGGGGCCCCTGCCCTGTGGGGTCTAGGGGGTAGAGGCGGCCGTTGGGGCCCACCCAGTGGGAGGGCTGGAGCAGGGGGGTGCGCCGCATCACAAACCCCACCCCTGGCCCAACCCTCAGGCACTCCCACTCCGGCTGTGGAGGCTGCAGGCGGTCCACCATGCCCTGCCAGGGCTCGGGGAGGCAAGCCCTGACCAGGTCCGCAACCCAACGGGCCTCCCCCTCCAGCTGGGGGCTGTGGAGGGCCTCCCTCACGTGGCGGACGTGGGTCCAACCCTGCTCAGCTGCTGCCTCCCTAGCTGCTGGGTTCATGCGGACTTGCGCGTTGTACCACAGCGGCTCCGCCAGCACCGAGAAGAAGGACTGGCTAGCGGGGGGCACCGCACGGAACAGCTTGAGCTCAGCCAGGGCCGCCACGTGAGCTTGCAGCCGCGGGCTGATGCCTCGCGAGGGGGGGGCGGTGGGGTCGGTGATGACCCACGTGCTGAGGCCGTGGAGGTGTCTACCAGCAGGCTGTGGGTCGAAGGCTGCCAGGGACGAACCCGGGGCGACCAGAGCTGGGCCAGCATCTTCGCCAGCATGGCCGTGCTGGTGACCCCCAGGTCGGGAAGCCCCACCCCTCGCTCCCCCGGGGCATCACGCAGATGGCCTTGCTAAGGTAGAGGCGGCTGCTGTTGGGGCTGTGTTCCTAAGGCAGGTCCGAGGCTGCCACAAAGCGATTGACAGTTCCCGTCTCTGACCCGATCGAGCACCACGATGGTGAGGTTGTCCGCATACTCCTTGGAGGGGAGCGCGGGGGTCAGGGAGGCCCTGTGCATGGCCAGAGGGCTGGAGGGGATGGTGGGGTGGCTGATGCGGCCTGCCAGCTGGGGCGAGCTGAGGTAGCTGACCAGCGGCTGGAGCACGATGCACCAATAGAGCGGGGAGGCCCCGCTGCCCTGCAGCAGCCCCGACGCAAGGGGGAAGCTGTCGGTGAGGTGGCCGAGGGCGATGATGCCGGTCAGGAACTCAGCCAGCGGGGCAGGGTCAGCGGTGTCTGCCAGGGCCTCTCGCAACATGGCCCGCAGCGGCCGCCCCAGCTCCACCCACAGCCGGTCATAGACCTCCATGGGCAGCCCATCTAGCCCCGGGGCCTCCTGCACCTCAGCCTCCCCCTCTCGCTCCACCCGCACCAGCTGCCGCACGAGGTGAGCCCTGGCCACTGCAGCCGCCTTCTCCCTGCGCTGCTGCAGGTCACGCAGCGCGCGGCGCTGGGCCCGCAGGAAGAGCTGGGCCCGCATGGCCATGCCCTGCTTGATGCGGGCCCACCTGGCCCTGTGCCCATCCCTAGGCAGCCCCAGCTGACTCGCAGCCTCGTGGTGATGTGCCTCTGCCTGGAGGAAGTCCTTGAGGCAGTCCAGCAGGTCAGGGTTGTCAAGGTGGGCGGGGTGCAGCTGCCAGGGAGCGGGGACGGTGAGAGGCAGGTCGGGGGGGCACACTGCCACTGACACGGGCCGGTGGTCGGTGGGCACTGGCAGCACCCCCTGGATGGCGTTGTCCATCTGCCACTGCACCAACTCCTCCGAGATGTACCACCGGTCGAGGCGCGCACCCGTCTGCCAATGCTCGCTGCAGTGGGTGAGGTCTCTCTTGGAGGGGTGCAGATGGCGCCACGGGTCCACCAACCCCCGCTCACCGACCAGCTGCCGCAGCTGCTCCGCCCCCTGGCCCCGGCTGCCCACCCAGGCCTCCCCATGCTGCGAGCCCTGCGGGATGCCCACTCTGTCCACGGGGGCTAGGATGCAGTTGAAGTCGCCCCCCATGAGGAGGAGGCGGCGGTCGGCGGCTGGCGGCAGGCAAGCGGGGAGGCACTCTGCGTAGAACGCTGGCCGCTCTGCCTGCAACGCCGGGGCGTACACGCACACTAGGGACACCGGCCTGCCTGCGAGCTCCCCGTCTACCCGCAGCACCCGCCCCTGGGCCCCCTCTGCCTGCAGCTGCACCTGGGTGCACCCCTGGAGGATGGTGGAGGGCTTGACCAAAACCAGACAGCCTTGGGAGCTGCCGGTGCCAGGGGTGTAAAACCACTGCCCCCGCCAGGCGGGCTTGGCTCCCGAGTGGGCTTCTGCCCACTGCCACACGCTCTCCGCCCTATGGCACTCTTGGAGGAACACCACTTGCGCCGGGCTGTCAGCGGCCCAGTCAAGCAGGGCCTGCAGTTTGTGCGGCTGGGCAAGGCCCTGCACGTCGAGGGTGACTGCCAAGAACCTGGCGGCCACACCTGGGCGCTGCATGGCTAGTCCTGGCTTGCCCCCGCGTGGGCTGCGCGTGTGTGGAGGAGGGTGGGTGGGCTGGGAAGGGGAGGCGGACCTGGCAAAGGAGGAGGGCCGGGAGGGGGGGCGGGGTGGCCTCAATGCACGCCAACTTGGCCCCCGGGCGGCGCAGGAGGACCCGAGGCTCGCGTGAATAGATGGCCAGCGGGGGCCGCAGGGGCAGAGGACCGAGCTGCTCGACCTCCTCCCCAAGCTGAGATGCCTGCTCGGGCTGCTGCCGCTTAGGCACTCTCAACCTCCCCTCCCGGGGCCCTGCTGACTCAACTACAGGGCTGTCACAAGAGGCCCCCAGCGAGCTGGCCAGGCTAGCAGAGGGGCTGAGCAACCCGTAGCGGCGCACGGGTGGGGACCCATGGCCAAGCTGCGCAACACGCTGCCTGCCGGCTTGCTGGTGACCTGCACGCCGTGCCTCCCACTCCTCAGAGCTGGAGCCGGAAGAGGGAATGCCATACCGGCGCCGGCTAGGCCCCCCTCTGGCTGGCTGGGTAGCTGGCTGCGTGTTGCCTCGCCTCGACCTACACTGAGCCACCCGCTGCCGCTCCTCCCGCCTAGCCCTCCTGTCATCCGGGTAGGGGCGCGGAGGTGCCCTCGCGGCGGTGTCAAGCCAGCGGGGAGGCTGACTACCCTGCAGCTCACCAGACCCAACCCGCACCGTGCCGAGCCGGGTGCCAAGCTCGGTGGAGGGACCAAGCACCTGGACTGGGAGATGGGCAACTGCGCCAGGCCCCGTGACCTCTGTGCGGCAAGGGGCGGTGGGGGCCGCTGCCTCGGCGTCCATGGGGTCAAGGGAGGGAGAGCTGGCGGAAGGTTCCCCACCACCCACTGCCCGGCTGCGGTTAGGCCCCTAGCTGTGGCATCTCTCAGCATACGGGCAGCGAGCTTGCCCTTGGAGGCCAGCACCGCGCCCTTAGAGAGGGCCTTACCCAGCAACCCCAAGTGCCCAAGGGAGCGCGGAGAGGCTGATGGGGGAATACCGGCAAAGGAGTTAGTGGCAATAGACCCCTCAAGAGGCACGGGATGGACAGCGGGAGGATAAACAAGGGGGTGAGGGGCGGTCCAAGGGGGGTTTAGGGGGGCAGAGAGCTGCTGGGGGGGAGGAGGGATGTGGGGGAGAGGCACGCCGCGGGGCGGGACAGAGCAAGGCGCATGCGCTCGGGACACAAAAGCGCCCTGGGCGCTGGGCTGGAAGGTGGTGGGCGTTGGGAAAAGGCTAGAGAGCAAGGGTCGGGTAAGGCGAGGGCGATCCAAAACCATCGGAGAAGCCCCAGCCCCAGCCCCAGCCCCAGCCCCAGCCCCAGCCCCAGCCCCAGCCCCAGCCCCAGCCCCAGCCCCAGCCCCAGCCCCAGCCCCAGCCCCAGCCCCAGCCCCAGCCCCAGCCCCAGCCCCAGCCCCAGCCCCAGCCCCAGCCCCAGCCCCAGCCTCAGCCCCAGCCCCAACCCCAGCCCCAACCCGCTACTGTTGCTGCTGCTGCTGCTGCTACTGCTGCTGTTGGTGCTGCTGCTGCCGGTGCTGTTGCCGACCCCCAGGTGGCGCACTGGCACCCCCGCTCGGACAGCTGGGATGACCACCTCCGGTTCCTGCTCCCCACCTTGCTCCCGCCCGCCCTGCTGCTCTCCTAGCCCGCCACCTTCCCCCAGCCCACCCGCTAGCCCCTGTTTTTGGGGGGGGAGGAGCATTACAAGAGAGAGAGTGAGACTAAAGAAAAGAAGAAAAGAGAAGACTACACAAACAAACAAAGTACTCCCATACACGATCCCCAAGCACCCCACCCAAACACAGCGGTCCACACACCCCAAGCAAAGGTCCACACAACCCAAGCAAAGGTCCACACAACCCAAGCAAAGGTCCACACAACCCAAGCAACCCCCTCCCTAGGACAACGTCAAGACACTCCCTCACACCAACGCCCTCCGCCCTAGCTCTACACACCTCCCCAGACCCTCCCCACAAAACTACCCACACGAGCCCATGCCCCGCCCCTCAAACTGAAACCTAGAACTCTACCCCCAACGCTCAAACCAAGACCACCTAACCCCCCGGTCCCCTGACACCCAGACAACCCCCCGAAGCCTAGCCCACCCCACCCACGGAACGCCCTAAGCCCCCACCAGCAACCCTGCAGCTCAGGCTGGCTCGAGGGGGAAGGGGACGGGCAACTGCAAGGAGAGGCGAACCACTAGCTCTCCCCCCCCCTTCGCCCTGCCCTCTCATGCCTAGGCCTCCCTGCTGCCCTCTCCTCCTCCACTCCTCCTGCCCCAACCCTCCCCTCTGCCCCCTCCTGCCCTCCACTCCGCTCCCTCCTAGGCTGCTTGGCAAAGCAGGCCCCCAACGCTTCGGGCCACAGCTGGTCGAAGTGGGCAGCGTCCAGCTCCGGGTCCTTGCCCTTGAACCAGGGGAGCCGCTCCTCCACATCCCTGCCCTGCTGCTCCCGCTCCCCCGCTGCCCCCTGGCCTGCCACCTGCTGCGCGCTGGCCTCCCACTTGAGCTCCAGCTCCCTCAGGGCTCCATCAGCCACCGCTGCCACCTCCGGTTCGCCCGCTGCCCGGGGGCGCACACCCCACAGCGCTGGCCACAGGCCCCCACCTGGTGGGTAGAGGGGGTCGGCACTGACGCGCTGGAGCTGGTGGAGGCGCACCCTGGCATGCTTGACAGAGAAGTCCAGCAGGGTGGTGGTGCCCATGCCCCACACCTGAGGGTCCAGCTGCAGGTGAGCCCAGGGGCCCAAGAGCCACTCCTCCTTAGGCCAGGTGCCAGGCTCCTCCTCAGCTGGGTCGGCAGCCTGCCCTCCCGCCCCTCACCCTGCTCCCCTACGCCCTCCACCTCCTCCACGCCCTCGCCCCCTGCCCCTGCCCCGCCCCCTTGCCCGCCCCCCGCCCCTGCCAACCGCCCTGGCTCCTCCTTGCTCCGGCCCTTGAGCCTGCTCCTGCGCCTCATGACGCTGGGGGGGTAGAGGGCGGAGGTGGGTGGCTCGCTCCTCCGGAGTCAGCCTGTAGCTGGGCTTGTTGAGCCGGGCCACCGCAGCTGGCTCCAAGGCCGCCCCTCCCTCCGCCCAGAAAGCCCCTAGGGGCCCCTGCCCTGTGGGGTCTAGGGGGTAGAGGCGGCCGTTGGGGCCCACCCAGTGGGAGGGCTGGAGCAGGGGGGTGCGCCGCATCACAAACCCCACCCCTGGCCCAACCCTCAGGCACTCCCACTGCGGCTGTGGAGGCTGCAGGCGGTCCACCATGCCCTGCCAGGGCTCGGGGAGGCAAGCCCTGACCAGGTCCGCAACCCAACGGGCCTCCCCCTCCAGCTGGGGGCTGTGGAGGGCCTCCCTCACGTGGCGGACGTGGGTCCAACCCTGCTCAGCTGCTGCCTCCCTAGCTGCTGGGTTCATGCGGACTTGCGCGTTGTACCACAGCGGCTCCGCCAGCACCGAGAAGAAGGACTGGCTAGCGGGGGGCACCGCCCGGAACAGCTTGAGCTCAGCCAGGGCCGCCACGTGAGCTTGCAGCCGCGGGCTGATGCCTCGCGAGGGGGGGGCGGTGGGGTCGGTGATGACCCACGTGCTGAGGCCGTGGAGGTGTCTACCAGCAGGCTGTGGGTCGAAGGCTGCCAGGGACGAACCCGGGGCGACCAGAGCTGGGCCAGCATCTTCGCCAGCATGGCCGTGCTGGTGACCCCCAGGTCGGGAAGCCCCACCCCTCGCTCCCCCGGGGCATCACGCAGATGGCCTTGCTAGGGTAGAGGCGGCTGCTGTTGGGGCTGTGTTCCTAAGGCAGGTCCGAGGCTGCCACAAAGCGATTGACAGTTCCCGTCTCTGACCCGATCGAGCACCACGATGGTGAGGTTGTCCGCATACTCCTTGGAGGGGAGCGCGGGGGTCAGGGAGGCCCTGTGCATGGCCAGAGGGCTGGAGGGGATGGTGGGGTGGCTGATGCGGCCTGCCAGCTGGGGCGAGCTGAGGTAGCTGACCAGCGGCTGGAGCACGATGCACCAATAGAGCGGGGAGGCCCCGCTGCCCTGCAGCAGCCCCGACGCAAGGGGGAAGCTGTCGGTGAGGTGGCCGAGGGCGATGATGCCGGTCAGGAACTCAGCCAGCGGGGCAGGGTCAGCGGTGTCTGCCAGGGCCTCTCGCAACATGGCCCGCAGCGGCCGCCCCAGCTCCACCCACAGCCGGTCATAGACCTCCATGGGCAGCCCATCTAGCCCCGGGGCCTCCTGCACCTCAGCCTCCCCCTCTCGCTCCACCCGCACCAGCTGCCGCACGAGATGAGCCCTGGCCACTGCAGCCGCCTTCTCCCTGCGCTGCTGCAGGTCACGCAGCGCGCGGCGCTGGGCCCGCAGGAAGAGCTGGGCCCGCATGGCCATGCCCTGCTTGATGCGGGCCCACCTGGCCCTGTGCCCATCCCTAGGCAGCCCCAGCTGACTCGCAGCCTCGTGGTGATGTGCCTCTGCCTGGAGGAAGTCCTTGAGGCAGTCCAGCAGGTCAGGGTTGTCAAGGTGGGCGGGGTGCAGCTGCCAGGGAGCGGGGACGGTGAGAGGCAGGTCGGGGGGGCACACTGCCACTGACACGGGCCGGTGGTCGGTGGGCACTGGCAGCACCCCCTGGATGGCGTTGTCCATCTGCCACTGCACCAACTCCTCCGAGATGTACCACCGGTCGAGGCGCGCACCCGTCTGCCAATGCTCGCTGCAGTGGGTGAGGTCTCTCTTGGAGGGGTGCAGATGGCGCCACGGGTCCACCAACCCCCGCTCACCGACCAGCTGCCGCAGCTGCTCCGCCCCCTGGCCCCGGCTGCCCACCCAGGCCTCCCCATGCTGCGAGCCCTGCGGGATGCCCACTCTGTCCACGGGGGCTAGGATGCAGTTGAAGTCGCCCCCCATGAGGAGGAGGCGGCGGTCGGCGGCTGGCGGCAGGCAAGCGGGGAGGCACTCTGCGTAGAACGCTGGCCGCTCTGCCTGCAACGCCGGGGCGTACACGCACACTAGGGACACCGGCCTGCCTGCGAGCTCCCCGTCTACCCGCAGCACCCGCCCCTGGGCCCCCTCTGCCTGCAGCTGCACCTGGGTGCACCCCTGGAGGATGGTGGAGGGCTTGACCAAAACCAGACAGCCTTGGGAGCTGCCGGTGCCAGGGGTGTAAAACCACTGCCCCCGCCAGGCGGGCTTGGCTCCCAAGTGGGCTTCTGCCCACTGCCACACGCTCTCCGCCCTATGGCACTCTTGGAGGAACACCACTTGCGCCGGGCTGTCAGCGGCCCAGTCAAGCAGGGCCTGCAGTTTGTGCGGCTGGGCAAGGCCCTGCACGTCGAGGGTGACTGCCAAGAACCTGGCGGCCACACCTGGGCGCTGCATGGCTAGTCCTGGCTTGCCCCCGCGTGGGCTGCGCGTGTGTGGAGGAGGGTGGGTGGGCTGGGAAGGGGAGGCGGACCTGGCAAAGGAGGAGGGCCGGGAGGGGGGGCGGGGTGGCCTCAATGCACGCCAACTTGGCCCCCGGGCGGCGCAGGAGGACCCGAGGCTCGCGTGAATAGATGGCCAGCGGGGGCCGCAGGGGCAGAGGACCGAGCTGCTCGACCTCCTCCCCAAGCTGAGCTGCCTGCTCGGGCTGCTGCCGCTTAGGCACTCTCAACCTCCCCTCCCGGGGCCCTGCTGACTCAACTACAGGGCTGTCACAAGAGGCCCCCAGCGAGCCACCCGCTGCCGCTCCTCCCGCCTAGCCCTCCTGTCATCCGGGTAGGGGCGCGGAGGTGCCCTCGCGGCGGTGTCAAGCCAGCGGGGAGGCTGTCTACCCTGCAGCTCACCAGACCCAACCCGCACCGTGCCGAGCCGGGTGCCAAGCTCGGTGGAGGGACCAAGCACCTGGACTGGGAGATGGGCAACTGCGCCAGGCCCCGTGACCTCTGTGCGGCAAGGGGCGGTGGGGGCCGCTGCCTCGGCATCCATGGGGTCAAGGGAGGGAGAGCTGGCGGAAGGTTCCCCACCACCCACTGCCCGGCTGCGGTTAGGCCCCTAGCTGTGGCATCTCTCAGCATACGGGCAGCGAGCTTGCCCTTGGAGGCCAGCACCGCGCCCTTAGAGAGGGCCTTACCCAGCAACCCCAAGTGCCCAAGGGAGCGCGGAGAGGCTGATGGGGGAATACCGGCAAAGGAGTTAGTGGCAATAGACCCCTCAAGAGGCACGGGATGGACAGCGGGAGGATAAACAAGGGGGTGAGGGGCGGTCCAAGGGGGGTTTAGGGGGGCAGAGAGCTGCTGGGGGGGAGGAGGGATGTGGGGGAGAGGCACGCCGCGGGGCGGGACAGAGCAAGGCGCATGCGCTCGGGACACAAAAGCGCCCTGGGCGCTGGGCTGGAAGGTGGTGGGCGTTGGGAAAAGGCTAGAGAGCAAGGGTCGGGTAAGGCGAGGGCGATCCAAAACCATCGGAGAAGCCCCAGCCCCAGCCCCAGCCCCAGCCCCAGCCCCAGCCCCAACCCCAGCCCCAACCCGCTACTGTTGCTACTGCTGCTGCTACTACTGCTGCTGTTGGTGCTGCTGCTGCCGGTGCTGTTGCCGACCCCCAGGTGGCGCACTGGCACCCCCGCTCGGACAGCTGGGATGACCACCTCCGGCTCCTGCTCCCCACCTTGCTCCCGCCCGCCCTGCTGCTCTCCTAGCCCGCCACCTTCCCCCAGCCCACCCGCTAGCCCCTGTTTTGGGGGGGGGAGGAGCATTACAAGAGAGAGAGTGAGACTAAAGAAAAGAAGAAAAGAGAAGACTACACAAACAAACAAAGTACTCCCATATGTAGCGTTCCGATTCTGCACTAAGCGGATCGGCGCTAGTGTCACTGCTGAAGTGTGATACAGGCAGGTTAAGTGGTGGGCTGTACTGCTGCCCACCATTCGGGTTCGATCCCCGGAGGCCGTTCTATGTCTTAGCCTGGTTGCGCTGCAGCAGTCTGACACCTGTAACTACGGTTAGCGTTGCATGGCGTTCACACACTGAAAAGATTTAAGGCGCGTTCTTCCTGAACGCTACATTGGTTTCCGTATTCCGATACCTCAGTGACTGGCCGCACCATGACTGACACTACGCCAAATGGCGAAACACCAGGCGCTGGCACATCCAGCGGTCCTGCGGGTTCCCAGGCCTTATTGGCCCAGGCCCTATCTGATCCCGAGTTTGCCAGGTCCCTGAGGGCGGCTTTGTTCCCCGACGGTGGTCCTGCTGCAACTCCGTCGCGGAATGGGCAGGGCGATGGCCCAGTCCCTCCAGGCGATGAAGAAGACGAAGAGGAGGAGCAGGATGAGGAAGAAGAGGCTGACGACGTCTCTGAGGGCGAGATTGACCTGTCCTCCGCAGACCAGCTGGCCCAGTCGCTGCTAGACACGCAGGACCAGCTGAAGGAAGCCAAAACCAAGCTGGCCAAGATGGAATCTCGCCAAAAGCTGACAGATCGCACACTGGCTGCGCTGGCTGAAAAGGTGGGTCTATTTCCTGGGTCCCCTCCCTCCATCCAGGACAGGCTGTTCAGTATGCGCACTCCGTCCCCGAGTAGGTCAGGTACACGCCCTGCGTGTATTCCTGGTACCTTTAACTCGATCGGTGGGAGAGGCGGCGCTCTGCACCACCTCTTTCCCCAGGTCACTAGTCAGGCTCCAGCTGCTAAATCTGTGCCTGGCCCTGATAAGTGGACAGACAATTGCACCAAGTCTCGCCGCAGGGCCTCTGCCTTCTGTGACGACTTAGAAGCACATTGCCTGCGCTTCAACCTGGACATTGCCTCTGTTTTTCCTGCATTCCTGTCCGGGGCTGCGCGTGATGCTTGGTTGCCATCCATCCGTGCTGCTCATTTCTCACAAACCCGCACCGCACCTACCTGGCCTTACCTGCGACTGTCCTTTCTTGAGTATACAGGAGACGACTTGCGTGACGATCAGACTGATGCCCAGAAACAGCTACTTGAAGGCAGCATTCGCATGTCGTCCCAGCTCCTTCTCAATGAATATGTCACTGCTTTCAGGAACAATCTGCTGACTGCTGGTGTCCAGTGCATGGATGAGAGTTTGCTTGTCTCCCTGTTTATCAAGGGACTGACATCTGAGCTGAAAAAGGCAGTCCTAAGGGATTCTGCTCCTTTTCCTGCCTTCACTCTGGCTCAGGCTATCGATTCTGCCAGGCAGGCTCAGCGTGCTGCTGAGATCCTTGCTGAAGCAGTCGGCACAAAGCGCCATGTGGCTGCTGTGCAGGCTAAGCAGCTGGCTGAAGGTCTGGAGCGTGCAAACAACCCTCGTCCTCCTAAGAGCACCCAGAGCGACCCACCTGCCAAAGTCCTAGCCCGTTCCAGGGGCTTCAGGGCTGGCATGGCTGCTGGTCCTGCTGCTGGCTACCGTGTCATTCTGAAGCAGAAGGCTGAGGAGGCTGCTGAGCAGTCCAGCATGAAGCCAGGCCAGTATTGTCATCATTGCTATGATCCTCGTCACCTAAAGCCTCTGTGTCCTTATAAGGACATGCCAGCTCTGGAAGCCAGGAAGCTATCTGGCTACCCTCGTCCTCCTGCTGATGCAAAGGCTGCAGGAAAGCGTCCTTCTGAGCAGCATGACTCTGAGCCCAAGAAGGGCAGGCTTGCGTCTGCCAATGGGAAGTAGGGTGTTGCCCAGCCAGGCCTGTGCCACGCCTGTGCTGTGGTACATGCTGATGAACCTGTCTTATGCACCTGTGCTACTGAAAAGACTGGGACTGAGCCCCAACTGATGGTTGTTGATGGTGTTGCTGTGCATGCTATGAGCCAGCCTTTCCCTGATCCAACTGTTGATGGCCATGCGTTCTCTGAGCAGACTGCTGTGACAGCAGCTCAGAACTGTGGATCCTGTTTGAGTGCTGCTGACCCCTGTGTGGGTCATATTCTCTCGTGTAAGACTGCCCTGTGTTGTCCCCGTGCACCGTCTCAAGTCATCTTGGGGGTCTCTGGTCAAGACGACAAGGTGAGGTTCCAGTTTGCTGGCACCATTGATTTTCATGCCTGTCACATGTTAGCTGATAGTGGTGCTGATGCATCCCTGATCAGTGCTAGCTTTGTTCAGCTGCATAACATCCCAGTATTTACTTATCCCATGTCACTCAGGTTTGATGTTGCCAACAACCAGCCTGTGATATGTGAGCATTATGTCAAAGTGCAGCTGCGCATCAACAGCTTCTGCTGCATGTGTCTGTTGACTGTCATGCCTGACCTGGTTCATGCTTATGACGTGCTCCTGGGTGCTGACTGGTTGACTGTGCAGGGAGCCTTGGTCGACTACGTCGACAAGACTCTTACCCTGCGCACTCCCCAAGGTAATAAAACCTTGCACCCACACACAGGTGACCAGAGTGCTGCTGGCCAGTGTGCTGCCACAAGGCCACCTGGATCCACCCACTCACTGCCCCGCCCACCTGCTGCTGTCCTTGCTGCTGTGTCCAAAGCCAATCCAAAGGCTCTTGTGACAGCAAAGCAAGCAGCCAGATGGCTGCGTAAGGGTGGCTCAGCCATGGTAGCTATGGTGTCTCTAGAAGACCTTGCCTTACCAGCAGACGCTGTGTCCCATGAACAGAGGCAGCACCTGCAAGATTTGCTTGATGAATACTCTGATGTATTCCAACCTATCACAGGACTCCCGCCAGAGCGTGCAGTAGGGCACTCCATCCCCTTGCAGCCTGATGGCAAGCCTCCAGCTAGGCCCAGCTATAGGATGTCCAAACCTGAGCAAGATGAACTGCGTAAACAGATCACTGACCTGCTAGCTAAGGGCCTGATAGAGCCTAGCTCATCACCCTATGCTGCACCTGTGCTGTTTGTCCAGAAGAAATCAGGTGAGCTGCGCATGTGTATTGACTACCGCCAGCTAAATAAGATTACAATTAGGGACCAGTATCCTTTGCCACGCATTGATGATCTGTTTGATCAGCTAGCAGGAAAAACTGTGTTCTCCTCCCTCGATCTGCAGGCTGGTTACCACCAGATCCGCATCCCGGCTGAGGACGTCCCTAAAACCGCGTTCAGGACTCCCATGGGGCACTACCAATTCAAGGTACTGTGTTTTGGCCTGACAAATGCTCCTGCCACGTTCCAACGTGTAATGAATGAAGCATTTGCTGAGGTGATCAATGACTGTGCACTCGTGTACCTTGATGACATCCTGGTGATGTCCAAGGACAGTGAGGAGCACCTAGTCCACCTCAGGCGTGTGTTTGACTTATTGCGTAAAAATAAATTTTATGCTAAGCTATCTAAATGTGAATTTATGCAGAGAACATTAAAGTTCCTGGGCCATTTGATTAGTGCTCAAGGCATCTCTGTTGACCCGTGTAAAGTTACTGCAATCTCTGAATGGCCAGTACCTACTAGCCTCAAAACCCTGCAGTCTTTCCTGGGCGCTGCTAACTATGTACGTACATTTGTACATAATTTTAGCACTATCGCTGCACCCCTCACTAACCTGACTGGCCCCAAGAAGGAGTCCTTCCCTTGGAAGGCATGGCCTCAGGCTGAGCTGGATGCCTTCAATGCTCTGAAGCAGGCCATTTCTAATGTGCCTATGCTCAAGCTTCCTGATCACAGCAAGCCGTTTCAGGTGCACTGCGATGCGTCCCTTGAGGGCATCGGTGCAGTCCTGATGCAGGATGGCTACCCATTGGCGTATTACTCCAGGAAATTAATCCCTGCTGAGATTAATTACACCACGGGCGAACAGGAACTGCTGGCATTGGTATCTGCTTGCCAACAGTGGCGATGCTACCTGGAAGGGGTACCATTCACACTGTACACAGATCACAAGCCGCTCATCTCTCTGCCTACTCAAACTATACTCTCACACAGGCAGACTAGATGGATGGAATTCCTGGCCCGCTTCTCATATACCATTGAGTATTTACCTGGTATATCTAATCCTGCTGACCCGTTGTCACGCATTCCAGCCGCCCCATTGCAGACGTGTAAGGGCTCTGGTGCAGATAATGTGCGTAGTATTCTAGTGACGACTAGAAGCCAGCGTCGTTCTCAGGAGAGGGAGGAAACTTGTGCTGAGGCGCAGAAAAACTGTGCTGGTGCTGCCGCTGCGCCACCCACACAACCACCACCAAGCCATGGTGCTGGTGCTGCCGTCAGGCCACCCACTAAGCGTGTCACTTGGGCTGCTGATATACCAGCAGATGGAGAACCCAGTGCACCCAAACCACCAGGTCCCTTGTCAAAGCTGCATGAGTGGTTGGTCAGAGCTAATGCTGCTGACTCCAACTTCACCAAGCGTAGGAAGACAAAGAACTTTTACCTGGATGAACATGGCTTATGGAGACATCAAAAGAGACGCACAGTCATTGTGCCCCGTGACAAACAGCTACGAGAGCATATCCTGCATGAAATGCATGATGCTAAGTATGCTGGCCACGTTGGGATCACTAAGACATTGGAGCGTGTCATGCGTGTGTTCTGGTGGAAACACTTACGCACTGATGTGCGTCACTATGTAACAACATGTGATGCATGCCAGAGAAACAAGTCGGTTACAGCTAAGCCATGGGGGTTCCTTCATCCTCTGTCTATACCTGGATACCGTTGGGAAGTCATGCACATGGACTTCATAACCAAACTACCGTCCGGATCACATGGATATGATTCCATCTGTGTATTCGTTGACAGGCTCTCCAAGATGGTGCACCTAGTGCCATGTAAGGAAAGCATGGATGCTCCTGAGTTTGCACAACTCTTCATTGATTCGGTATTTGTCCATCATGGGCTACCATCTGAAGTTGTGAGTGATCGGGGCTCCCTATTCGTGAGCAAGTTTTGGCAAGCTGTATGCAAGCTAATGGGCATGAAACATTCTCTTACTTCCAGCAATCACCCCCAGTCAAATGGGCAGGTTGAGCGGTACAACAAAGTGTTGGAAGAGATGCTTAGGCATTATATCTCTCCCACTCAACGAGACTGGCCTAAACACCTCTCGTTCGCCGAGTTTGCAATCAATAACTCATGGCAAGAAAGCATTAAGTCTACACCTTTTCTGATCAACTATGGACAGTCCCCAGTGACACCGGTGACCCATGAGTTACCTCGGTTGCCACCTCCCATGGCCCAGTTCTTCTCTGATGGCTGGGAGAGAGGTGTTCTAGAAGCCAGAAGTTGTATGAAGCTGGCACAGAGTCGGCAGTCCAATGGCGCTAATCCACACAGGAAATCCTCAGACAGTATGTTCCAAGTAGGTGACCGTGTGCTGCTTAGTACCATGAACCTGCGTAACATGGTGGGCAAAGCCAGAAAGCTGCTACCACGGTATGTGGGGCCTTTCAGGGTTGAGGCTCACGTGGGTAGAGACGCTGTAAAGCTGACCCTGCCACCAGCCATGTCCAGGATTCATCCTGTCTTCCATGTGTCGTTGCTAAGACCCTATGAGGGCAACTTTGGTCGTCTACCCCCCACTGAGCTGGGCTGGTTGGATGATTCCCCACAGTATGAAGTAGAGCGCATTGTGAATCACCGGCATGTGCGTGCAGGTAAAGCAAAGGAGTACCTCGTCAAGTGGAAGGGTTATGATGACTCTGACAACACCTGGGAGCCTGCCAGCAATCTAGCAAATGCCCCTGACTGCGTGAACTTGTATAAGGCTCAGAATGGCTTGCTGTGAATTAAATGTGGGACATGGGCTCCATGTGGTCATGCTGGTTGCTTTGCTGCATGCTATGTGCCTTGGTGTGCTATGGGTCCAGTTGCTCATGTGAGCCTGGCTTGTTTTGTTCCCAGCGTCCACTGGCTCTGTGAGTCTGGGCTGAAGGGTCCATGGTGACCATAACCTCCAGTGAACGACCGGCGTCCGGATGGGCAGGAGTTCCAAATTAGCGGTCATGTACTGCGAGTCCATGCCATGATGGCCTATGGGCGGAACGGCCATCCCTTAGGAGGGGGAGGAATGTAGCGTTCCGATTCTGCACTAAGCGGATCGGCGCTAGTGTCACTGCTGAAGTGTGATACAGGCAGGTTAAGTGGTGGGCTGTACTGCTGCCTACCATTCGGGTTCGATCCCCGGAGGCCGTTCTATGTCTTAGCCTGGTTGCACTGCAGCAGTCTGACACCTGTAACTACGGTTAGCGTTGCATGGCGTTCACACACTGAAAAGATTTAAGGCGCGTTCTTCCTGAACGCTACACCATACACGATCCCCAAGCACCCCACCCAAACACAGCGGTCCACACACCCCAAGCAAAGGTCCACACAACCCAAACAAAGGTCCACACAACCCAAGCAACCCCCCCCC
>JASKMD010000021.1:2666417-2726657 GCA_030144725.1 Haematococcus lacustris | reverse complement strand
CCCCCTTCCTGGCCCGACTGGCCGTTTACCAATGACGCACACTTCCCAGTTGCACTCTCCCCACCCTTCTCTGCCCCCCTTTCCCCACCCCTTCCCCCCTGCTCCCTATCCATCCACCCGCCCCGCCCCACCCCAGTCCCGCCCACCTCAAGTTCGTTCTCCAGCGCCAGCAGCTCCTGGGTGGCGAACTGGCTAAGGCCCAGGTGGCGCAGGCCGTTGGTCAGGGCTGCGCAGGCCACCTTCCACGCCCTGCCCGCATTGGCCCTGGCCAGCATGCCGCCCCCGCCCTGCAACACCCAGGCTGACGACCTGGAGGGTCGCTGTGCAAGCATGGCTGCGTGACGTAGGTTAGGTCGGGGGTCGGGGGTCGGGTCGGGTCGGGTCGGGTCGGGTCGGTCGGTCGGATCGGGTCGGGTCGGGTCGGGTCGGGTCGGGTGAGATCAGGGCTGCAGGGTCGACATGCGCAACCTGCAGCCTTGCACGCCCCCCCGCACTCACCGCAGCCTCCAGCTGTGCAATGATGCGTGACAGCAGCACGAACATGTACTCCTCCAGCCTTGATCTCATAGTCAGCCCGCCAGCGCTGCAGGCTCAGGGGCGGCAGGGCAGCAGGCAGCAGGCAGAGGGGTGAAACTTATGCAGGCTGAAACTAGGCTTAGCCGGGTCAGGGGTCAGGGGTCAGGGGGAGGGGATCAGGGGCTGGAGCCCGTTCGTCCTGCTGCTAGCCTGGCCCTCCTGCCCTCCCCCTCGCCCTCCAGTCCCTGCCACCCGCCCCTCAGCCCAGGCTGACCCACCTGCTACCCTTCCCTGCAGCCTAGCATGTCCTGCCCCAGCCCCCTTTCTGCCCAGTGGCCAGTGTCCAGAGTGTGAGGGAGGGGCCTTGAGGGTGCTTGAGGCCGCCCAGCCCACCTGGCGCATGGCCAGCACGTCATCGCCCACGTCGTTGCGCAGCCCCGCAGACAGCCCCGCGGCAAAGTGAGCGCGAGCCTGAGGGCGGCAGGCAGTCAGGTGCAGGGGGGGCTGGCCAGAGGGCATGCTGGCGGTCGCTGCACCCTTCACACGTCAAAGGTCTCTGCATCCTTGCCAGGGTCAGGTCAGGGTCAGGGTCAGGGTCAGGGTCAGGGTCAGGGCCAGGGCCAGGGTCAGGGTCAGGGTCAGGGTCAGGGTCAGGGTCAGGGTCAGGGTCAGGGTCAGGGTCAGGGTCAGGGTCAGGGTCAGGGTCAGGGTCAGGGTCAGGGTCAGGGTCAGGGTCAGGGTCAGGGTCAGGGTCAGGGTCAGGGTCAGGGTCAGGGCCAGGGTCAGGGTCAGGGTCAGGGTCAGGGTCAGGTGGGCAACTCTACCTCTACCCCTACCCACACCCCTAAACAAGTAAGGGCGGCTGAGGAGAATGTGTGGGAGGAGGGGGGTCCGGCCTTTGCGCCTGCCTGGGTGCCCATGAACAGCGCCGCCATCAGGTCGTCCAGGGAGGGGCCACCTCGACCTTGGTCCAGACGCTGCATGGCCGCCCTGAACTGCGTGACCACGCCCCGGTGGCTGTCGTCCAGGGACTGCTGCACCGCGTCCAGCAGGTCAGTCAGGCCTGGGGTCACGCCGGCAGGCAGCAGGGGGGGGCAGCAGGCAGCAGGGAGGTCATGCCAGCAGGGGAGGGGGGGGCTGCCTGTACCCTGGGCTCACCTCACCTTGCCTCCCCCTGGCCTTGCGCCCCTGGGCCCCCCTGGCCCCCCCCTGGCCCCCCCCCTTGGCCCAGGGCTTAGAGACACCACTCCCCCTTTGTGGCGCACCTGAGGCGTTGAAGAAGTCGCGCAGCTCGCGTGTGAAGACCTTGAACTCTGACACGAAGTCGTGGGAGTACTGCCCAGGCTGTGCGGTGATGCGCACCAACATTGCCTCAGTGGCCACCAGGTCCTCAGGGCCTGAGCACACAGAGGGCCAGGGGCAGGGGCCAGGCGCAGGGCCTCAGGGGCAGGGGAACCAGGGCGAGGAAGCAGGGCCAGGGGCAGGGGCAGGAGTGGGGCAGGTGAGGGGGTCAGGGGCAGGGTCCGGGCTGGGGCAGGGTCCCCATGGGCAGGGCTTTGAATGCTGAGGTGCCAGGGGCAGGGCCACAGAGGCAGGGGGTCAGGAGCAGCAGCAGGTACTGGCCAGCCCCCTCTACTGCTGGTGTGCCCCCTCCCCCCTCCCCCCCTCCCCCCTCCCCCTCCCCCCTCCCCCCTCCCCCCTCCCCCCTCCCCCTCCCCCTCCCCCCTCCTCCCCCTCCCCCTCCCCCTCCCCCTCCCCCTCCCCCTCCCCCTCCCCCTCCCCCTCCCCCTCCCCCTCCCCCTCCCCCCTCCCCCTCCCCCTTCACACCCCCTGCCTGTCCCCTGCCCACCAGCACTGCGGTGCAGCTTGTTCTGCAGCGTGTGCTTGATCTCGTCCTTCAGGTCCTTGGGGATGTCGCCGCGGTGCGCTATGTCCCTGCAAGGCACACAGGGCACACAGCCCCACCTCAGGCCCCCACACACAGTGAGCTGGACACAGTGAGCTGGGAACATGAAAACTGTGCATAGTGAGCCGTGGGCCGTGAACCACCAATGGGTAAGCAAGCCATGACCGCCGTGAGCTGGGGAGTGACCACAGAGCACAGCCAAGACAGTGCACAGTGAGACATGACGTTCCACAGTGGCAGCAGTGGCAGCAGAGTGAGGCTTGAAGGCTGGGAGTGAGGGCAGGTCAGTGTGGTGAGGGCCCGGCAGCCAGGCCTGGTCCCTGACCTGATGCGCGTCAGGGGCACGCTGACCCGGAACTCGCCACTGATGCTGGGCAGGCGGGTGTGCAGGCGGCGCGCAGCCAGCACTCGGGCGGAAGCAGCTGGGTCGGCGTTGGCGTGAGAGGCATCCGCTATGGCCCACTCTAGCGACCTGCAGGGGGAGGGGCAGGGCAGGGGGGGTCTGATGGGGGTCAGGGTCGGGGTTGGGGTCGGGGTCGGGGTGTGTGCTCCACCTGAACATCTGCAGTGCGTTGTTGGCGTGGTGGTTGGGCCTGTGGTGGCCTCCAGTCTCGACGCATGCGATTGCACCAGTGTTGACCCAGGTGGCGTACACATAGCAGGCTGCCAGTTCCTGCACCAACAGCAGCAACAGCAGCAACAGCAGCAGCATTGGCCCGTTGCAACATCATTACATTTGATGTGTATATATTTGTGTGTGAGTATTTCTATTTGAATTGTTGTCATGATGTCAGTCTTCCCCGGCGCCCTCTGCCCTCCCCTGTTGACCTGCTGCCTCCCTGAAGCCATACTTGCAAGTTTCGGAAAGTTGCAGAGTGCGCGGAGCTTGCTGTCGGCACATGGCTGAAGTGCGACTAGGATCGGTAGCATAGTGGCTCCGTCCACCCCCGAGTAATGAAGAACTATGTAACCCTGTATTTTGCATACACCTCAGCTATTGTACATTAAGGTAATCGTAGTCGCCCTTTTGATTTCCGAGGAATCGGACACTGAAACTACTCGGACACTGTTACTCCCGAGCTTTTGGGAACGTCTTCGTGCATAGGAATGATCAAGCCTCCCACTCCATTACTCTCGTATCAAAATCACATGATCCACATTGTCAACTGTCGTGGTCTCTCTTCTAGTGGCATTATCACCTGACCACGTCACATGGGGCACTGAACCTCGCTCATAAAGTCGTGGTCCTCCTGCGGCTGCTGGCAGTGGCGGTATATCTAATCATCTGTCTCAGAGCATTCAAACTTGCATGCTCCTGCAGCCACCTATGCTGTTGCCTTGGCCAAAGCAAGCACCCCGCCTTGGCCGGCTGCCCGTCTATGACCGGCCGCCTCCCCCCTCCACATGGTTGCCAGCCTAGAAGTCGCATAGGTATTCCGCTAGATTATCAGCTGCGTCGGTGACACGAATGCCCCGGACCACAAAGTTGTCCATTGTTGGCACTTTTGTCAAGGTCAGCTCATTGTTTGACTACTTCCCGAAGGACCAAAACACTACATTGTTTACTTTTTCCCCAGATTTGTAAAAACCGCTTCGGGATAGGGATTCAAAACGGTACGTGTATATGTATGTGTGTATATCTATTGGGATTGTTGTCATGATGTCACCCTTCACCGGTGCCCACTGGCCTCCCCTCTTGATCTGCTGTCTCTAAGCCCCCGTGCCCCTCACCTCCAGCTGTGGCCGCATCATGTGGGGTCTGTCCACCAGCAGCCCCTTCATCAGCTCGAGCTTCTTCAGCCAGCTGCGCTCAATGGGCAGTCATGAAGCGGCGGGCAGTGAGGCAGGTGGCCAGCAGGCAGAGGGGCCGTGAGATGCAGCAGGCAGAGGGGCAGGCAGGCAGGTGATGTAGGTGGAGTGGGTGGGCAACTAAGCTGGAGGAGGTGCAATGAAATGGGTTGAGAAGGGGGGGTAAAAAGGGGGTTGAGGGGTTTGGGTCGGGTGGGTGGGTGGGTGGGTGGGTGGGTGGGTGGGTGGGTGGGTGGGTGGGTGGGTGGGTGGGTGGGTGGGTGGGTGGGTGGGTGGGTGGGTGGGTGGGTGGGTGGGTGGGTGGGTGGGTGGGTGGGTGGGTGGGTGGGTGGGTGGGTGGGTGGGTGGGTGGGTGGGTGGGTGGGTGGGTGGGGTGGGTGGGTGGGTGGGTGGGTGGGTGAGTGGGTGGATGGGCTTCCACGCGCTTACTTTGACGCCGCCTGGTCCCCCTGCACCAGCTCCAGCAGCGGGCCCTGCAGCCCCTCAGTGCGCCACACGCCTGCCCGGCCGCCCGACTCCTTGCGGCTGCGCACAAACTGCGGGGCGCCCCCCACCCAGGCGCTAGTGCTGCGGGCGTCCTCCTCAAAGCTGGCCAGGGAGGCGTCCTGGGAGGAGGAGGAGGGGGACCAGCTCCGATGGTCTGCATCAGGGCCAGGGGGGGCACAGGGGGCAGGCCGAGGCAGGGGCCATGGCAGGTGGGTATGAGATGAATCATGGCCTAGTGCTGCCAAAGCAACGGAGCCTCACTGTCAGGGTCGGACTGTGACGCCCTCACCCTGCCCCTCACCCCCTAACCCTGCTGGCCTGCTCCACTGACCTGGTGCTGACTGCGTGCCGTTGTGGTGTGCCCCGCCCACTCCATTGCTGCTGGCTGCCTGCAGTGAGGCCTGCGGTGACACAACAAAGCTGCGGGGCATGAGGGCCAGGCAGGCAGTCATGGTCCTGCTGTCTGCCGCAGGAGGGCAGGGAGGCTGAGGTCAGGAAGCAGGTGAGGAGGACAGGGAGGAGGACAGGAGGCAAAGCAGGCAGGGGCCTACACTGAGGGGCTGCAGGGCTGCAGGCTGCTGAGCTACTGGGCTGATGAGGAGGTCCAGCGCCCTCAGCGCCTCCAGCCGCTCCTCAGCCGCTACCGACCTGACGCCCTGATCATTCCCGCCACCGCTGCCGCCCCTGCCGCCCCTGCCGCCCCTCCCGCCCCTGCTGCCCCCGCCACCCTGCTGCTGCGGCCGCTGGCTTTCGTCTTGATGGCCACCCCCCTAGGGGGGCAGGCTGCTGCCACCAGCAACTTGCCTTGCCGTCATGCCCCAGCTTCACCGCCTCAATCTTTGTGGTCCCGGTCTTGTCCCACTCACAGCTCACATGCAGGCCGTAGTCCGGCCCCAGGGCCTGCAGCCAGGGTGGAGGCAGGGGCAGAGGCCGGCAGGGTGTGGGGGGCCCCTGGCAACAGGCCTGGTGGGGAGGTGGACGTGAAGGGAGGCGGGTGGCGGCTCCGCAGGGAAGGCGGACGCAGCAGGGTAGGGCCCTGGGTGCTGGCCACAAGGCTAGTGTAGGGTAGGGCTGGGGGGTTAGGGTGGGGTAGGGTGCTGCTGCTGACTGCCTCCCAGCAGGCCCTGCCCGCCCTGCCCTGCGGTCCTGCTCATGTAGGCATTCGCAGGTAAGGGAGCAAGCCAGGGGGGGAGGGGGGGCTGCAAGGGTCAGGGGGGAAAGGGGGGGCTGCAAGGGTCAGGGGTGAGGGACGCGAACAAGTAAGGAGGGGTGGGGTTTAAGGGGGTCTGCTGACCTTGAACTTGCGGTCTGAGCCGTCCTCCCACACGGGCTCCCCGTTCTCCTTAGTGCGCACCAGC
Source organism: Haematococcus lacustris (assembly GCA_030144725.1). Taxonomy (NCBI): domain Eukaryota; kingdom Viridiplantae; phylum Chlorophyta; class Chlorophyceae; order Chlamydomonadales; family Haematococcaceae; genus Haematococcus; species Haematococcus lacustris. The sequence goes on along the minus strand of JASKMD010000021.1, from coordinate 2,720,582 downwards.
TGCAGCCAGGCACAGCCACAGCCACCGCCAGGGCCCAGTATGCACTGACGGCCTGCTCCTGCTGCTGCTGCTGAGAGCCACTGTAGGCTTGGCTGAACAGGTCAAGCCAAGAAGGGCTGCTAGGCAGTCTGGACAAAGGTTGGGAGCGGGCCTGGGCCCAGGCAGCTCAGGCAACACAGGCAGACAGTGGCAAGCCAGGGAGGTGAGAGGGGGCCAGCTGGCTGGGGGCCTACTGCTCAGTGCAGCAGAGGGGCAGGAGGGTCGGTGTTGGCACTGCAAGTTCCAGGTTAGGGCGCCTGCCACTGTTGACTGCCAGTACAGCACTAGCACAGGGACACCAGCCTGGAGTGCTGTGCTGAGCGGACTGGCACAATGTGCACAGCCTGCAACCAGCTTGACCCACACCTCAGGGTATCACCACAGCAGCCTAATTCAGCCACCCTTGACCAGATGGCGTGGAGAAGGCGGTGCTGGAACACACAGGCAGCCCACGCCTGTGCCTCCACCTCCGGCCAAACCCATGCCTGCCTCCCAAGACCCCTCTGCCCTTATGATGTATTCACTTGGTACTGCCTGAACAGGGCACCACATGCCCCTGGCAGCCACAGTACCTTGAAGCGGATTTCCACCCCCACAGGCGCATTGAACGTGCTGCTCCACACGTGGCCGTCGGTCCAGCGCAGGTGGTCGGCCTTGCTCAAATCCCAATTGCCAAGGCAGGGCTGGTTGCCCACTAGCTTCAGGCTTTCACCGAAGTCAACCTAAGTCAACGCACCGCTGCATGGGGCTATGATGACATGAACTGCGCTCACAAGCTGCATCGAAATGCGCGGAATGCAATTCTAGCTACCTGCTTGGTGATACGAACCGTCACTGGCACGGAAGCTGCCTGCGGACGGAGAGGCAGCGCACAATAGCGCTTCACATGCAGGAATCGCGCCGTTTCTTGCTGTGCCGCATCCGCACACCTGGACACACAGCGAGCTGCGACCGCATGAGCGCCATGAGCGCGATGTGCCCGTAAGATTTCTACCTGCCCGGCCATGATTGGGTAACGCTTGCATTTTAGAGAGCGATGGCCCTGGAGCAAAAGGATCACTGATCAAGGATAGACGCGGACTTGAAGCTATGCTTAGGATATTTTCCGCATGACGGTTCTCAAGTTAAGTTCAGATTTTCTAGTTGTTGCTGCTGCTGCCTTTGCTTTCAAGCGGCTCGTAGCTTCACGGCCAGTAGTACTTACTGCGCAAGTGGCTTCAGCATGCTCGCCTAGGTGCGCTGCATGTCTCAGTCGCTCCAACGGTGCCTCTTGCTTGGAGCTTGGGAGGCTTGGCTCGGTGCTGAGTAGCAAGCGAGAGGGATGCTGCGCAGGCTGAATGGTTTCTGGTGTGCCGTTTGATTTCACAAATGGAATTGAGTAAACATCCTGTGCCGTGGTGTGAGACTCTTGTTCTCCTAGTGTCACCACCATCCTACATCGTGGGGCTGCCCGCGGTTGCCTCCTCTCGTAGGCCGCCGGGCTGTGCAGACCGCATGCAATTTACAGCACGGCCAGGTCATGCGGACACCCAGTAATGGGCCGCTCCTGACAGGTATACACAACTCCTCAACGGCCATGCAAGCCCTTCCTTGAAGATCGATGATTTACACTACTTGCAAATAGCATTCCACATTAACGTTCCCATCCCTCCTGCATTTACCTTCAGCACATTGTCGCACGCGTGGATGCTGGTGTGTGAGCATGCATTGCATTCCACTACAGACAGCATGGCATGTCCTACCTGGATAGCATGCCGCAAGCTGCATGGCCCTGGGTGCCAGCATGATGGTAGCATGGCCATATCACGCAGTGTAAGTATATAATTGTCATCACGTTCTTGGAGGCATGCCTTGCAGCTGTGCAGTCTTGGGTCCATAGAGGGAGGCTTGAAGCAATGCACTTGCAGCCTGCTGCACAGTATTGAGCGCACACTCCACTGGTGAGGTGGGTGCAGTGCTTTGTGGACCTTCACAATGAATTGTCTGATGGAGGTGGGCTTGCATGTCCAGTACTGTAGCATGTATGGGTAAGTATGCATAGGTTAAGATGCTGACAGTGCAACACTTATATATCACATGTGGAGCTTGCGCATGGCCTGCTGCCGGCCTAGTTGCAAGCATGTCAACAATGCCCTGGACCATACGGTGGCCCTATGCTTGACGACAGCCCCCCCTGCATTGCATTGCATGGAGCTGTTGCACTGCATGGTGTGCATGGAGGCAGAGAAGAGGCAGGGGTAGCGACATGGAGGTAGGGTCCAGGTGGGTCCAGGGCAACAACTGTCATCCAGCGCAGGGAGCAGGCAGCTGTATACCTGCGGCACGTTTTGCGGCTGGTCCTGTGCCCCGCAGCCTATGCATTGCTGCAGTTGCCACATCTCTCATTCGCCAGGGCTGGCTCCTGACGCATGATGGCAGCCGTGCCTGATGTCGCCCACACAAAAGACGGAGAGACCCCAGCCGTCAGGAAGGCACCAGCCACCGCCACACTGCACATGGGAGGCCCCCTCCACCACACTACCCAGTCGCGTGTGAAAACCAGCCACTCAGACTCTGTCTCAGTGAACCCCTTGACCCTGGACAGTGCACAGCGTTCAACATGGAACAGGGTGTTGCCTGGCACCTGCCGAGGGTCCACAGATAAGCCCTGGCCCTTGGCCCTGGACCAGGCCTGGCCCCTGTCCCAGGGTCCCTGGATGAGGCTCGGGCAGGGCTGGCACCCTGGCCCAACGGCTGAGCACCCGCTGGCCCCTGGCACCATGCACACCCTCCCACACACTCTCCTACATTCTTGTATCGTTGCTGCGCTGGGCTTGAAGTTGGCCAAGGGTCACTCAGGCAGGGCTGCTGCGGGGCTGGTGCTGCACTGATATGATTCAGACAACAAGGTGGCAAGCAAGCGGGCATAGCACCCTCCCGCAACCCTCCCATTCAGTCATGGGGCCCCTGGCAGCATCACTTACCTGGATGGCAATTTCTCACATTTGGCTGTGGCAGGGCTGGGGCCTGGTCAGGAGGGTATCAGGCAATGCTGCGCGGAGGCTGATGCTGCCAGGACGTGGCTGGCTGAATTCCTAACTAAAACAGTGGCAGGCATGGGTCAGGCAGCCCGGGGTGCAGCCGTCTACAGCTACGCAGGCTGTTCAGGCTTCCCCCACCCAGTTTGATAGGAGGCAGCAGCCATTGCTAGGCTCAGCTGTCGGGCCAACAGCTGTTGCAGTGTGCTATCACCAGACCCGCCAGCTACTCCACTCCCGCTGCGCTGTTTGCCCCTGGTGCCTGCCCGGCAGCCGCATGGACAGCAGTAGCAGCAGCAGCCGCCACCACAGCAGCAGCAGCAGCTGGCGGCCCTGCTGTCACACCGGCAGCTGCAGTGGCATCTGGCGTCACAGCCGCCTGCTCCGCACCAGGAGCGCCCTCACCCTGCGGCCTCCCCTCCCCTGGTTGTTGGGGGGCCACCGCCCCCTGAGCAGCCTCTGCCGTGCCGTGTGCATCCTGCAGCTGTCCGCCCTTGTGACCAGGGCTGCTGGGGGCCAGCAAGCTGGGGGCCGGGCGGCGATGGCCACTGGGGCTGTGGCTGAGGGCCCCTGCCGTGCTGGCCTCCCCCTGCTGCTTGGCCTCCCCCTCCTCCAGCCACATCACCAGGTTGTCGCGGGCCTGGTCCAGCATGGGTGAGCAGCCAGGGAACACGGTGGTGAAGGCCATGAGCTGGGGCAGACACACCAGCGAGTAGAATCCGGCCTGGCTGCGGGTCACGCCCGCCTTGGTCCTGCAGGGCAGCAGGGAGGCCGGGGGAGGGGCTGGGGTCCAGGCTGGGAGGCTGAGGTGGAAGGAGGGGGCCTGAGGTGCCAGGCTTCACCTTGCCTTACCCCTGCTGCTCCCGTCAGCCCCCTACTGCTGCCACCGCTCCCGCTCCTGCCACCCCAGCCCCCACTCCCATAGCAACCGGTGTTGCAATCCCTACATCGCCTGATCCCCCTCCCACCCCCCAGCCGCTGCTGCTGCTGCTGCCTGTGTTGCCCAGTAAGGTGGACTGCCTGAGCTGCCGCTGCTCGCCCCTGACCTGTCCATGAGGGGGGACACGGGCAGCCCCGCCGCCAGCTCTTGGTCACCCTGCCTGAACAGCTCCTCCTCCAGCAGCTGCACCCAGCGCCGGTGGACATCCCGGCCATGGGCCAGGTGGCCTAGGTCAGACACCTTCAACACCATCTGTAACCGCACACACGCACACACACGCACACGCACACACACACACATGGCGCATGGCATGTGGTCTTGCAGGGCCTGTGTTGCATCAGCGTTACTGGCTTGGCAGGGCCAATGAAACCAAGAACTGGGTCAAGGAGACTCAGACTCTGACCCCTGCACTACTTCAGGGACAGGGACACAGGGGTCCTGTCCTGGCCTGGCCTGGCCTGGCCTGCCCTAGTCCAGCAGGGTGGGGAGCAGACTCACGCCCACCTGCCCCGCCTGCCCATACCTGCAAGGTGATTAGGCGCAGGTCATCATCCAAGATGCCCTGCACTGGCCCGGCCACAGCGCCAGACTTGGTGGCAGGCAGCGCGCCGCCAGGGCTCTGAGGTGAGCCCTGCTCGCCCAGCAGCTTGCCTGGCCCAGGGCCAGGGAGGGGCCCAGGGCCAGGGTTGGCACCTGGCTGCCCCTTGCTGGGCGCTCTGGAGAGGCTGGGTGGGGTCGCGCCCTCCAGGCTGCTGTTGATGCAGGCCAGGAGTGCCGGCGTCTTGTTGTTGAACATGGAGTTGAAAGCAAAGTGCTGCGGCGGGGCAGACAATGCGGCACATGCACGCTCAGTCAGCCCCACTGGTGTTTCTGTCAGGTTGGGATCAAGGGCGGGGTTGGACATAGTGGATGCTGGTGCTGCTGATAGATTGGGATCAGGGGCAGGGGTGGACATAGTGGATGCTGGTGTTGCTAATGCGCAGCACCGATCGCTCGCTGTGTAGCTCCCAAGAGGACGCTGACAAGAGGACTTTGGAGGTGGCCTTTGGAGGTGCCCTTTGGAGGTGCGAGAGTGGGTGACTGAGGTGCGAGAGTGAGTGGGCGTCTGACTGAAATAGGGTCAGGGTCAGGGCCAGGGTTGGTTGAAGCTTGGGTGCTGATGTTGCTGATGGGTGGCGAGGGGCATTGGGGCAGCCTTAGACCTCGTCACTCGACCCTGACATTGCCAGGCTGTGCAAAGCATTTGCATTGAGAGGGGTGCGGCACTGGGTCAGAGCGGGGCCACCAGTACGCCCGCCCACCTGCTTCATGTCTGTGGCCAGCACCAACTCGATGGCATAGCGCCTGACCACGTCCCGCACCTGAGGGTGTGGCATCAGCAGCCCTAGGGCCCAAGCACCAAGGCTTGACCATCTGGCACAATTGCACTCTGCCGGCAGCAGGCAGGCTGGTGGCCATGCTCAGTCCAAGACCTACCCAAATCTGGGTGCAAGCCTGCCCACCCTTGCCTGCCCTGTGTGCCCTGTGTGCTACAGCCTGGTCCACACACCCTATACAATCATCCCTCCGGTAATCCACACCCTCCAACAGCACCCTTGCATCCTACATCATGCACCACCTCAATTTCAATCTCAAAGCATGCCCGCCCTGTATGCCCCTGCCTGATCTACACACCCTCCATGAGCACCCTCCATGACCAGCCCCAGAGCACCCACTGCACTGCTGTCGCCCTTACCTGGGAGCTGGTGCCGGCGAAGATGTTGGTCTCCTCCTGCGCCATCAACTGAAAGGCTGCGGCGATGTGGTGGTTTTCCATGGGGCTGTGGTCATTGTACCTCAGCTGCAGTATGGCGAGCAGACAGGCCAGTGTGCAGTGTCAGCGGCTGCCTGAGGCTGGATGCCCCCCAGCACTCAGCAGGAATTACTGCCACAACAAGGCTGCCTCAATGAGGGTGCCAAGAAGGCCAGGGGAGGGGATGGACTCCGCAGCATCACACACAGCTGGGGCAGCACTCACCTCCCCCTCCCTCCTCTATGTCCTGCCCTCCACACGCCCCCCTACTGTACCTCCCCCTCCCCCTCCCCCTCCCCCTCCCCCTCCCCCTCCCCCTCCCCCTCCTGCCCCTCCTGCCCCTCCTGCCCCTCCTTCTCCTCCTCCCCCTCTTACTGCCAGCTCATCCTCGGTGGAGATCAGAAACTGGTTGTTCACGCCCTTGTGCTCGTAGTCGTGTATCAGCTGCAGCACCGGCAGGGCCACATGCAGCTCAGTGGCGGGGCAGCCGGTGGGGGACCCCAGGCAATGCATGATGCAGACATGACAACTGGGCAGCACCAACCACACACTGTGTAACTCCCATGCGTATGCCATGTGCATGGGAACTCCACACAGACTCACCCCTCCACCCCTGGTGTAACTCACCCCTCCACCCCAGCCCCTCCACCCCAGCCCCTCCACTCCACCCCACCCTTCCACCCCAGCCCCTGCGCCCCAGCCCCTCACCGCAGAAATGTACACAGCCAGGAGGTCCACCCTCTGGTCCCCACCTAGCATGCTGCCCACCCTGCCCCGCGTCATCATGCAGTGCACAGTGCCTGCATGCACAGGGTGGCGGCCGCTGCGGGTCAGGCCACCTGGCGCCTCTGGCATAGCCGGAGATGCAGCCTCATAGTGTTGCAGGGGCTGGGCTGGGGACACGTACAACCCTCTGCCTAGCACTAGAGCATGACCAGGCACAGAGTATGACCAGGGCTGGCCTGGAACCACAGGCAGTTGCGCCTAACACCGCCCGGTGCCATGTGGATGATGCCAGGCAGCTCGCGGCTTGCAAGGCCAGGGCAGAGCTATGACCAGGTGGGCTGCAGACACTGCACTGCTCTTGCCAGGACGCAGCCAGCTCATACGGCTGGAAGGCTGGCTGAACACCAGGGTGGCAACACTGTTAAAGGTGGCAGGCTAGTCTACCTGCTGCAACGGGCCTGCCAACACGGAGCACTGCAGGCGCTGGATGGCCCCGGTTGCAAAGCAGGCGCACAGGCTGCATTAGGTGTGCTGCTGAAACCCACACACCCCAACACCAGCCCTTCAATAGGGTTCGGGGGGTCCTCAAGGAGTGCTCCAGGTGCAGCTGAGCAGAGTCAGGCATGGTGGATACTGCGTGCCATATGATGCATGATGAGCCAGGGGGTCGGCAGGGAGCTTGCTGCTGGGTGGTAGCCGTGGTCAGCTGTGGTCCTGGCAAGCAATCAGATCAAGGGTGGTGCATGGTGTGCGGAGGGTGGTGCGAGGGGGGTGGGGGCTGGGGGGCATGAGGGGCTGGGGGGTGGTTTACCAATGACTCACGTAGGACATCTGCTGCATGGGTGCGGCAGTGGTAGGGGTTGTTGGGGTAGCCGTCCTCGATGGCACACAAGAACCTGCACAGCAGCGGGGTCACAAGGGATGCGGAGGCTGGGGCAGTGGGGCAAGGAAGTGGGTCTCACAGCTGGGAAGCCCCCAAGGACGATTGTGGAGGCCCCATAGCCTTGCTTGCATACACCTGCTGCTACTGTTGCTGCCAGTGCTGCTGTCTGGAGCTGCATGTGCTGTGGCAATGCTGGCTGTGCCCACCCCCATGACATCCCCATGCACACCAGCAGCTGCCTAGCCAACAGCCCCATGCAGCAGTCCCGCACAGCCCACCCAGCAGCAGCCCCAGGCAACAGTTCCGAACAGCTCGCCCAGCAACAGCCCCAGGCGGCAAACAATCAACAGGAATAGTAAGGGGCGACAACAACAGCCGGCTTCCATACCTGGCCAGGCGACCTTCCCTGAGTTGGAAATGTTGAATGAGGTGCATGCGGCGCAGCAGGGCAAACGCCAGGGTGGACAGCGGCCTGCCTCCTGACACCTCTGACAGCTCAAAGGCGTCAAAGCTCCAGCCCTCCTCTGCCCGGCTCAGTGCAATGTTCAGCTGCAAGCAGCCAGACAGCCAGGGGTGAGCAGGCAGGTGAAGGCCGGGGCAACTGCCGGGAAGGCCACAGGGGACAGCAGGGTGCCACTATGGTGAGGCGTATTGATGCGCCAGCTGGCAGGGCAGTACAGGGCAGTACAGGGCAGTACAGGCAAGCCTGTGGCCAGCAGGCAGTTGGGTAGTGAGGTGGCATAGAGGGCAGAGGCCCAGTGGCTAGCAGCCGTCACCCAATGCCCAGCTGCCATGCCATCAGAAGCCAGCCCTTGACAGACTGACAGTAAAGCTGAGTACTGCAACATCTCAGATCAAAAGACAGTGCGGTGCTGCATGCGGGTGCATGACCCATGCACCCATGCAAGACACCCCAGTGTGACCCAGGCTGGCCTCTCTCACCATGTCTGATGGCTGCTTGAGGAGGACTGAGACATGCTCTGGGGCAGTGGTCAGTATGGTGACCGATGCCCTGCATGCACCCACCACCACCACCACATGCACAGTGCTGACCAGCAGCAAGCCTGAAGTGAGCCTGAACACATGTAGTGGGCCGCTTGAACCACAGCGGCCTGCATCGGTGGCGCAGCATCCCGGTCCTGAAGCATGCTGCTATTGTTGCTGGCCATTGCCGGGGTCAGGCAATAGTATAGGTGGTAGGCGACCATGACCATGTGTACGCCATGTATAAGCCATGTGTATGCCATGTGCATGGGAACTCCACACAGACAAAAACACCGTTTTCTGGTGGTCCACACTTATTGTTCCACTGCATTGAAGACTTTAGGTTGAGGGCTAAGGTGCTGCTATTGCTGCTACTACTACTGATGATGATGATGACTGGCCAGCAGCCTTGTTGTTGTTTGTTTACGATGCCAGCGGCCGGGCAACTGAAACCTTGAGCTTGTGGGCATGCCCTTGCTAGGCCTAGACCCTCCTTACGCTGCCTTTGGCACGCTGACACCAGGCTGAGTGGGGACGCCCTGCTTACCCTGACACAGAGCCTGATGGGACTGAGCAGGGCTGCACAGGGGGGTTAGGACACAGCACTGCTGCTGTACATATGGCAAGGGGCCAACCGCCAATGCTGCTGCCAGCTTGACCAACAGCAATCAGGTAGCACGAAATGCCAGCAAGTGCCAGCGGCTGGAAAGCCCAGCCAGGTTGGGATAGCCACAGCACCTGGTCAACAAGCTGCTGGATCTACTAAAGCAGTCTGTTTGAATGCCTGCGCTGCCTGCCTGCTGTGTTGCCTGCGCTGCCTGCCAACCTGCCTGCCTGCCACCTGCCTGCCAACCTGCCTGCCTGCCTACCTGCCTGCCCATCTGCCCATCTGCCTGCCCTCCTGCCTGTCATCAGGTTGCAACGGGCTGCCTGCCTGCCGACAGGTTCTAAACTGTGGTGATGGTGAACCCCTCAGTCAGTCACAAATAAGGCGTGGTTACCTGCGTGCCCTTGCCCTGTGCTTGGTGCTGTCCCGCAAGCAGCTGGACGGCTCGACTGCTGGTGCGATGCCGCCAATGCTGCGCCGCCACGCAGGGCCCCCCAGCTGGCCACCCGCAGCGCGTCCCAGGCCACTGCCCTGCCCGCTTGCCTCCGACTGGGCCACAGCGGCAGCGGCAGCAGCAGCAGCAGCAGCCCTGGGGGCCTGGTTAGGGCCTGCTGGAGGCCCTGTTCCCGAGTAGGATTGTGACACCCTTGCCATGAAGGACTGGCGGGGGCTGGAGGGCGGGTGGGGCCGCAGCAGGGGGGCCAGCAGGTCGCCCCTACTCAGCTGTGAGAGGTCAGAGGCGGCGAGGCTGTGGAGGGATTCAGTTGAGGTGCGGCGCTGACCTGGGAGGACGACAAGGGCAGCTAGGCAACCATGGCCCTGCCCCTGCCCCTGGCCATGTCCCTGCCCTTGGTTGAGCCCCTGGCCTGCCGGCAGTGCCTGGTCCTTACTCAGGCCCTGCCCTTGACCCAACCCCAAATTGGGGTCCAACCGAGCAGGCAGGCTTGCAGCACCCTCGTGGACGCCTCCCCTGCTCGACGTGTGTGTTGGCCCCAGTGGGCTGTGGCGCTGCTGCTGGGCTGGCCACAGCTGGGAGGGGGAGCGCAGGGCAGGGTGGGCTATGCTCTGGGATGCATGGCCTGAGGTATCTTGGGAATAAAAGGCAGCAGCTAGGTCTGCAGCAGCAGCAGCAGTGGCAGGAGCACTATCATCATCGTCATCATCATCATCATCATCATCATCAACATCATCATCATCAGTAGTGTGTGGCATCTGCCTATGGGCATTGCTGCAAGCTCTACACACTCAGAAACATCAGGTGCTTTGGTGATGATGATGGGAGCAGCTTGCCTGTCTCAAGCTCCTCTGCTGACCCGTCCGCTGAGCCATGGCCTGAGCCTGACCCCAGCATGGCCATGGCCTGGGCCTGGATCAGGTGCAGGGCGCTGCGCCGCCTTAAGACAGGACCCCGCTGCTGTCCTGGCACAGGGCTGTACAGGCTCAGACCTGTAGCCAGTGGGTCTGCACAGCACGTACATGCAACGTGTGCTCATCCATAAAACGCCCGACTCTGCCTGCGCCTGCTGGAGCTGCGCTGCTGTGCTGCTGACCGCCAGTGGCCGGCAGCAGTGGCCAGGGAGCATGCGACTGTGTTATGTTGACTGTGTTTGACTGTGTGGCAGGCACGAGGTGGAGGGGGTCACGTGGGTGCGCCTGCCTGCACGCCTCCCTCATGACTAGCTTGTCTGGCATGGCTGGGCTAGAGATCTGGAGTTGGCTGTAAGTCAGGTTGTGTAGTGAAAGTGCGACCACAATGGAATCAGGAGGGGCCAGCAACAGAGGTAAGGGGAACGGGATCAGAGGTTTAGGGGGACAGCAATAGAGGTGAAGGGGGGCAGCGACAGAGCCCATGAGTTAGCCTGCGCATGGGGAAGTCCCTGCTCTCTCTCTCTCACCTTCCTCGCCTGCATGGGTGGTGGGCTGCAGCCTCCCTGCCAGGCTGTCCCTGGGAGTGAGTCCCTCCCAGCCGCTGAAGCTCTGCACTCAACAGCCAGCCAGTGCGGGGCCTGATGTGGTGCCCGGTAGTGGCCCCCCACAGGCCCCACGCAGCAGCCAGGCAGCCACACAGCCAGCAGCCTCAGAGCCTGGGCACAGTGCTCCCCCGCCAGCCCAGCGCAGCAAGCGCACCAAGGCTGAGCCGGCAGCTGAGCCCACCAAGGGCAAGGGCAAGGCCCAAGGCAAGGCTGCAGAAGCCAAGACAGCACCACAACCAGGCAGGTGGCTGGACAGGGACTGCAATGCAGCGCTGAACATGCAGCGCATTGGGGAGAGCAGGTGGCGCCCACTGGAGCTGTGCTGCTGGCCAGAGCAAGGGAAGCTGCCAGCCAAGGGCAAGGAGTACCCAGGCTTGGGGTACAACCGGGTGCGAGACAAGCCACCCAAAACCCAGCCTGCTGTGGCACAGTAGTGTGTGCCCAACCGCTCTGAAGCTGTTGTTGGCTTACACTTAGTGCATGTTTGTCATGCCAACTCTACATCATAGCCCTCGGGGGTCAGGCAATAGTTTAGGTGGTAGGCGACCATGACCATGTGTATGCCATGTATAAGCCATGTGTAAGCCATGTGCATGGGAACTCCACACAGACAAAAACACCGTTTTGTAGTGGTGCGCACTTAGTGTGCCACTGCAATGAAGGCTCTAGGTTGAGGGCTAAGGTGCTGAAGCTTTGCAGGTGTAACCTGACAGCCCAGACCTGACAGTCCAGAACCACCAGGGCACCTGACAGCCAAGTGCTCAGCAGCTGGCAACACAGGCAGCTAGGCTCTTACAGAGAGGGTTAGGGTTAGCGTTAGGTCCTAACACTGAGCATAACCATAACCCTACAGGGAGTGCAGGCTGCTATGGGAATGCGCATGTCTAAGGTGCCACACACCGGCACGGTCAAGGGGGTGCCTCCAGAGAGCCTCCAGAGAGTCTTGTGTACGCAAGGTGGCAGGGTTGACTTGCGGATGGTAGTGCTTATTTATTTGAATGGGATTTATTTGAATGGAAGTTGCTCAGTTGGAGGTTGATTAGTTGGAGGTCGGTCAAAGGATTTGAAAGTACAGCTTTGGTCACGCATGTGTGAAGAGCAACCCAAGTAGAGTCCAAGGCAAAGGGGGCAGCAGAAGAGGCAAAGGGGGGCCAGCAGCAGGGCAGGCTGGGTGGCAGTGTGAGGGTGAGCACCTGCTGCGGAGAGTCGGAGCGGGACAGCTTTATGAGCGGGGCTGATGCCAGCATCTGGGTCAGGGACGCGTTCACGTCCTCGTCAGCACCCAGACCGTGCTGGTCTAGACGGTGGACCACCTGCAGGGGAACAGCAGCAGTAGCAGGTGGGGATGGGTGAGGGTGGCGGGGGCTAGACAGAGCTGGTCCAGACCCACACCTAGACCTAGCAGCAGCACCTAGACCTAGAACCAGACCTAGAAGCAGCAGCAGCAGCAGTGGCATGACCTTGGCCACTCTGCAGTATCTGATCCTGCCAGTGTTGCTGGAGAACCTGCCCCTGGAGCTCCCTCTTGCCCTGCATGCAGCTTGCCTGCTGGTCCAGGTCTGTGGGCGCCAGGAGGTTGAAGCCCCCTGCCAGAACAGCCTTCCTCACTGCCACCACCTCCTGCATGGTCACCTGTGATCACACCAGGCACAGCAGCCACAGGGTCAACAATGTTGGGGTCAGCCTGCAGGTAACCCACCTGTTGCGCAGCAGCTGCTAGCACTGCAGCAGCGGGATGGTCGCAGCAGCACACACTGGCCAGTAAGCAGAGCGCTGCGGGAGAACTAGCAGCACATGCGCAGTGGGCGCTGGCGTGATGGTGTGGCAGGCAGCAGCCTTGGCCTATGACTCTGGCACTTAACGCAGTATCCTTGACGTGCTAGGCACAGCTTGACAGTCTCTGACAAGCTGTGCTGGAGGCTGAAACTGGTAGCTGCAGCTGTGCTGATGATCAGTATCCAGGCCCAGTACTAGTATCCCAAGTACTAGTATCCTAGCCCGAGACTGCACACGCACACACGCACGCACGCTGCACAATAGCAAGCTGTCGCATGTGTGTTGCAAGATTTGCTGCCAGTGTCAAGCAGCCAGTGTACATGGCACCCCGGCTACCAAGGCTGCAACCTTGCCAGGCAATGCTTACAAACTGCCAGGCAGGGCTGAGGCTGCAGGCAGGCTAGGGGTGCCTTGCAGGTGAGAGAGCATCAGCCAAGCTGCATGCTGCCCTGCACCACCAACCTGGACGCCATGCATCATCTTGTCCAGCAGGTTCAGCACCCTTTCAGCCGGAGACAGCACCTTGAGGCAGCTGCAGCACACAGCACAGGCAGCAGCAGGGCCACGCCATGCTCTGTGCTTAAGCTGGTGCAAACACTGCGGCAGGATGTAGCCCGGTGCAAGGCAGAGGAGTAGAGGAGTTGAGGAGTTGAGGAGTTGAGGAGTTGCGGGCTTCAGGGCACAGGATGTCTGGGGTCAGGGGGAGGTGCCAGACTGGGTGGGTGAGGAGTGGGGCACTGCCAAGCCTCCCGCACTGCCAGAGCTGCCACCACGAATGACACTGGGATGGGCCCTGGACCCTGGGATGGACCCTGGACCCTGGGATGGAAACTGCCAGGGCTGCCACTGCAATGGGCTCCGCTGGAATTCTGGACAGTGCTCAGTCACTGGGATGTAGCCTGTCACTGGAATGCAGCCTGTCACTGGAATGTAGCCTGGATGTATTGCCTGAATGGCTGTCATGAAGGATGTCCCTGGACCCTGTGTGCTTGTAGCTGCTGTGCTGCAACGGCTTCCTGTGATGCGCTAGCAGGCTGGGCTCAGGTCATGGGTCTGGGCCATCTCAGCCTGAACCCTGAGCCTAAATCATGGGCCTGAGGTGCAGCAGGCAATGCCACAGCCCTGCAGCACACTGCATCCTCCTCTTGACCAACTGTAGGCTCGCAGCAGTGGCAAGGCCAGCTGTAGGGTGTCGGCGTGGGGTGGGCTGGTGCTGGTGTTAACCAGGGCTGCACCAGGCTCACCCCTCCTCCTCAAAGCTTGGGGCGTGCTGGGGGGCGCCGTTTGACTGGTCATGGGAGGCAAGGGCTTCGTCCAGCGCTGCCTCCAGGCTGCAGGCAAGGCCACAGGCAGCCGGCTACTGCACAATTGTGACCACCAACACCAACACCAACAACAGTACCATTATGATCACCACCACCACCACCACCACCAGTATTACTGTGGCCACTACCAATGAGAACAACACCAACAGCACCACTATGCCCACCAACAACACTAGCACCACAACAACGATCACCTCCATTACCACTAGCACCCAGCACCATGACCACCGTCACCCTGGTCAACAGCTCTTGGGCAGTTCAAGCAGCCCACCAGCACAAACCACAGGGCCATAGGCTGAAGGCAGGCCTGGAGCCGCACCACAGTATTTCAAGCCCACCCCGACAGGCACGTGTCAAAGAGCCATGCTGCCGCCAGCCCAGGACTTGCTCTACAGCTGCTGTCACCATGCTGGGTTCAGCATGATGATGATGGCAGTGCTGATAGGCCCAGAGCTGGCCTGACGCCTCCCTCAGCTGATGCCTGCCCAGCCCAGTCCACCACCGCCACAGTCCTCTGTTTCAGCTACGGTGTATGCAGCCAGCACTGCTGCTCATGCTGCTGTGCCCTGAGCTACGCCCTGCTTGTTTGGCTGGGCAGTCCGCGCCTCTGACGCCGCCCCTGGCTGCACTCACTGCAAGTATGCCTGCTCTGTGACCAGCTTCTGCTGTGTGATGGCGATGGCCTGCTCATGCAGCACTGCCACCTGCAGCACCAACAGGCCACGAACAGGACAGATCAGGGCAGGGGCTGCAGGCTCACGGCAGGCCAGCAGTGTGAGGTGTGGCCGGGACAAATCCATGGGCCAACTGGGGGCAGCCTGTGAACAGCAGGGTAAGACCAGGCCAGCACTCAGCATGGAAGGACTAAGCCAGGAGGCAATGAGCAGGCCACAGGGGTGGCCAGGGCGTCGAGCAAGTGGAGAGAGGAAGGGAGACGGGGTCCACTCTCAGCCCGCCCTCCTGCATGGGGCTCACCTGGCGTGTTAGCTGGGCAATGACCTTGTCCTGCAGGGCCAGGCGGTCAAACAGCAGCTGCCTGTCCTTGTACTTCTCCAGGTGCTGCAGGCCAGCACCCTCCTTAGCTGGCACAAGGGCAGCAGCCAGGGTCAGTGTGGACGCTGCCACCTGGTGCAATGCCCCAGGCTCTCCTGTCCCCTGCAACATCATTGCCCGCAAGAGTGACACCTCAGGCTGCAAGAGTGACACTTCAGGTCTCAAGAGTGACAACACAGGCCGCAAGAGTGACACCTCAGGCCAGAAGATATGGTGCTGCAGTCACTGAGCAGTGAGTGAAAGACCCCGGCAGCGCCCAGCCTGCATTCCTAGAGCACCTCCTGCCCGAGACACTTGCTGCTTCACCTACGTCCATTCATCACAGTGTGGCTTATGGCCTGCAGCGACAGCTGTGTGTAGGGCAGTGCCGCTGGCCAAGTGAAAACAGGCCCAAGCCCAACACACACCAGCCATGCGGACAAGCGCAGCTGACAAGAGGATGCTGACAAGAGGACTTTGCAGGTGCCCTTTGGAGGTGCCCTCTGGAGGCTTGCCCTTTGGAGGTGCGAGAGTGAGTGACATGCCTACAGCTGGAGGAGGACATGGCGGAGGTCCATGGAGCGCCATGGGCGTGCCAAGGAGCTGGTGGTGTTCTTTGGTGCAGCTGGCATTGGCAGCAAGGGAGGCTGGGGTGCTGATGCGGTGCTGCGTGCCTGCTGCAAGGTGGTGTGCAGGCCCAGGGGCACAGACCAGCGGCGGGGCAGGGTGGTGCTTGTGGATGAGCACCGCACCGGCCGGGTCAGCTCAGCAGTGAATGGCTAGCAGCCCTGCGAGAGGCAGCTGAACAAACGCGGGCCACCAGGCCTGCGGACTGGGAGCCCCCAGCAGGGCAGGTGGAGCACCGCCTGGTGCGGCCAGCCTGGAGCCAGCAGCGTGACCAGCCAGTGCGGGGCCTGATGTGGTGCCCTGTAGTGGCCCCCCGCAAGCCCCCACAGGCCCCACGCAGCAGCCAGGCAGCCACACAGCCAGCAGCCTCAGAGCCTGGGCCCAATGAACTAAAGCCAAGCCAGCCCCACAGCCAGGCAGGTGGCTGGACAGGGACTGCAATGCAGCGCTCAACATGCAGCTCATCTGGGAGAGCAGGTGGCGCCCACTGGAGCTGTGCTACTGGCCAGAGCAAGGGAAGCTGCCAGCCAAGGGCAAGGAGTACCCAGGCTTGGGGTACAAGCGGGTGCGAGACAAGCCACCCAAAACCCAGCCTGCTGTGGCACAGTACTGTGCGCCCCCCATTTATGCTGTTGTCAGCTTTCAGTTAGTGCATGTTTGTCATGCCAACTCTCGATCATAGCCCTTCGGGGTCAGGCAATAGTGTAGGTGGTAGGCGACCATGACCATGTGTATGCCATGTATAAGCCATGTGCATGCCACGTGCATGGAAACTCCACACAGACAAAAACACCGTTGTGTAGTGGTCCACACTTAGTGTGCCACTGCAATGAAGGCTCTAGGTTGAGGGCTGACAAGTGCAGGCTGTGTAAACATGTGAAGAGCTGTGCAAACTTGAAACACCTCCGCCTTGTTCTAGCTAGCAGGAGCTGTGCGGCTGGGCCCACATGCCCTCACCCCTTACCTGCTGTGGGGTTGAGGCTGTAGTGGCAGGCGGGGTGCATTCGGTGTTCTGGGGACCCGGCTGACTGCTGCTGTCTGTCTGGGTGGCGGCTGCCACCTGCATTGGCGTCAGACAGGTTATGCCCATTCTTGCGTCATTGCAACCACTCACTTGCAATCGCTAGGTGCAGCCCAGCAAGCGTGACAAGCAGGTGTGACCAGGAGGTGGACCAACCGCTGAAATGCTAGCGCGCCTGCTGACTTGCAGCCACTGCAACACATCTACTCCTTCCACTACCTGCCTGTCTGTCTGTAACCTCATTCTTGCCATTCACGTGATGTCCTATTCCAATGTCTGCCTGCCACTGTTTACCTCTCACCCACACTGTTGTAAGGTGGCACGTTCCGTGCAAGAGGTATCAGCGCTCACCCATGCAAGCGCTTGCAGGCAGGCTAGTGAAGCTGTGCCACCCACCATCACTGGTACAGCTGGCCGTAGCAAGAGAGGCACATCCTCCCCTGCCATGGCCGACACACAGCTGCTGCTTTGGGAATGGTGGGAGCCTTGCGTAGCAAGCTGCTGCCCGGCTGTCATATAAGCCTTGGCGCTCAGGGGAGGCGAAGAGGTCAGTATGCTTAGGCTGATACGGGGGGGGCCTGGCTGTGCCTCAGACTCCTCAGCATCGGTGCGAGCTGCACTGCCCAGAGAAGCGGATGACCCCGTACACCCTGGCTTGATGACTCTACTGGGCGGTGGGGAGACACGGCCGCCACCCTTCCCACCCTGCCGCCTGCCCGCCCCCGTGCTGCTGGCCTTGGCCTGCCCTGGTGCCTGGGTGTACAAGCGCCGCATCATCTCCTGGTCATGCTCAAATCGGCCCAGCTCAGCGCTGTGAGACGGGAAAGGCGAGACTTGGAACCCAGGATCACTGGGCTGCAACTTAAAAACCGGCCGGCTCCTCCCACCACCAGGGTTGTGGACTGCTACGCGTGCTAGGCTGGGGTTTGGGCTGGGGTTAGGGCTGGGGCTAGGGCTGAGCCCATTGTCTAGGTTCTGGACTCGAGGCAACCTGAACTGAGCAGGTGCTGCTGCCTGGAGCTGTTGGAAATCAGGGAGCTGGCTGAGGGAGTGGGTCCCTGAGACGCTGTCTTGCAACCTCGGGGTGTGGCGAAAGACCCCGGGGCTACGGAACCTTAGTGGGGGCAGCTGCTCATCAAACCCTGGGCTCTCAAAACACATAGTTGTGATTGTGTCGCGCATCGTCATCCCCCCTTAGGAGCTTGCACTTGGTGTGTGCTGAACCTGGAGGCAAGTATAGTGGCTGGCAGACGTGTAAGACCACTCAAGTCAGCTCCCACTCCTACTTCTTCAGCACCTGGCCGGTGGCAGGGTCCCCGCATCGACGCATCGCCCAAAGTGGCCAGTTAGTGACCACTCAGGCTACTTTGTGCCACAAATGCCATGGGCCTGGTGACTCGCCCCACGTTTGCAACACTGCTTTCTTGGTTACCTTCTAGGAGTCAGCCTAGCGCCACTCAAGCACGAATGCGGCACAACTCAAACGTCGGCACGCGCTGTCGTTTCTTGTCGCGACATGCTGCTCTGACAGCGAATGGCTTGCTCTAGCTCTATCAAACTGACGCTATTGTCAAGGTTGCGCAGCGTGTCTTCTTGTTTTTGCAAGCTAGGAGCTCAAGGTCGCCAGGAGCACTAGGTCGCATGGTGGTTTTTATTTAGATGGTTGTGCTTCTTCACTGTTTGATAGCAGCAACAGTCGCTGACTCCATTTGCAAGTAACAGTGCATTGAGCTCTTGAGTGAAGTCTGCTCCAGGTCAGGCTGCCCCAACATTCAAAAAATGACAGGAAAACGACCCCTGGTAGTAGGACGGCTGTAACTCTGCACTCACTACGCCAAATATTATGCTAGTTGGCTCACAAAGTTTCATAGCTCAACTGCCACCCCACAGCCCCGTGGCCCTGATTCTGCTTGGAGAACATGATGTCACTTTGAAGATGTCAAACTGATAGAGGCCTGGGTTGTTTAATGTGCGGTTTGTTTTAAGAGATGCACCAATGAGTCAAGAACAAACATTACGTTTCGCTTTTTCTATGGGTGCAGCGGCTGCAACACAGTGGAGGACACAGATGATGAGGGGGGGGGTGTAGGCCGGTGATACCTTAGTGTGCGCCGACGCAAATGGTGTATTTGGCGAAAGCGAATACGCCCAGATGTTTCAATCACCCCGTCAAGGTGCCCTGCACGCCCGGCAGACATCGCGTTGGGTGTTGGGCCTGTTGGCCGGACATTCCATTTGTGCACAATCAGCTCACTACGCTAGGTAGATGGGGTGTCAGCGATGTGGCTCACCGTGCCAAGGAGACCCGTCTCGCCGCTGTGATTTGTTCGCGGGCACATGTGGCAGTACGCGAGCAGAGACTCCAATGGCTAGCGCTGATGGTCAGATTACGCGGACTAAACCGCCAATGCCAATGTGATTAACGCTATCGAGAACAGTGCAGTTTTGAGAGAGTACTTGCATGAAGATTACCAACCCCATGTTGGGGCCGCCCGACTCCAGGTTGAGCGGCTTGTCCACTTCATTGCAACAAGCTGATAGAGGTATCGTTGCGTGGTTTAGCTGATGCAGTGGTTTAGGGAATTTTGGTGATGCAGAGGGGTATTTGGTGATGCAGAGGGGAGTTTGGTGATGTTGAGGGGATTTTGGTGATGCAGAGGGGGCAGGTCCTTGGTCAACATGCCTGGCACCTCCGCAGTTCCATCACAACTGCTCGTGCGCACTCGTACAGTGGCGCATATCCAGTTGTGGTGACATCTCTCGCAAATGAGCTCTGCAAGCACTGCGTAAGGCTGCGCGCTGAGAAAGCGTACCGCGATGAGCACGGTCCGTAAGCATGCACCTGACACATTCCTGTACGTGAGCATGTGTGTACCTTCAAATCAGCTTAGGACTCACAACGCAGGGCGCTGCATGCTCTTTGGCGAAGAACTCCTGAGGGAGGTAGCAGGTCAGCTCCTCACACAGCCAGCCTATTGGCATGCACAACTTCAGCCATCCAACACAAGCTGGGGATACCCACCCTGTACAAGACATGGTACTGGTGCCGCCTATGCTGGATAGCTGGCGCACTGGACAAACAAACTAACTATCTAACTGAGTCACAGTGCTACCCACTACTGTGTATCCTGCGAGCACTATTATTGTCCCTGACACCACTACCTCACAGGAGACACCACCCGGCAGCCTACCACCGCGTTCCACACAGTGTTTCTGGTGGCGGACCCCTCAAGCCCTGTCAGCCCTTCGTGGCCGGCATGGGTCAAAGCTGCTCGGCGGGTGCTTGTGAGCGCGGGGGTGATGCAGAAGATGATGGGCGTGCAGAGCGCTGGCGGCGTGACACTGGCTGCTGAGCTAGACCTGCCGCCACCCCCTGATCTCCAAGCCTGGGGTTGTGGGCAGGGCAGGGTGCCCCCACACCTCACACGCCTGCTGGTGCTGGACGGGGTGAGGCTGGTCACTGACCCTACCCAGCTGCCAGCAGTTGCGCCAGTGCATACCTCTCACTGATGTGCCTGGTGCTGGGGCTGTCATCATGTTCATCATCATTGTTACGCAACATTCGCCTGTCAGCGATGCTGCAACTCACAAAGACTCATTATGCTATGGTTCATGTTGGGGCGGTGAGTTGGGTCAGCACGGTGTGCTAATGGCTGGCCTTGCACCGCCCTGCATCCCAGCTCAGGGTAGGCCTCGCAACAACGCACACACACAGAGCTATGAGCCTTGCTTCCGGCTTGCTGTTGCTTCTCCTTCTGAAGGTACTGCTGCTGCTGGAGGTGCTGCCGCTGCTGCTGTGCTACAGGTACAAGACCCTGGCAACCTAGGCAGCTTAGCGCGCAGTGCCCTGGGTTTTGGGTTCCAGGCCTTGTACCTGCTGCCCTCCTGCTGCGACCCCTGGAACGACAAGGCCATACGGGCCAGCCAGGGCGCAGTGCTGCGCATCCCCATCTTCCGCCAGGGCAGCCTCAGCCACCTGCTGCAGGTCAGCAGCTGCTGCAGGGCCGGTGCAGGCTGCAGGTCAGGAGGGGCTGCTGTGCAGATAGCTGCACCTCAGGTGAATGTAGGAGGGGCATGTCGCGGGAGCCCCAGGTGCATGCGCTGAGTGCAGGCAGGACAGGTGCGGTTCAGGGGCAGGCTTGGTGGCATCCACCTGCTGGTATTGGGAGGGGAGGGGTTGAAGGTGGGGCAAGGTAGAGGGAGCCCCAGCTGGCTGTGTACGACAGGGCCAGTTGTTCGAGTAGGGGTGTGCACCAGCAGGCTGTGGAGGGAGGACTGGCTGAAACTGCAGTGACTTAGAACGGTCAGCTGGTGGCCAGCAAAGTGAGGAGTTAACTGGCATTCCCTGTCCTTACTGCTCACCCTTGTGTGGCATGGGTGTTTGCAGCCAGCCAGCTCTCTGCCTCCTCACACTATCAGGGAATGTTGATTGAGGCAGGGAAGGAGCGCCCTCCACTAGCCTGCCCTGCTCACCTTGCCTGGCCCTGCCCATGCTCTCCTGCCCTTGCCCATCCTCTCCGCATGCCCTGGCCTGCCTTCACCTGCAGACTGCACAGCAGCACAACTTGGCCCTGGTGGCAGCCGCCCTACCCCAGGATTTGCCTAGTGCCCCGACGCCCTTCCCAGGACCCCATCTCAAGGCTCGAGGTGTAGCTCTGGTGCTGGGCAGCGAGGGCCAAGGCCTGTCTAAGGAGGTCATGCAGGTGCGGGCCGCATGTGCCGGCAGAGCATTGCCTGCTGGGTCACAGGGCCGCAGAGTGGAAGGCACTTTGCCTGGGGCATTGTGAAGGTCAGCTGCTGCCTGCCTCTGCCTGGTGCATGCATTTCCGCCATTGCCACGTGGGACAACTGCCTGGACCCAGTCTAGCCATTGACAATGGAGACAGATGTGAGAGGCTGATCCACCACACCTCACTCCAAGCTATTCACCGCACTGGACGAAGCTGCCGCTGGCGCTTAGAGTAGGATGTGAGTCTATTGCCTGGTCCCAGGCGCCCTAGGCACAATGTGCGTCATCCTGCAGCTGAAAAGTGTTGCTGTTCCTCAACACACAGCCTAACAGTTTGTACGTCACCCTCCCTTGCGGTCGAGCTAGCTATATAGGCACACAAGCTGCTGTCTGCTGCGACCCAGTGTGTGGGATGGGGTGCGCACGTAAACTGTCACGATCCACCCCTAGCAATAGCCATGTCGAGCCAGCTGGGCTGCGTGTAAAAGAGTCTGGTCGCTGACTGTTACCCGAGTGCCCCTGGTCAGCCTTTCCATGCTGAGGTGAGCTACCATCTCACCCACATGCAGCACACCAGCAATGCCGTACCACTTTGGCAACACACCGCGCCATGAGACATGGGGTGCCCACATCTAGCCCGCTCAGGCTTTTGGATACTAGAGTCTATGAGTTGGTTTGCTGTGGCAGCGCTGGTTTGCCTGGGTCTGGGTGTGTCCCAGTGGTGATGACCAGCAAGTAACAGTCACCTGATGTGGGTGCGGCCGTATGCTGTCGCTGCTGCCCCTGCTGCTGCCACCGCAGCCGCTGCCGCCGCTGCTGCAGCTCCCCTATCCATAGCTGTCTGGCTGCAGGCATGCCACCCGGTGACCATACCAATGTCCAATCTGGAGTCCCTGAATGTAGCGGCGGCTGCGCACATCCTGATGTTCATGATGGACTCGCACAGAGTGCGGCAGCTGACGTCACAGCTGGCTGGTGTTGTGGATGTGGGGCCATGAGATTGTACAGCTGCACCCTGCATGGGGGCTGCAGGCCATAGAGTGTGGCTGTTGAGGGCTGCCGGGTCAAGTTTGCATTAATCAAACAGCTACATGGGGCTGCTATGCCAGGTTATGCCAGGTGTGTATTCATGGCTGAATGGCTGATGCCGATGGTTGCAACTAACAAACGTTAGTGGCTAGCCAACAATGACTGGCTGGCTGTGCAAGCACAAGCATAGAATGCTTCTAGCCAGGCAGTTCTTGGTAAAAAGCAAACCAGACTGCCCCGACTATACAGCCAGGCTCTGACCAGTTGGGACACGTGCCCAACACCTTGTCTAGCCTAGCCTGGCCAGGGACTGACTGATTGACTACTAGCCACCTGGGCTGGACTGTGACTTTTCACGGGTTAATTTCACGGTGTTATTTTCACAGTGTTGTTTTCAGGGGAAACCCAAATTGCTAGAAAATGCCATCGCCCGTCGCACTGCGCATCGCGTGATGGTTAAGAAGAAGCGGAAGGGTAGCGACAAGAAACATAAAGGTTCGTGTCCCTAGCCGTGACGTGAGCCCTAGACGTGAGTTACGCGCTGTGAGATAACCCGTCGCTCCTGTTGGTTCCATCGCAGTGTCTCGTTCCGCCCAAGGCAAGCAACGACAGGATCGTCGGGATGGCTGGACCACGCGTCGACGTCAGGTGTGGGTTATGTGTAGCCGCACTGTTTGTGTTGACCTTTTGTCTTGGCCTGTCAAAATGGCAAGCTCGCTTGGCTGCAGGTCATCAAGGTCCCCGAGGGCGCAGTGCTGCGCGGCTGCAAGAAGACCAGGCGCAAGCTGAGGGAGCACCTCCGGCTACGGGCTGAGATCCACTCTCAGCTCCGCGTCATCGCTTCCTTGTTTGTATCGCGCATTTTTCTCACCTGCCTGGTGGGCTACCCTACCCCGGGATGTGCCAGCGCCCCTCAGCCTCCAGCCGTGCAGCCCCCCCAACCCCCTGATGCTCCCCCCCTACCCCCACTCACCCCACGGGCCCCTGCCCAGCCAGCACCTGCCCAGCCTGCCAGCATGGAGTGTGACAATGACTCTGACTCCGAGTCAGACTGTGGCTCAGAGCCAGAGCCACAGTCTGACTCGGAGTCAGAGTCAGAACCTGAGCGGCAAGAGGCATGGGGTTGGTCCCCGGACCCTGACCTGCCCACCCCCCTTCACCCTCACCCCCATGGCCAGGGTGGGGGTGCACTTCATCAAGGTGGACAGCAGGGTGCTGCATGGGGTGTGCAGGCAGCTGGGCCTGACCAAGGAGACCCGGGCAGCATTCACCTCAGAGCCAGCACTGAGCCATCACTGGGCCAGGTGGTTCAACACAAACAAGCTTCGCAACAAGGAGTTTCATTTCGAGAGGTTGGTGGACACTGATGGTGTCAGCGTGTGCGTGCACTACACGCGCCCCCTTCCCCCTCCTCCAGCGCCACCTCCAGCTGCAGCAGCAGCAGCACCAGCAACCGCCCAAGTGCAGCTACAGCAGCGGCCCATGCAGTGGGGCTCCCCCACATAGGCAGGGGCATAGCTGAGATGCGTGAGTTTGTGTTTGACCCAGACACACAGATTGGGGTGGGCATCGACCCCGGCGTCACCCAGGCAGTCAGCGCAGCCTCTGGGATGTGGGATCCAGCAACAGGCCCGCCGTGACACTGAGCGGTGGCTAGCACCAATCAAGCCCCGCCTCCAGCACCTGGCAGCAGCCAGCTCAGCCGGCACCTCCCTGGAGGCCAACCTGAAGCACATCACCGTCACCCTGGCCACCTGGGATGCGGTGTGGGAGGTGTACCTGGACCCCAAGTGGGCACGGCAGCGGCTGAGGCTGTACGGAGCCCAGGACCGAGCGCTTGAGCAGTTCTTCAACAAGGTGAGGTTGGGTGGGTGGGTAGGTGGGAGGGAGGGAGGGTAAGGGACTGAGAGGTGGTGGGTTGGGCATGAAGTGAAAGAGTACTTGATTGTGCCATGCCTAACCTGGTGCCAGCATGTGTGTGCCTTGTGTGCCAGCCAGCATGTGTGTGCCTTGTGTGCATGGCTGCAGCTGGAGGAGCACATGGCGGAGCTGTCCATGAAGCGACATGGGTGTGCCAAGCAGTTGGTGGTGTTCTTTGGCGCTGCTACCATTGGCACTGGGGGTGGGTGGGGTGCTGACGCGGTGCTGCGTGCCTGCCGCAAGGTGGTGTGCAGGCCCAGGGGCAAAGACCAGGATGGGGGCAGGGTGGTGCTTGTGGATGAGCACCGCACCAGCCGGGTCAGCTCAGCAGTGAATGGCAAGCAGCCCTGTGAGGTGGAGCTGAACACACTCAGTGCCACAAGACCCGCAGGCTGGAAGCCACCAGCAGGGCAGGTGGAACCCCGCCTGGTGCGGCCAGCCTGGAGCCAGGAGCGTGGCCAGCCAGTGCGGGGCCCGGTGTGGTGCCTTGTAGTGGCCCCCCGCAAGCCCCCACAGGCCCCACGCAGCGGCCAGGCAGCCACACAGCCAGCAGCCTCAGAGCCAGGGCCCAACACTCCCCCTCCAGCCAAGCGCAGCAAGCCGGCAGCTGAGCCCACCAAGGGCAAGGGCAAGGGCAAGGCTGCCAAGGCAAAGCCAACCCCACAGCCAGGCAGATGGCTGGACAGGGACTGCAACGCAGCGTTGAACATGCAGCGGATTGGGGAGAGCAGGTGGCGGCCGCTGGAGCTATGCTACTGGCCAGACCAGGGAGCTTTGCCAGCCAAGCGCAAGGAGTACCCTGGCCTGGGCTACAAGCGGCTGCGGGACAAGCCCCCCAAGGCCCAAGAGCAGCAGCAGCAGCCTGCTGAGGCGCAGTAATGTGTGCCCCCTTTGTTGAGCTGTCATCAGCTTACAATTAGTGCATGTTTTGTCATGCCAACTCTACATCATAGCCCTCGGGTCAGGCAGTAATGTAGGTGGTAGGCGGGCTCATGTGCCATGTGCACTGGGTTTACTCCACACAGCCCAATAACACTGGTTGAGCCAGATCTAGTTAGTGGCTGCTAGTGGCTGCTAGTGGGTACTTCTGATCCGGCTCAAATGGAGGCCCTAGTGAGGGACAAGGGGGCTGGAGCAGTGTAAGAGGGTTAGTGTGAGGGTAGTGTAAGAGGGTTAGTGTAAGGGTCGCTGTGTAAGAGTAGCAGCTATTGAGCAGTCGTCCCTCAGCAATGCCTTCTTCACAAGCACCACATCGCAGAATCAGCTTAGACACCAGCAAGCCATACAGAAAGATACCGTTGTTAGACCAGTTGTCTTCACATCAAAACTCAGCACACGAGCTTGCACCACGCTGAGCTACTTTACTAAACATGTAGGCATGGTGCCACACCTCCATTGCTAGTGCTGACTATACACTTGCTCTCGTGACCCCTTACATAGTCCTTGCGTCCACCAACAGTGTGCCACCAACAACTCGTGATATGAACCTTTGCGCGCAACATTGGCTGACTGCACCCTATCTTGCCTAGCTGTTTGTCCTCGCTAGTGCCAGAGCTACATGATGTAATATCGTCGCAGTGGCCGGCTGTGTTGCTGCTGAGCTTCATGCACTTCTTGAGGTTGGTGGTTCTTGATGACCTTCCTTCACCTCCTGCATCCCACTCAAAGCATGGTTATACATGCATATCAGGTGTCGGGCAACATTACGGTGCTTAATAAGAAACCTCCATGCATGGGCACATTATGTATCGGGCAACAGAACAACACAAGGGCCTAGCCAGCCACTGCTATGCACTGCAATAAATGGCAAGGCAATGCATGTGGGTTCTCCACCTGCACTTACAGGGGGTGGACTATGACGTACTAAGCTGACGTCATCGGCCTTGTCTATGTCTCCAGCCCTGCAATGCCGGCAGGGGAGTGTGGGCACCACAGGCAACTCCCATCTGCTTGCTGGACCTGCTCCCTGCCAGGGCACTGCTGGTGTAATGCTTTGCGTGTGCCCACCAGAAAGCTGCATCTGGCACACCAGGCACAGCAAGAGTCTCATCATAATTCAAAACCTCAATGTTTTCCTGCAGCCATGTCTCCCTTTATCAACTTTGCAATGGTTAGCTGAGCAGGCAGTGGTGTGCAAAGGGACACCCAGCAGCTCAGCTACAGCCCGTTCACACTCGTGCGTCACGTATCCCGGGAAAGGGGTCAAACCTGGGGGGTGGAGAGCCTATCTAACTGCTTTTCCGACAATTCCCTGTTTGCCTCAGCGTCATGAGAGGGCTGCGTAGCTGCGGTGCTGCACCTGCAAACACCATGTCGTCGCCCGGGGTGCCCTGCACCGCGAGGCACGCGCCGCGGTAGCTTAAACACGAGCCGCAAACGCGAGTGCATAGGACAGTAGCTTACCCGAAGTCCGCAGCGGCTGGACCCTCCCGGTGGCTCTGACGCAACCCTGTGCTGCTTGCGGCAGCGGAGTTGTGGGGGATGTAAGCATTGAGTGGTTTGTATCGGCCTAGCCACGCGCAAAAACTCAGCCATACTCCGGTTCAATGGGAGGGGTGACCATGTGTGGCATTGTGTTTTACGGGTACCCTACAAACATTGAACCCCTTACACTGTGTGGATTGGAGCTACTAGGGGAGCTCTGGCTACAAGCACATACACCAGAATGGCTGAGCTGAAGTGGGCATTCGGCCCTCTAGCAGAAGCCTTTACAACAGCGATGTCGCAGCCTGTGTTTGATTACAACTTTGGTGTGGCATGAAGGATCAGAACTTGTATTTGCTGTCTTGGGATTGGGCCTTGGGATTAGGATCAGGTACCCTAGTCCAATCTCCAAACTCCGCCAAACCAGCGGGACAACTTCCTCCGTCACTTCTAACCACTCTAAGCGCCATAGCTACTGGCTCGCCCTGGCTGCTGCGTACATATAATGCAGCAGCAGTACTTAGTTCGAGGAGCTCTGGGAGCCGCGGCCCTGCTAACCATCGCTGTGACGTTTGTCGTCATGAAACGGCCCAACCCAGGGTTGCATGGGACGTTTGTGGTTCAGCGCCTGCCTGAGGGTGTTGCAGCAGGCAGTACTGCAGGCCGGCCGCTTCCCAGCCAAGGTATGATTCAAGAAGTTTTCCGGCCCTCCCTCCCTAGGTGCAGCTGGTGTTACCCTTGGAAGCATCTTGCAGCAGGCTCTTCTGTGTTCGCCTTGACCACAGGAATGGTATCAGAGTGC
Source organism: Haematococcus lacustris (assembly GCA_030144725.1). NCBI lineage: Eukaryota > Viridiplantae > Chlorophyta > Chlorophyceae > Chlamydomonadales > Haematococcaceae > Haematococcus > Haematococcus lacustris. The sequence continues at coordinate 2,692,936 of JASKMD010000021.1, read as the reverse complement.
TTGTGCGCCCCACATGTGGCTGGAGGAGATGCAAGGTGTGCTGCCCTTCCCCATTGCAGGCAGGGAAGAGATGCGGGGCTGGCATCAGCGCTGGGCTGAAAGTGGAGGGTGTAATCACATTAGCCCCCCCAAAGTACGCAGACTGAGCACGGGATGAGGCTGGGTTGGCGCGTGACATCTGCACTGCAATAATGGCAAGGCAATGCATGTGGGTTCTCCACCTGCACTCACATGGGCTGGACTGTGACTTTTCACGGGTTAATTTCACGGTGTTATTTTCACGGTGTTATTTTCACGGGAAACCCAAATTGCTAGAAAATGCCACCGCCCGTCGCACTGCGCATCGCGTGATGGCTAAGAAGAAGCGGAAGGGTAGCGACACTGCTGTTGCCTGCTGTTGCCCGCAGCACACCAACCCCATGGCAAGCACTTTCTCATAGAGTGAGTCTGAAAAGGCAGAGGGGAGAGAGGCAGCAGAGGCAGGGTTGTGTGAAGGCACAACATGTCAGTGATAATGCAGCAAGCTGAGAAACGAACCCGGGCTTGGGGAGCCTGGAAAGCAGGCAGGCAGGCAGGTGGGATGGGGCCAGCTGGCATGGCAGTCCCTGCCACACTGTCTCAACCGCGCTTGCCTGCGCTGTTCGCCTTGCCTGCCCTGCCCGCAGCGTTGGGTGCAACAAAGGTGACTGTGCCCAGGAGCACGCAGCCCTGGCAGCAGACTACATCTTTGTGACAGCTGCCAGGCTGGCCTGCGGTGATGGCTGCAGCCACAGCAGGACCCTCTCCTCTACCGAGCTAAAATGCCTTTTGAATGCCGTTGCCCTTCGCCATGCCTGCTTGCCCTGCCCCAGCGCAGCCCAGCCCAGCCCAGCCCAGCCCAGCCCAGCCCAGCCCAGCCCAGCCCAGCCCAGCCCAGCCCAGCCCAGCCCAGCCCAGCCCAGCCCAGCCCAGCCCAGCCCAGCCCAGCCCAGCCCAGCCCAGCCCAGCCCAGCCCAGCCCAGCCCAGCCCAGCCCAGCCCAGCCCAGCCCAGCCCAGCCCAGCCCAGCCCAGCCCAGCCCAGCCCAGCCCAGCCCAGCCCAGCCCAGCCCAGCCCAGCCCAGCCCAGCCCAGCCCAGCCCAGCCCAGCCCAGCCCAGCCCAGCCCAGCCCAGCCCAGCCCAGCCCAGCCCAGCCCAGCCCAGCCCAGCCCAGCCCAGCCCAGCCCAGCCCAGCCCAGCCCAGCCCAGCCCAGCCCAGCCCAGCCCAGCCCAGCCCAGCCCAGCCCAGCCCAGCCCAGCCCAGCCCAGCCCAGCCCAGCCCAGCCCAGCCCAGCCCAGCCCAGCCCAGCCCAGCCCAGCCCAGCCCAGCCCAGCCCAGCCCAGCCCAGCCCAGCCCAGCCCAGCCCAGCCCAGCCCAGCCCAGCCCAGCCCAGCCCAGCCCAGCCCAGCCCAGCCCAGCCCAGCCCAGCCCAGCCCAGCCCAGCCCAGCCCAGCCCAGCCCAGCCCAGCCCAGCCCAGCCCAGCCCAGCCCAGCCCAGCCCAGCCCAGCCCAGCCCAGCCCAGCCCAGCCCAGCCCAGCCCAGCCCAGCCCAGCCCAGCCCAGCCCAGCCCAGCCCAGCCCAGCCCAGCCCAGCCCAGCCCAGCCCAGCCCAGCCCAGCCCAGCCCAGCCCAGCCCAGCCCAGCCCAGCCCAGCCCAGCCCAGCCCAGCCCAGCCCAGCCCAGCCCAGCCCAGCCCAGCCCAGCCCAGCCCAGCCCAGCCCAGCCCAGCCCAGCCCAGCCCAGCCCAGCCCAGCCCAGCCCAGCCCAGCCCAGCCCAGCCCAGCCCAGCCCAGCCCAGCCCAGCCCAGCCCAGCCCAGCCCAGCCCAGCCCAGCCCAGCCCAGCCCAGCCCAGCCCAGCCCAGCCCAGCCCAGCCCAGCCCAGCCCAGCCCAGCCCAGCCCAGCCCAGCCCAGCCCAGCCCAGCCCAGCCCAGCCCAGCCCAGCCCAGCCCAGCCCAGCCCAGCCCAGCCCAGCCCAGCCCAGCCCAGCCCAGCCCAGCCCAGCCCAGCCCAGCCCAGCCCAGCCCAGCCCAGCCCAGCCCAGCCCAGCCCAGCCCAGCCCAGCCCAGCCCAGCCCAGCCCAGCCCAGCCCAGCCCAGCCCAGCCCAGCCCAGCCCAGCCCAGCCCAGCCCAGCCCAGCCCAGCCCAGCCCAGCCCAGCCCAGCCCAGCCCAGCCCAGCCCAGCCCAGCCCAGCCCAGCCCAGCCCAGCCCAGCCCAGCCCAGCCCAGCCCAGCCCAGCCCAGCCCAGCCCAGCCCAGCCCAGCCCAGCCCAGCCCAGCCCAGCCCAGCCCAGCCCAGCCCAGCCCAGCCCAGCCCAGCCCAGCCCAGCCCAGCCCAGCCCAGCCCAGCCCAGCCCAGCCCAGCCCAGCCCAGCCCAGCCCAGCCCAGCCCAGCCCAGCCCAGCCCAGCCCAGCCCAGCCCAGCCCAGCCCAGCCCAGCCCAGCCCAGCCCAGCCCAGCCCAGCCCAGCCCAGCCCAGCCCAGCCCAGCCCAGCCCAGCCCAGCCCAGCCCAGCCCAGCCCAGCCCAGCCCAGCCCAGCCCAGCCCAGCCCAGCCCAGCCCAGCCCAGCCCAGCCCAGCCCAGCCCAGCCCAGCCCAGCCCAGCCCAGCCCAGCCCAGCCCAGCCCAGCCCAGCCCAGCCCAGCCCAGCCCAGCCCAGCCCAGCCCAGCCCAGCCCAGCCGTGACTGCCCAGACATGGCCTCCCAAGCCCCAGCCTGCCCTGCGTGCTATGGCCCACCCTGCTATAACTGGCCAGTTCTACTGTGGGCGTCCAGGATATCATGTGGCTGAGAGCCTGGACTTGTATGTAGTCTGCTGCCAGGGCTCCTAGGAGTCGACCAGCCGCGCTTGCGAACCGCGTGAGTGTGGGCAGTGACAAGGCAGCAGGTGTGGTAGGACTGCAGTGGCCATGGGGATGCAGTGGCCATGGGTAGGGGCCAAGTAGAGGCCCCAAGGATAGCAGAAGCCTGTATGCTCGGTAAGGGTGAGGGCAGAGGTACTTAGCAGTCCAGTCTACAAGAAGGGTTGGGGGTGCTGCCGCAGGCTCCAAAGTGGCTGGCCATATGGAGATTGTGACATGGCATTTGCCAATGTGGAACACCAACATTCACCGCCAGCGTCGCTGCAATCCACGAAATCAATTTACATCTGCATCACACAGAAACCGCTATTTGCAGTATATATCCCTGTAGCACCATGGCCACCAACATTCTACCATACATTCCAGCCATTAGGGCATCAAGGGGTAACCATCGCGGGGTCGTTAGCACTTAGTACTTACAACGCTGAGCATGAGTGCGCCCCATCACTAGCCAGCCAGCCAGTTACCCCCATCCTACTCTAGCCACCCCCTTTTCATTGTTGGCAAAGCAACCTGCACAACAGGCACTTCCAGTGAGAACAGTCGCTGGCAGTTAGGTTTCAAGGGCAGGCAGAAGCCAGTAGGGGCAGGAGGGGGCACACCCGGGTGCGACTTCACCGGTCTGAAGCTGGCTTGATACGGTCAGTGTGCAGTAGCTGAAGGCCATTTTGGAAGGCAGGCAATGCAGGCAAGGCAACTAAGGCAGGAGATGGTGACGTTGGTGCAGTAAATGAGACATGTGAGGTGGCATAACTATACTGATGGTGACGTTGGTGCAGTAAATGAGACTGTGAGGTGGCATAACATTACCAGCCCTCCCCTCCCTCCCCCACCACCACCTCCTTCATCACCCTACCACAAGAAGCAGGTGCATGGAGCGCAAGAGCAGCCAGGAGCTGCAGCCATGGAGGCGCTGCCAGGTAGGTATAGAAGTGGCGCTAGCAAAGAGTGAGTGGCCAGCCCTTGCACATGGGTGGTCCGATGCCCAGCCTAACCACAAAGATGCCCATTGTTTACTGCAGGTCCCACGGTCAGCCCTTCCCTCTTCCCCCCTTCCTCCTTCCCCCTTCCCCCTCCCCTCCCCTGTCCCACCACCTCCAAGCCTGGCACCCCACCTACCTCCCGCCTTTCCCACCCCCCGCCCCACGACACACGCTGCAGCCCTCTCCCTGCCATACCCTTGGCGTAGCAGCCCTCTCCCTACCCTACCCTTGGCTTAGCAGCCCTCTCCCTACCCTACCCTTGGCGTAGCAGCCCTCTCCCTACCCTACCCTTGGCGTAGCAACCTGGAGCGGGCAACCTGGAGCGGGCAGCTTGGAGTAGCAGCCCACCCAGCCCACCCTGGCCATGCCATGCCCACACCCCACAATGACCCTACCCATCCCTCTCAAAAGGAATAGCTGAGCGCTTGGGTGGTTGTCAGCCCGTGCTTGTTGTCCTCGTCATCCTGCCGCCTTGCTGCGATGTTGTTGTGTTGTCACCTTGGTGTGGTGTGGTGTGGTGTGGTGTGGTGTGGTGTGGTGTGGTGTGGTGTGGTGTGGTGTGGTGTGGTGTGGTGTGGTGTGGTGTGGTGTGGTGTGGTGTGGTGTGGTGTGGTGTGGTGTGGTGTGGTGTGGTGTGGTGTGGTGTGGTGTGGTGTGGTGTGGTGTGGTGTGGTGTGGTGTGGTGTGGTGTGGTGTGGTGTGGTGTGGTGTGGTGTGGTGTGGTGTGGTGTGGTGTGGTGTGGTGTGGTGTGGTGTGGTGTGGTGTGGTGTGGTGTGGTGTGGTGTGGTGTGGTGTGGTGTGGTGTGGTGTGGTGTGGTGTGGTGTGGTGTGGTGTGGTGTGGTGTGGTGTGGTGTGGTGTGGTGTGGTGTGGTGTGGTGTGGTGTGGTGTGGTGTGGTGTGGTGTGGTGTGGTGTGGTGTGGTGTGGTGTGGTGTGGTGTGGTGTGGTGTGGTGTGGTGTGGTGTGGTGTGGTGTGGTGTGGTGTGGTGTGGTGTGGTGTGGTGTGGTGTGGTGTGGTGTGGTGTGGTGTGGTGTGGTGTGGTGTGGTGTGGTGTGGTGTGGTGTGGTGTGGTGTGGTGTGGTGTGGTGTGGTGTGGTGTGGTGTGGTGTGGTGTGGTGTGGTGTGGTGTGGTGTGGTGTGGTGTGGTGTGGTGTGGTGTGGTGTGGTGTGGTGTGGTGTGGTGTGGTGTGGTGTGGTGTGGTGTGGTGTGGTGTGGTGTGGTGTGGTGTGGTGTGGTGTGGTGTGGTGTGGTGTGGTGTGGTGTGGTGTGGTGTGGTGTGGTGTGGTGTGGTGTGGTGTGGTGTGGTGTGGTGTGGTGTGGTGTGGTGTGGTGTGGTGTGGTGTGGTGTGGTGTGGTGTGGTGTGGTGTGGTGTGGTGTGGTGTGGTGTGGTGTGGTGTGGTGTGGTGTGGTGTGGTGTGGTGTGGTGTGGTGTGGTGTGGTGTGGTGTGGTGTGGTGTGGTGTGGTGATGGTGTGGTGATGGTGTGGTGATGGTGTGGTGATGGTGATGTGTAATGTCACCTTCTTGTTGTGTTGTGTTGTTGCTACCTTGTCACATCGTAGGGAGGTGTTGCGGTCATTGGGTGCATCAATGCATGTGCTTAGCATTTCCATATTGAGGTGTTGTGGAGTGATGGTGCATCAAGACTTGTGCTTGCAAGTCCCGTAGCGAAGTGTTGCGGGATGTTTGGGTGTCCAAACATGTGTTTTGCGGGGATGTTGCGGGGTGTTTGGTCGTCAATACATGTGTTTTGCGGGGGTGTAGCGAGGTGTTGCGGGGTGTTTGGGTGTCAATACATGTGTTTTGCGGGGGTGTAGCGAGGTCTTGCTGGATGTTTGGGTGTCAATGCATGTGCTTTGCGGATGTAATAGTCGATGAAATAGTCGACATCTGTGCAAATGAAGCCACGACATCTGCACAGCCAAGCCGCGAATGTAATAGTCGACATCTGTGCAGATGTCGGCTTACTGCAGCTGTGCAGATAATGAACAATCGACATCTGTGCAGATTGCTTGGCTTACAAATTGGCGGCCAAATTACGTCGCGACGGATGCACGGATTAACGTAAGACTTATACCGTTCGAACGGCCTTCTACTCTAGTTTTCAAAGAGCTATGGTCGGTCCAATTGCGACCGGTCCTTGTTTATCGTGAGTGTATTGGCTATGATATGCTCCTAGCTGGCTGGCTGCAACCGCTATGCCGCTCCTGGCTGTTGATGACTGCGTCGTGTCCGCCTGTGATGTTGTCCGCTACCTTTTGTGGCTAATCGCTGATGTTGTGCGGTTGCTGGGTGGCGATGGCTGGCTGGCTAGTGGCTACGGTGTATTAGTGGCTGTTATTGCCAGCTTGGCGGGGCAGTCCGAATTTTTGCGCGATGCCTTTGCTTCGGACCTTTTTCTGAAAACACGTTAAATTCAAAGATAGTTTGAACCTTCTTATGAAATTTGCCGGGGTTGGGCAGCAGCTTAGCGACCGCCAACCGCACTACGTGCTAAATCGTAGTGCGCTTCAGATTCGGGGCCCCCAAGGATGCGTTGAGGCGCGGTAGATTGCTAACACACTTTTTTAAGTTACTTGTAATTACTTCAATTATCTACGAGGACCCCCGCACGTGGGCACCGAAGGACCCTTGCTCGTAGATAAATCGAGTAACTTAAAAAAGTGTGTGCGCAAGCTACTGCGCCTCAACGCCTCCTTGGTGGCCCTGAACCTGAAGCGCACTTCGACGTAGCACGTAGTGTTGTTGGCGGTCGCTAAGCTGCTGCCCAACCCCGGCAAATTTATAAGAAGGTTCAAAAAATCTTTGGATTTAGCGATGTTTCAGAAAAAGGTCCTTCCTTCGCAGTTCCTGCACGAGAACCTCATGCAGCCTCCATGCAGCCGATTTATTTTGTAACCTTAGGGCATACCGTATTATAGATGGCATGTTGGCTTCGTTGTTAGGGCTTGGCATTAGTACTGTGTAGTTTAATGGGCAAGTCTAAGATGATATGAATCAATGAACAGGGTCGGTAGGACCCTGCGCAGGGTCCTGGCACACAGGGTCAGTAGGACCCTGCACAGGGTCAGCAGGACCCTGCACAGGGTCAGCAGGACCCTGCACAGGGACCTAGCGTCACCATGGTCATAGGACCCTGCACAGGGTTTCCATGACCCTGCACAGGGTCTGTAGGACCCTGCACACACTCACGATAAATAAGGCCGACGCTAGGGCCTTTTTTGCATCGGAAGGACTTTCTGCTCCGATAGAACGATAGAGCGTTGAGTTTAAGGGGGACCTCGCTCTTGAATGAAGTCATAACTCGCAGCGGTTGCGAAGATACATCGATCCGCGCGCGAGGTACCCCCCCCTTTTTGGGAGTCTGTACAGATGCCCGTCTAATGGGCCCGCCATCTGTACAGATGCATGTCGACGGCCCCAAGGATATGCGGCATCTGTACAGATTCCTTCCCTGCATCTGTACAGATTCTTGCTTGTCGGGATCTGTACAGATATTTATAGGTGTATCTGTACAGATTCTTAATTGTCGGCATCTGTACAAATATTCATAGGTGTATCTGTACAGATTCCTGCTTGTCGGCATCTGTACAGATATTTATAGGTGTATCTGTACAGATGCCGGGGATATATCTGTACAGATAAATTTATTGTATCTGTACAGATGCCAGGGGTGTATCTGTACAGATGCCAGGGGTATATCTGTACAGATAATTATTTACGTATCTGTACAGATGCCAGGGGTGTATCTGTACAGATGCCAAGGGGTATATCTGTACAGATACTAATTTATATATCTGAAGTGTATGCAAAATACAGGATCAAATAATTTTCCATAACTCGGATGAGTATATCAAGGCTGCAAAGGGCGAGCAGCTAGCTCCGCGTGTTCCGCAAGTGTACCGCAAGTCGCGAGTGTGCTAGTTGCATGTAAGGCTTGCACGTCGAAACCTGCAAGTCGCGAGTTTCCCGAAAGAGCTCGCCTACGCAACTATTGCAACCTCAACGCGGCAATTGCAGCAAATCGCGGTATTTTAGCGGACATGTTGCCAGGCTGGCATGTATACTTATATTTGCCAGGCTGGCATGTTGACTAGAAGCTTCGGGCTTTGGGCAGGCCGCGCTCATCGCGGATAGACAAAGGGAGCGCTTTGTCGTTGCTGCTAAGCTACTTCGTTGTCAAAAACTTCAGATATTTGACCTAACGTTGACCGCGCTTTTGTATAATTGCCGGGCCGCGGGGTACGCTTTTGTATAATTGACGGGCCGCGGGGTACGCTTTTGTATAATTGACGGGCCGCGGACCTCAGATATACCAGATAATCGCCTCTACCTCGCACATTACGCGAATCTAATGGACTCGTCCTCGTCTCCGCGGCCATATACACCTCGGCTGCGCCTCGGTGTATATGGCCGCCTCGCCTCGGACTCGTCCATTATTTTCGCATAATGTACTCGGCCCGCCAATTATCCATTACGTATCTGTACAGATGCCGAGGGTGTATCTGTACAGATGCCCGGGGTGTATCTGTACAGATAATTATTTACGTATCTGTACAGATGCCAGGGGTGTATCTGTACAGATAATTATTTACGTATCTGTACAGATACGCAAACCCTCCATCTGTACAGATAACAAGCCGCTATCTGTACAGATAGCTAGCTGGCATCTGTACAGATACGCAAACCCTCCATCTGTACAGACGCTAAAGTAAGAATCTGTTTTTAAGTACCATGCAGCTAAACCGCATGCATACTGCGGCCAATCCTCAAAGGAGCCACGATCAGCTACGAATAGCCTCTCAACTAGGATTAGACTCGCGACTTGGCGAACTAGCCCCCCTTCCTGGACACCATCACTCGTGGAGAATAAGGCCGAGTCGGCGATTTTAGTTAAGGGGTACTGCAGATAGCCCTTTCAAAGGCCGTCCCATCGCCATATGTTTCATGATTTTAATCGACGTGGTTGGGCTGTAATCGGCCCTGAGCTGAAGGTTCGTAACTCTGTGCAGGGTTTCGCCAAACCGTGCACAGGGTTTCAACTGGCTCAGCCCCTAGGTGGCCGTCAAGCCAGTTCCTGACCCTGTGCAGCGTTTCATAGACCGTGTGCAGGGTTTCGCTGACCGTGCACAGGGTTTCAAAGACCTTGCACAGGGTTTCATTGACCGTGCACAGGGTTTGGTGTGGCTCAGTTCCTAGGCGTTTCTGACCGTGTGCAGGGTTTCGCTGACCGTGTGCAGGGTTTCATTGACCGTGTGCAGGGTTTCATTGACCTAGTGCAGGGTTTCATAGACCGTGCACAGGGTTTGGTGTTGCTCAGTTCCTTACACACGAACTCCTAGCTACAACTTGCAACAACATCGCAACACACATGTCTCGATGCATTAACACCCCGCTACACCTCGCAACAACATCGCTATCACCTCGCTACACCACTGCAAACAACATGTCTTGACGCACAAACAACTCGCAAACACCTCGCTACACCACTGCAAACAACATGTCTTGACGCACAAACACCTCGCAAACACCTCGCTACACCACTGCAAACAACATGTCACGACGCACAAACACTTCGAAACAACTCGGTACACCTCGCTAACCCACATGGCACGGCGCTCTACAACCCCGCAAAGACATGTACAAGACACCACTCATGGCATTCGCATTCCTGGATGCCTCTCCACACATGCACTCTCTTAGCTGCCACTCCTACTATGCACTCTGGGCTGCCACTCATGGCATGCGCACCCCTGGCTGCCAGTTCTGGCTGCCAGTCCTGGCCATTGCACTTGGCTGCTGTTCACAGCTAGGAGGTGGTGGTGGTGATGTGGGGAAGGCTGCACCAGCCGCGCAGCAGCTGCCTCTTGGCTGATCATGCCTTGCACCACCTGCCCCATAGCAGCTGGCTCCTTGTTGCTCTCTTAAGGCTGGCTCCTTGTTGCTCATGCCTTGCCACACCTGCCAACAAGCAGCTGGCTCCTTGTTGCTCATGCCTTGCCACACCTGCCACATGGCAGCTGGCTCATGGCTACACACGTCATGTACCACCTCATGGCTGCAACTCCTAGCTGCCGCTCCAGGCTGCCGCTCCAGGCTGCTGCTCCGGGCTGCTACTCTGGGCTGCTATTGATGGCTTGGGAGGTGGTGGTGGAAGTGTGGTAAGGTGAGGGTAAGGTAGGGGAGGGGAGGGGCTGCAGTGTAGCGCAGGAGGGGGGAAGCGGAGCGACACGGGTGAGTTTGTGGGTAAGGGGAAGGACAAGGGAAGGGTGTGACCATTAGACCTGCAGCAAACAAGGGGCATGCTAGCCATCAGGCTTGGTACCAAGAGCCATCTGCTTCATGCTGGCCACTCACCGTTTGCTGGGGTGGGGTGGGGTGGGGTGGGGTGGGGTGGGGTGGGTGGGGTGGGGTGGGGTGGGGTGGGGTGGGGTGGGGTGGGGTGGGGTGGGGTGGGGTGGGGTGGGGTGGGGTGGGGTGGGGTGGGGTGGGGTGGGGTGGGGTGGGGTGGGGTGGGGTGGGGTGGGGTGGGGTGGGGTGGGGTGGGGTGGGGTGGGGTGGGGTGGGGTGGGTGGGGTGGGGTGGGGTGGGGTGGGGTGGGGTGGGGTGGGGTGGGGTGGGGTGGGGTGGGGTGGGGTGGGGTGGGGTGGGGGGTGGGGTGGGGTGGGGTGGGGTGGGGTGGGGTGGGGTGGGGTGGGGTGGGGTGGGGTGGGGTGGGTGGGGTGGGGTGGGGTGGGGTGGGGTGGGGTGGGGTGGGGGGTGGGGTGGGGTGGGTGGGTGGGGTGGGGTGGGGTGGGGTGGGGTGGGGTGGGATAGGGGTGGGGTGGGGGGGGTGGGGTGGGATAGGGGAGGGGTGGGGTGGGATAGGGGTGGGCGTGTGGCCGTCACACCTGCAAGCAAAAAGGGGCGTGCTCACGGTAAGGCTGGGCAATGGGGGCCACTGATGTGCAAGGGGCTGGCCACTCACTGTTATCTCCATGTGCCATTGCTGACTTCTTGCTGCCTCCTTGTTGGCTGCTGCTCCTCCCAGCTGGCTGTGCCTCCTGGCTGTGGGGGGCATGGGCCTCTTGGCCTTGGCCAACCACTTGCCTTGCCCATGCCTCCTGGCTGCCGCTCCTGGCTGCCGCTCCTAGCTGCCGCTCCTAGCTGCTGCTCCTGGCTGCCGATCCTGGCTGCTCCTCTTGGCTGCTCCTCTTGGTTGCGCCTCCTGGGGAGTGGTGGGTCTGGCAGGTGGTGCCACCAAGGGTGAGGGTGAGGGTGAGGATGAGAGCCACCAAGGGTGAGGGTGAGGGTGAGGATGAGGAGGAGGTGAGGAGGGGGTGGAGCGATGGTCGCACGATGAGCGCACAAGGGGGAGCCAAGGGGTTCAGCATGGCAGTAACACAGTCCTTACCTCCATGTTCCTCCTGGCCTGGGTAAGGGTGAGGGAGAGGAGGAGGAGGGGGGTGTGAGGGAAGGAGGTGAGGGTGAGGAGGTGAGGGGGAGGAGGGAGAAGAGGCCTGGGAAAGGAGAGTGGAGTGGAGTGGAGTGGAGGGGGAGGGGAGGGGGCCTGTTGCTCCTTGCTGCCGCTCTGGCTGCTGAGCTGACCATCACACCTGCAGCAAACAAGGGGCGTGCTAGCGGTTAGGCTGGGTACAAGGGGTCACTTATGTGCGTGGGGCTAGCCACTCACTGCTTGCTCCATGCGGTCCCTTGATCATTCCTTAGGGGGAGGGAGAGGGGGAGGGGGGAGTCTGGCAGGTGGTGGTGGGCAGTGTGGTAGGGAGGAGGGAGCAGGGAAGAGGGAGGAGGGAAGAGCGAGGAGGGAGGAGGGAGGAGGGAAGAGCGAGGAGGGAGGAGGGTACGCTTTTGCTCTTGTCCGCCGCCCTGGCTGCCGCTACTTGTTGCCGTTGTGGTTGCTGCTTCTGGCTGATGGAAGGTGCCACTGCGCCTTGGCACCGAACCTGCTCAAGCAATACATGGCACATGGCACATGCCACGCTCTAACCTCGCGGTCGCACCTCAGAGTCGCATCTATGCATCGCACCTTTGCAAGCTATCTTTGTGCCGTTCGCCCTCAACTCTGTGCTTGATCACAAATACCCTATTCCTTTCGCTGATCGCTAATGGCTGCGAAACCGAGCTGCATGCTGGCCTCTTGGCTGACGACTGATGGCTGCGAAGGCTAGCTGGCCCGCATTTCATGGCCGGCTGCGAGGCTGCGCATTTGCGCGCTGTTGATGTCGCTGCTGCTGAGTTTGGGATGGACGTGTCGCGTGTTGCGTGTTGCCGCATTACTGCGGGCTTTGCGAGGTCGACATGGTTTCCTCTCATGGCGCCTCGCGACCTCATGGCACACCAACGGCATGCTTGGTGGCAGCTGGCGCAGATCCCAATACACAGCCCGTCAGTTTTCGCGCTCTTGCATGCAAGTCACATGCACAATTGATAATTGACTCTGCAGTGCGAGACCCTGCACAAGGTCAGCAAAACCCTGCACTAGGTTAACGAAACCCTGCACGAGGTCAGGGTTGACTTAGAAAAAATCAATGCTTTGATGGAGACCCTGCACAAGGTCAGCAAAACCCTGCACTAGGTTAACGAAACCCTGCACGAGGTCAGGGTTGACTTAGAAAAAATCAATGCTTTGATGGAGACCCTGCACAAGGTCAGCAAAACCCTGCACTAGGTTAGCGAAACCCTGCACAAGGTCAGGGTTGACTTAGAAAAAATCAATGCTTGGATCGAGACCCTGCACAAGGTCGGCAAAACCCTGCACTACGGTCTTAGAAACCCTGCACAAGGTCAGGGTTGACTTAGAAAAAATCAATGCTTTGATGGAGACCCTGCACAAGGTCAGCAAAACCCTGCACTAGGTTAACGAAACCCTGCACAAGGTCAGGGTTGACTTAGGTGAAATCGATGCTTTAAGCGAGACCCTGCACAAGGTCAGCGAAACCCTGCACTTGGTTAGCGAAACCTTGCACAAGGTCAGGGTTGACTTAGAAAAAATGAATGCTTGGATCGAAACCCTGCACAAGGTCGGCAAAACCCTGCACACGGTCTTAAAACCCTGCACAAGGTTTGCGAAACCCTGCACAAGGTCAAGTGAAACCCTGCACAAGGTTTCAAAGGCTAATTGTGCCTCAAAGAGAGAATAAACCGTGTGCAGGGTTTCAGTAAACTGGCCCCCATTCCTTACTGGCTTTGACTTTGCACATGCTACCTACTAGGTTGTGCTTCTATTCTGATGCCTGACAACTCCTCATACTCAGAAATTTTAAAAAGTCACTTCAGTCAGTTGGCGCCATCTCCCTTAGCCAAATTCGGGGTGAGGGCCCAGCTGATGGTCCAGCAGCATCACAACGATCAAGAATTACACTTTGGCCCAAGGGAGTCTTCTCCTCCACTAGGTCACAGCAGCCTACATACCAAGTCTCAGACCTCAACTCGCAAGTTTGCCGAGCCAGCCAGCCCTTATTTGCCAGGAGTGATAAAACACCGCCTCGCAGCCATCCGCGACCAGTCACAAAGAGGAGGCGCGACTAGGAGGTAGACACTCCTACAAATTAATCCCTGCGTCCGTCCCTGCGTGTTTACCAACCTTGTCCGATCGGGCTGAAATTTTGCAGTTTGGTAGTTTGCAGAATATTAAACATATTTTTCAGAAAAAATATTTTAAAAAAATCAAAGGCGGCTGCGCTGTGGCCCTGTGGCTAGAGTGCAGGGATGAGTGCAGGGATAGGTTGCGGGCCACAGCGCAACAGCTGTTGATTTTTTCCAAATATTTTTCTTGGAAAATATGTTTTATTTTCTGAAAACTGCCATCTATCAAAATTTCAGCCCGATCGGACAAGGTCGGTAGAACGCAGGGACCAACGCAGGGACTAAATTGTAGGAGTGGAAGGATCAACAAGCATGAACAAGCCGTAGCTAGGAGGCGCGGCGATAAGCACTCGGATCGGAGCAGCAAGGGAAGCGCAGAGCGGTGGAGCGGATAAGCACTCGGAGCACTTCGGAGGTGCAACCTTGAGGTACGGATAAGCACTCGGAGCAGTGAGGAGCACTCGAAGCATTGAGGATGTTCTGCATGTCTTGTCTTGTTGTCAAACACTTCAAGTGCACAACAACAACTACAACTACATGGCATGACTCAAAGCAACAGGTGTGTGGCATAAGCATAGGCTTGCCATGCTTGCCAGCAGTGTGGCAACAGCCTTGACCATGCGCATCACAAGTGTAGTATGCTTGGTGATTGCATGCAAGGCTGCAACGGCGCAGATCAGCAGCCAGAAGCAGCGAGGCCCAGCCCAGCCCAGCCCAGCCCAGCCCAGCCCAGCCCAGCCCAGCCCAGCCCAGCCCAGCCCAGCCCAGCCCAGCCCAGCCCAGCCCAGCCCAGCCCAGCCCAGCCCAGCCCAGCCCAGCCCAGCCCAGCCCAGCCCAGCCCAGCCCAGCCCAGCCCAGCCCAGCCCAGCCCAGCCCAGCCCAGCCCAGCCCAGCCCAGCCCAGCCCAGCCCAGCCCAGCCCAGCCCAGCCCAGCCCAGCCCAGCCCAGCCCAGCCCAGCCCAGCCCAGCCCAGCCCAGCCCAGCCCAGCCCAGCCCAGCCCAGCCCAGCCCAGCCCAGCCCAGCCCAGCCCAGCCCAGCCCAGCCCAGCCCAGCCCAGCCCAGCCCAGCCCAGCCCAGCCCAGCCCAGCCCAGCCCAGCCCAGCCCAGCCCAGCCCAGCCCAGCCCAGCCCAGCCCAGCCCAGCCCAGCCCAGCCCAGCCCAGCCCAGCCCAGCCCAGCCCAGCCCAGCCCAGCCCAGCCCAGCCCAGCCCAGCCCAGCCCAGCCCAGCCCAGCCCAGCCCAGCCCAGCCCAGCCCAGCCCAGCCCAGCCCAGCCCAGCCCAGCCCAGCCCAGCCCAGCCCAGCCCAGCCCAGCCCAGCCCAGCCCAGCCCAGCCCAGCCCAGCCCAGCCCAGCCCAGCCCAGCCCAGCCCAGCCCAGCCCAGCCCAGCCCAGCCCAGCCCAGCCCAGCCCAGCCCAGCCCAGCCCAGCCCAGCCCAGCCCAGCCCAGCCCACACCCAGCCCCCTTCCCACCCCCTCCCCCACCCCCTCCCCCACCCCCACCCCCACCCCCACCCCCACCCCCACCCCCACCCCCTCCCCCTCCCCCACCCCCACCCCCACACCCACCCCCACCCCCACCCCCACCACCTCCTCCATCACCCTACCACAAGAAGCAGGCGCATGGAGCGCAGGAGCAGCCAGGAGCTGCAGCCATGGAGGCGCTGCCAGGTAGGTATAGAAGTGGCGCTAGCAAAGTGTGAGTGGCCAGCCCTTGCACATGAGTGGTCCGATGCCCCGCCTAACCGCAAAGATGCTCCTTGTTTACTGCAGGTCCCACGGTCAGCTCTCCCCCCTTCCCCCCCCCTTCCCCCTTCCCCTTTCCCCCTTCCCTACCCTGTCCCACCACCTCCAAGTTTGCCACCCCACCTACTTCCCACCTCCAAGTTTGCCACCCCACCCCCCGCCCCACGACGCACGCACGACGCTGCAACCCTCTCCCTACCCTACCCTTGGCGTAGCAGCCCTCTCCCTACCCTACCCTTGGCGTAGCAGCCCTCTCCCTACCCTACCCTTGGCGTAGCAATCTGGAGCGGGCAACACGGAGCGGGCAGCTTGGATTGGGATCCAGTAGTAGCAGCCCACCCAGCCCACCCTGGCCATGCCATGGACACACCGCAATGACCCTACCCATCCCTCTCCTAAGGGGACGATAGCTGGATGGTGGAGCACTTGGGTGGTTGTCAGCCCGTGCTTGTTGTGCGACATGGCATAGGTGTAGGTGTGGTAGGTGGGCGTCAATGGTAGTGTGGTGGGTCAAGGATAGCGGGAGCACGTAAGAGGAGCCTAAGAGGAGCCTAGGAGAGTGTAAAATCACCCTTGTTGTAGCGTCCATACTGGTTGTCATCTTGCCGCCTTGTTGCGATGTTGTTGTGTTGTCATTGTGGTGTGGTGTGGTGTGGTGTGGTGTGGTGTGGTGTGGTGTTGAGTGTCGTTGTGTTGTTGTGTTGTCACCATGGTGTGGTGTGGTGTTGTTGTTGGTGGTGGTGTTGGTGGTGTTGTTGTTGGTGTTGTATGGTGTTGTCACCTTGTCACCTTATGCGGAGGTGTTGCAAGTCGTTGATGCATTAGTCCATATGCTTAGCATTCCCATAGGGAGGTGTCTCGGGGTGATGGTGCACTAAGACATGTGATAGGAGTAGCGTAGTGAGGTGTTGCGGGGTGTTTGGGTGTCAATACATGTGTTTTGCGGGGGTGTATCGAGGTGTTGCGAGGTGTTTGGGTGTCAATACATGTGTTTTGCGGAGGTGTTGCGGGATGTTTGGGTGTCAATACATGTGTTTTGCGGGGGTGTAGCGAGGTGTTGCGGGATGTTTGAGCGTCAATACATGTGTTTTGCGGGGGTGTAGCGAGGTGTCACTCGTAGGAATTAGCAGCCAGGCGCCTGGACCGACTTTGGCCGTTGGGGCTAAAACTTAGCCGGTTGAAAGCTTGTAATGTACGCAATCCAACCCAAAAGAAATCAGGCTAAAAAAGCCAAAGGCTGGAGCTGGGTGGCTGTGTTCAGGTGGTTCAGGTCAATGTTCAGGTGGCTCAGGTCTTGGTTCAGGGTGTTTAGGTCTTGGTTCAGGTGGTTCAGGTCTATGTTCAGGTGGTTCAGGTCTATGTTCAGGTAATTCAGGTCTATGTTCAGGTGGTTCAGGTCTTGGTTCAGGTGGTTCAGGTCTTGGTTCAGGTGGTTCAGGCCTTGGTTCAGGTGGCTCAGGTCTATGTTCAGGTGGTTCAGGTCTTGGTTCAGGTGATTCAGGTCTATGTTCAGGTTGTTCAGGCTGTGGTTCAGGGTGTTCAGGTCTATGTTCAGGTGGCTCAGGTCTTGGTTCAGGGTGTTCAGGTCATGGTTCAGGTGGTTCAGGTCTATGTTCAGGTGGTTCAGGTCTATGTTCAGGTGGTTCAGGTCTATGTTCAGGTGGTTCAGGTCTTGGTTCAGGTGGTTCAGGTCTATGTTCAGGTGGCTCAGGTCTATGTTCAGGTGGCCCAGGTCTTGGTTAAGGGTGTTCAGGTCTATGTTCAGGTGGTTTAGGTCATGGTTCAGGTGGTTCAGGTCTATGTTCAGGTGGTTCAGGTCTTGGTTCAGGGTGTTCAGGTCTTGGTTCAGGTGGTTCAGGTCTATGTTCAGGTGGTTCAGGTCTATGTTCAGGTGGCTCAGGTCTTGGTTCAGGTGGCTCAGGTCTATGTTCAGGGTGTTCAGGTCTTGGTTCAGGTGGTTCAGGTCTATGTTCAGGTGGTTCAGGTCTATGTTCAGGTGATTCAGGTCTTGGTTCAGGTGGTTCAGGTCTATGTTCAGGGTGTTCAGGTCTTGGTTCAGGTGGTTCAGGTCTATGTTCAGGTGGTTCAGGTCTATGTTCAGGTGGTTCATGTCTTGGTTCAGGTGGTTCAGGTCTTGGTTCAGGTGGTTCAGGTCTATGTTCAGGTTGTTCAGGCTGTGGTTCAGGGTGTTCAGGTCTATGTTCAGGTGGTTCAGGTCTATGTTCAGGTGGCTCAGGTCTTGGTTCAGGTGGTTCAGGTCTATGTTCAGGTGGTTCAGGTCTATGTTCAGGTAATTCAGGTCTATGTTCAGGTGGCTCAGGTCTATGTTCAGGGTGCTCAGGGCTGTGGTTCAGGGTTCTGTTTAGGTATCCATTATTACTCATCAAACACCAAATATAATTGTCATGTTGTCATGAATCCATGTCAAGAACATTACATAACACCAAGTCATTGCCATGTTGTTCAGCATTGCATCAATTTGCTCTAACTTCAAGTCCCCTATCCCACTACACACGTATGGGAGACATATGGCATGATCATGCATTCATCACCTATGCCTTCCCCTTCTCCAGCATAGCCGCTTCTGCTGCTGCTGCTGCTGCTGTTGCTGTTGCTGCTGCTGCTGCTGCTGCTTCTGCTTCTGCTGCTGCTGCTGCTATCAATGATGCAGCCTTTGCTGCCCTTGCTGCTGTCTTTGCCCCCTTCGTGGACTCAGCTTCCTCTGACTTAGCTTGCAACTGTTCTGCCCGTGACATTGCAGCTTCAGCAGCTTGAGAAGCAGCCTCTGCCATTAGTGCTGTCTCCCACTTCTTTTCCAGCAACACCACGTCATTGCTGTTTGGCAAGCGTGACTCCCACCCAGCCTCCCAGAGCTCATCTGTCTCCAGCCTAGTGGGGGGACGGTAGGGGCGCCTTGGCACATACTCGCCACCTGTATCTGGCGTATGCCAGGCTGACACCTTGGAATTGCTGTCACGCTTGGGCTCAGTAGTGGGCTGGCACAGGCTGTCAAACCTGGTGCCAAACTCATGCACGAAGGTGGTGGTGTTGGATACAAAAGCTGTGGAGGCGTAGAAGTGAACACGCACCGAACCCGTCCCCTCTCTGCCCACATCCCCAGCGTGGATCGTATACCCACGCATCCCCAACACCTGACCTGGCTGCAATGTCACCCGCACCACCTCCTGGGGAGGCATGCCCTGCAGCGCAAGGTCAAGCGCTGCATCTATCTCTTTATTTTTCCCTGGCCCATTCCAGATCCGCTCAACCAGCTGCACCCACTCGTGGCTCTTGGGGATGAGCAGTATGCTCACCAACTGCATGGCCATGCCATCCAGGTCATTAGTGGACAGCTGGGGGGGGGGCAGCTGGCTGTGTCCAGCACCTGGTGCTGATGGGCTGCTGCATGCTGCTGAGGTGGGGGCCTGGGGGTGAGATGTGGCACCTGCTGCTGGGACAGGTGGGTGGGGCTGGTTTTGTGGGCTTGAGGGGGGAGGGGCTGCCAAGGTTGAAAGGGGGGGCGCTTGCGCTGCAGCATGGCTGTCTTGGTGGGCTGCAAGGGCTGCCTTCTCCTCATCGGTGAGCTCTGGCCGCACATCCACATGCAAGGACTGAGGCGGCACCAAGCACTCTGCTGGTAACTCTGTCAGCCCCGGCTTCTTTGGGACCTTGATCCTTTGTGTGTATGGATCGTTGCATAGGATCGTGCCACCGCGGAGAGGAGTGGAGACCAGCTGCCTGGCCCTGGCCTGGAGGCGCTGCAAGCAGGCCTTAGCCCACACCTTGGCAGCCAGGTGGCGTGCCTTGATGTGTGCCGGCTTGTTTTTGAACAGCTCCAGCTGCCTCACGCCCATCACCCCTGCCATGGAAACCTCGTCAGCCAGGCTGCCATCCAGCTGTGGGCTAGTGAACAGCAGCTGCTTGCGTTGCCCGGTTCCGTACTCCGTGACCACCACCTGCAAGCATGTCAGCATACAGTCTTGTTGGGTGAGGGTTTGGGTTAGGGTTGGGTTAGGGCTAGGGCTAGGGCTAGGGCTAGGGCTAGGGCTAGGGCTAGGGCTAGGGCTAGGGCTAGGGCTAGGGCTAGGGCTAGGGCTAGGGCTAGGGCTAGGGCTAGGGCTAGGGCTAGGGCTAGGGCTAGGGCTAGGGCTAGGGCTAGGCATGGAAGTGGGGATGGGATTGGGTTAGGGTTAGGGCTAGGGCTAGGGCTAGGGTTAGGGCTAGGGATGGGGCTACGGCTAGGGCTAGGTCTAGGTCTAGTCATGGACGCTACTTATACTCACATTGCTTGTCTTTCGCTTCTGGGTCCGTACCTCCCCCTCGCGGTTGATGGCGCCCTCCTTGAAGATGATGTCTGCATAGCTCATGGTCAGCTCCAACAAGGCCCACAGCTCCATGCGGCTAGGCATGAACTCCTCCCCCACTTTCATCACAGCATAGCCATCGCTGTGGACAGTGGCCTTGAACTCCTTCTCCTGCCCAGGTTGCCACACATGAACTGCTTCATCCTGAAACTTAGGCAGCTGCCACTCGGTGTCAGGGCCCTTCTTCAGTGTTGGGTCCTCAACCTGCACCAATGGCATACACAGAAGCACCACGAAGGTCAAACAGTACCATCAATACCTTTGCTCTTAAATATTATTGAGGGATGGTTTACATGCTAGCTACTAACCTTAGGAACATGGCTCTCCTCCTTCTTCTCCCCCTCTTTGCCTCGCACAATGTCCCACAGTTGCTGCAGTCTGTCACACACCAGATCCAGCTTAGCTGTGTTCACGGTTCCCTGATTCTTGATGTCCTGTAATTCAAACAATGAGGTAACATCCTTATCATTTATACTACTTACAATATTGAGATGCAAGTATATATTTGCATCTGATAACTCACAGCAATGTCCTTGGCCAACGTTTGAATCTGCTCCTGCACGCCAACCTCTTGGCTGGGTACCTACAAATAAATAATCCATGTAAACCATGAGTTGATGGTGAGCTGCTGCTTGTGGGCATGGTCATCTACGTCGTCACTCATACTCACTGTTAGATCTACGTACACTTTCGCTGACGCATCCTGTTGGGGTTCAGCCTTCTTAGCCTGTGATCAAGCATGCGGACATACTCTGTTAGTCACAATTGTTCTATGTGCATTGTGAAAATGGTTACCTCATGCATGGTCAAGCCGTGATGTGTTGTTGCCTCATGTACTATACATAGTTAGTTGCAGGGCCACCCACCACAGGTTTTCCTCCGTGCTTTCTTCTGTAGGCGCCTTCCAACACCCTTGAGGCTGCCGCTGTCTTCCAACGCAGGTCAAGCTTGACCTGCGAGCATCACATCTTACAACATGGTTGTTGCTGCCATGTGCTTGTGATTTGGTGTTGCATGCGCCTCTAGCTGATGATGTTGCTCTTACCAGACCATGCCAGATGTACTTGTCATCAGAGTCACTCATTGCCGCTAGACCCTGCACCGCGTCCTTTAAGCACATACGCCTTGCCAGCCACGATTTGTCATCGTAGTTGATGTTGGTGACCATGGGCGCATCTCTGCACAACATGCATTAATCAAGATTCCATTACTTGGTACCTCTCATCATGCCAAGTAATGTTGAGAGGCACGGTCACATGCATCTCACTTCACATACACATGCACATGCACCACACATGTTCCTGCACACATGCTGACATGCATACATTCACAAGCCCATCAACATGATTGCACAAGCACACAATTACAAACAAGTACATGCCTCTTCATATTCCCAGTTATGTAGTCTATGTGCAGCAGCATGCGGTCGCCGCAGCTCCAGCCATCGTGCTGGCGGGGGCAAGTGCCGCACTCCCAACTCCAATCTCCTGCGCTGACATACTGCTGCAGAAAGGAGTGCACCTTATCCCACTGCTCAGCCTTGAGTTTACCATCCTACATGCATGCACAGGTATGTCGCAATGAGCATCTATGAGTTGGTAATATGTGGCAAATATGTGTTGCAATAGCGCATCTGATGTTCTTACCCCCATTGGGTCCCAGTACACGACCTTGTGTGTGTTGGGATAAGCAGCTGCCAGCGTCCAGTGATTCCCTGAGAAGTTGAAAGGGATTAGGACAATCGAAGCACCCTGCACTCCTGACGCTCCTTGGCCAACCAAGCGGCGGCCACCTGTCAAGCAAAATTGGTTAGCCTTGCAGGCTACCTCTGCCTGGCTGTTCCTTATTGCCAAACCCATCTCGAACTTGAACAACGCAAAGTTCTTGAGCAGTGGATCATAGCAAGTCGCCTGGAAATGCAGTGCACTAGGCATGTTATACATGAATCCAGGCCACAATGTGTACTAATTATAGTGCTCATCTAACCCGTCATGCCGAAAGCCACACATTTACCCACCTGAATCAGTTCCAGGGCTAGATCCATTGTTCCACATGACAGCCACACAGGATTCTGGGTAATGGGGTCATGGAACTTGTCATCAGGGCAGTATTCCCTTGCGATGCGCTGCAATATCATAAAAACATATCACTGCCAAGAGTATTGAGTAACAAATGAGCTTCCAATGGATAGGTACTCACATGTCTACCATTCGCATGGCATATTTCCTTTTTTGGCCGTCTTGGTTCAGGGGGACCTGTGGTCAAATGCAGATAATGGCTAACGTGACATGAATTGGAACAAGGCATCATGCTACTGCTACACATGTCCCGCATGTTCAACTTACAACGTCCATGGCCTACACAACAACAAGCAATTTGTTGCTGCTTCTAGCACCACCCATGTCATACCTCCACTACCCCTGTGCTTAGCACCAATCATCCGGCCGCTGCCCATGGGTGACACAGCTCCAGTGGTAGTGGCAAGGGAAGTGTCAGGGGCGGGAACTGGTGCAGGGTTCAGGTCTTGGGCTGGTGTTGCTGGCTGCCTGCTGGGAGCAAGTGGCGGAGATGGGCATGCCTCCAGGACAGGAGCTGGTGCTGGTGCCGGGGTAGGGGCTGGTGTCGCTGGGAGGCTGGTGGGGGCAAGGGTAAGGGCAGGGGCAGGCGC
Organism: Haematococcus lacustris; assembly: GCA_030144725.1. Lineage (NCBI taxonomy): Eukaryota > Viridiplantae > Chlorophyta > Chlorophyceae > Chlamydomonadales > Haematococcaceae > Haematococcus > Haematococcus lacustris. Next base: position 2,670,711 of record JASKMD010000021.1, on the reverse strand, counting down.
TGCTGATGGGCCAGGGGTGCAGGCTGAGGTATTGGCCAGGGGCAGGGCGGTTGCAGGAGGCTGGGAGCAGGCGGTGGTAGGGGCTGGGGCAGGTTGCGACGAATGGGCAGGGGTGGGTGTACGTGGCGAGGCCCTGCCGGGGCCGGAGGCCGAAGGCTGTTGTTGGGTCGTTGAGGCAGCAGCTGGAGACCCTGTGTACGGGTTGCAGTCTAAAATCAGGTCAACCATGCAAGGTGCTGAGTACACCAAGGTGACATGTCTTGGGGAGATACAACTTGAATTAATGAAACACCCCCATATGATGCTGCGTACCTCGCAACACGTCCTTGTATTGTGGAGGGGAGGCCACCGGTGCTGTTGGAAACATTGCCGCCTCGGGTCCAATGACCGCCATTGCAGCTTTGATGCACTCCGTCACGTCTTGGCGCTGTTTTGTGATGTTCACACGAGACAGGTCAACCTCGTTGACATAGCCCCTACGTGACTCACAACACATGTGGGTTCAATTGTGCCATGCATTTGCCTGATCTTCACAACCAGTGCATAATGTGTTCATCATCTCCCTTACATGTCAAGCTGGTTGACAAAAGCTGAACACCCTGAACACCCTGAACACAAACCTGAACACCCTGAACCACATGCTGAACACCCTGAACCACAGCCCTGAACACCCTGAACCACAGCCCTGAACACCCTGAACCACAGCCCTGAACACCCTGAACACAAACCTGAACACCCTGAACCACAGCCTGAACACCCTGAACCATAGCCCTGAACACCCTGAACCACAACCCTGAACACCCTGAACCATAGCCCTGAACACCCTGAACCACAGCCCTGAACACCCTGAACCATAGCCCTGAACACCCTGAACCACAGCCTTGAACACCCTGAACACAAACCTGAACACCCTGAACCACAGCCTGAACACCCTGAACCATAGCCATGAACACCCTGAACCACAACACTGAACACCCTGAACACAAACCTGAACACCCTGAACCACATGCTGAACACCCTGAACCACAGCCCTGAACACCCTGAACCACAGCCCTGAACACCCTGAACACAAACCTGAACACCCTGAACCACAGCCTGAACGACCTGAACCACAGCCCTAAACACCCTGAATCATAGCCCTGAACACCCTGAACCACAGCCCTGAACACCCTGAACACAAACCTGAACACCCTGAACCACAGCCTGAACACCCTGAACCATAGCCCTGAACACCCTGAACCATAGCCTGAACGACCTGAACCACAGCCCTGAGCACCCAGAACCACAAACCTGAACGCCCTTAACCACAGCCTGAACGACCTGAACCACAGCCCTGAACACCCTGAACCACAGCCTGAACACCCTGAACCACAGCCCTGAACACCCTGAACCATAGCCTGAACGACCTGAACCACAGCCCTGAACACCCTGAACCATAGCCCTGAACACCCTGAACCACAGCCCTGAACACCCTGAACACAAACCTGAACACCCTGAACCACAGCCTGAACACCCTGAACCACAGCCTGAACACCCTGAACCACAGCCCTGAACACCCTGAACACAAACCTGAACACCCTGAACCACAGCCTGAACACCCTGAACCACATGCTGAACACCCTGAACCATAGCCCTGAACACCCAGAACCACAAACCTGAACGCCCTTAACCACAGCCTGAACGACCTGAACCACAGCCCTGAACACCCTGAACCACAGCCTGAACGCCCTGAACCACAGCCCTGAACACCCTGAACCACAGCCTGAACATCCTGAACATAGACCTGAGCACCCTGAACATAGACATCAGCAACCTGAACATAGACCTGAGCACCATGAACATAGACATGAGCAACCTGAACTAAGACCTGAGCACCCTGAACATAGACCTGAACCACCTGAACATAGACCTGAGCACCCTGAACATAGACCTGAACCACCTGAACATAGACCTGAACCACTTGAACATAGACCTGAGCCACCTGAACATAGACCTGAACCACCTGAACATAGACCTGAACACCCTGAACCACAGCCTGAACAACCTGAACATAGACCTGAACCACCTGAACCAAGACCTGAACCACCTGAACATAGACCTGAACCACCTGAACATAGACCTGAACCACCTGAACATAGACCTGAACCACCTGAACCAAGACCTGAACACCCTGAACATAGACCTGAACCACCTGAACCAAGACCTGAACCACCTGAACATAGACCTGAACCACCTGAACATAGACCTGAACCACCTGAACCAAGACCTGAACCACCTGAACATAGACCTGAGCCACCTAAACCAAGACCTGAGCCACCTGAACATAGACCTGAACCACCTGAACATAGACCTGAACCACCTGAACCAAGACCTGAACACCCTGAACCAAGACCTGAACCACCTGAACATAGACTTGAACCACCTGAACCATGACCTGAACCACCTGAACATAGACCTGAACACCCTGAACCAAGACCTGGGCCACCTGAACATAGACCTGAGCCACCTGAACATAGACCTGAACCACCCGAACCAAGACCTGAACCACCTGAACATAGACCTGAACCACCTGAACATAGACCTGAACCACCTGAACATAGACCTGAACCACCTGAACCATGACCTGAACACCCTGAACCAAGACCTGAGCCACCTGAACATAGACCTGAACACCCTGAACCACAGCCTGAACCACCTGAACATAGACCTGAATCACCTGAACCAAGACCTGAACCACCTGAACATAGACCTGAGCCATCTGAATTAAGGCCTGAACCACCTGAACCAAGACCTGAACACCCTGAACCAAGACCTGAGCCACCTGAACATAGACCTGAACCACCTGAACACAGCCACCCAGCTCCCGCCTTTGGCTTTTTTAGCCTGATTTCTTTTGGGTTGGATTGCGTACATTACAAGCTTTCAACCGGCTAAGTTTTAGCCCCAACGGCCAAAGTCGGTCCAGGCGCCTGGCTGCTAATTCCTACGAGTGGTTGCGGGGTGTTTGGGTGTCAATGCATGTGTATTGCGGGGGTGTAGTGAGGTGTTGCGGGGTGTTTGGGGTGTCAATACATGTGTTTTGCGGGGGCGAAGCGAGGTGTTGCAGCTAAGTAGCATAGGAGATATGTAACAAGCATCTCTACAGATACCCAAACAAGCGTCTATACAGATAGCAAAACAAGGGTCTGTACAGATAGCAAAGAAGCATCTGTACAGATAGCAAAGCAGCATCTGTACAGATAGCTGAACAAATCTGTACAGATAGCCTAGCGGACATCTGTACAGATAGCTGAACAAATCTGTACAGATAGCCTAGCCGACATCTGTTCAGATAGCTAACCTTAGGAATCTGTACAGATAGCCTAGCCGACATCTGTACAGATAGCTGAACAAATCTGTACACATAGCCTAGCCGACATCTGTTCAGATAGCCAACCTTAGGAATCTGTACAGATTGCTTGGTTAGGAAAATCGCGGCCAAATTACGTCGCAACGGATGCACGGATTAGCGTAAGACTTGTACCGTTCGAACGGCCTTCTACTCCTCTTTCCAATGAGCTATGGTCGGTCCAATCGCGACCCGACCTTGTTTATCGTGAGTGTTGTAGTCGGTGCCTATACAGTACCTAACCAAGGCTCCCAGCCCTGACCTCAGTCCTTAGCCCTAACCCTTCAGCTATCATCCAATTGTGTGTAAGCATACTCGCTTCATCCATAGGACTTGACATAATAGAGAGATGTTAACCCATTACAAGCGCACATGATAGCGCACATCGACTAGACATCGCACGTCAGAAAGACTAGGCAGTATTGAGAGTTGTCAACCCATCACAAGCGCACATTGTACCGCACATCGACTAGACATCGCACATCGCACATCGACGTAGACAGCCGTTGGGGAGCTTCCAGCGAAGCGCTAAGACCAGCGATGCAAGTAGTACTATTGGGAAGGCTTGAATGTGATACGCGGAAACTTTGACATCTCCATGCCCTAACTCTGCCAAAGCTGACAACCAGTACTGGATGGCAACCAGTACTGGATGCCAACCAGTACTGGTTGAGGTCCAGTACTGGTTAGCAACCAGTACCGAACCTCAACCAGTACTGGTTGCCTCACAGAACAGCACGACAGGCCAACGCTCGAATCTCACCAGCCACTTGGAAACCATCAGAAAAAAAAGTACCCTTAGGTGGCACTTATAATGCGATCTTTTCTACGAGTGCACCCCAAGAAAAGGTCCACACAACCCAAGCAAAGGTCAACACAACCCAAGCAACCCCCTCCCTAGGAAAC
>JASKMD010000021.1:2618848-2665917 GCA_030144725.1 Haematococcus lacustris | reverse complement strand
CGGCGCACCCCCCTGCTCCAGCCCTCCCACTGGGTGGGCCCCAACGGGCCGCCTCTACCCCCTAGACCCCACAGGGGCAGGGGCCCCTAGGGGCTTTCTGGGCGGAGGGAGAGGGCGGCCTTGGAGCCAGCTGCGGTGGCCCGGCTCAACAAGCCCAGCTACAGGCTGACTCCGGAGGAGCGAGCCACCCACCTCCGCCCTCTACCCGCCCAGCGTCATGAGGCGCAGGAGCAGGCTCAAGGGCCGGAGCAAGGAGGAGCCAGGGCGGTTGGCAGGGGCGGGGGGCGGGCAAGGGGGCGGGGCAGGGGCAGGGGGCGAGGGCGTGGAGGAGGTGGAGGGCGTAGGGGAGCAGGGTGAGGGGCGGGAGGGCAGGCTGCCGACCCAGCTGAGGAGGAGCCTGGCACCTGGCCTAAGGAGGAGTGGCTCTTGGGCCCCTGGGCTCACCTGCAGCTGGACCCTCAGGTGTGGGGCATGGGCACCACCACCCTGCTGGACTTCTCAGTCAAGCATGCCAGGGTGCGCCTCCACCAGCTCCAGCGCGTCAGTGCCGACCCCCTCTACCCACCAGGTGGGGGCCTGTGGCCAGCGCTGTGGGGTGTGCGCCCCCGGGCAGCGGGCGAACCGGAGGTGGCAGCGGTGGCTGATGGAGCCCTGAGGGAGCTGGAGCTCAAGTGGGAGGCCAGCGCGCAGCAGGTGGCAGGCCAGGGGGCAGCGGGGGAGCGGGAGCAGCAGGGCAGGGATGTGGAGGAGCGGCTCCCCTGGTTCAAGGGCAAGGACCCGGAGCTGGACGCTGCCCACTTCGACCAGCTGTGGCCCGAACGTTGGGGGCCTGCTTTGCCAAGCAGCCTAGGAGGGAGCGGAGGGGAGGGCAGGAGGGGGCAGAGGGGAGGGTTGGGGCAGGAGGAGTGGAGGAGGAGAGGGCAGCAGGGAGGCCTAGGCATGAGAGGGCAGGGCGAAGGGGGGGGGAGAGCTAGTGGTTCGCCTCTCCTTGCAGTTGCCCGTCCCCTTCCCCCTCGAGCCAGCCTGAGCTGCAGGGTTGCTGGTGGGGGCTTAGTGCGTTCCGTGGGTGGGGTGGGCTAGGCTTCGGGGGTTGTCTGGGTGTCAGGGGACCGGGGGGTTAGGTGGTCTTGGTTTGAGCGTTGGGGGTAGAGTTCTAGGTTTCAGGTTGAGGGGCGGGGCTTGGGCTCGTGTGGGTAGTTTTGTGGGGAGGGTCTGGGGAGGTGTGTAGAGCTAGGGTGGAGGGCGTTGGTGTGAGGGAGTGTCTTGACGTTGTCCTAGGGAGGGGGTTGCTTGGGTTGTGTGGACCTTTGCTTGGGTTGTGTAGACCTTTGCTTGGGGTGTGTGGACCGCTGTGTTTGGGTGGGGTGCTTGGGGATCGTGTATGGGAGTACTTTGTTTGTTTGTGTAGTCTTCTCTTTTCTTCTTTTCTTTAGTCTCACTCTCTCTCTTGTAATGCTCCTCCCCCCCCCAAAACAGGGGCTAGCGGGTGGGCTGGGGGAAGGTGGCGGGCTAGGAGAGCAGCAGGGCGGGCGGGAGCAAGGTGGGGAGCAGGAGCCGGAGGTGGTCATCCCAGCTGTCCGAGCGGGGGTGCCAGTGCGCCACCTGGGGGTCGGCAACAGCACCGGCAGCAGCAGCACCAACAGCAGCAGTAGCAGCAGCAGCAGCAGCAACAGTAGCGGGTTGGGGCTGGGGTTGGGGCTGGGGCTGAGGCTGGGGCTGGGGCTGGGGCTGGGGCTGGGGCTGGGGCTGGGGCTGGGGCTGGGGCTGGGCTGGGGCTGGGGCTGGGGCTGGGGCTGGGGCTGGGGCTGGGGCTGGGGCTGGGGCTGGGGCTGGGGCTGGGGCTTCTCCGATGGTTTTGGATCGCCCTCGCCTTACCCGACCCTTGCTCTCTAGCCTTTTCCCAACGCCCACCACCTTCCAGCCCAGCGCCCAGGGCGCTTTTGTGTCCCGAGCGCATGCGCCTTGCTCTGTCCCGCCCCGCGGCGTGCATCTCCCCCACATCCCTCCTCCCCCCCAGCAGCTCTCTGCCCCCCTAAACCCCCCTTGGACCGCCCCTCACCCCCTTGTTTATCCTCCCGCTGTCCATCCCGTGCCTCTTGAGGGGTCTGTTGCCACTAACTCCTTTGCCGGTATTCCCCCATCAGCCTCTCCGCGCTCCCTTGGGCACTTGGGGTTGCTGGGTAAGGCCCTCTCTAAGGGCGCGGTGCTGGCCTCCAAGGGCAAGCTCGCTGCCCGTATGCTGAGAGATGCCACAGCTAGGGGCCTAACCGCAGCCGGGCAGTGGGTGGTGGGGAACCTTCCGCCAGCTCTCCCTCCCTTGACCCCATGGACGCCGAGGCAGCGGCCCCCACCGCCCCTTGCCGCACGGAGGTCACGGGGCCTGGCGCAGTTGCCCATCTCCCAGTCCAGGTGCTTGGTCCCTCCACCGAGCTGGGCACCCGGCTCGGCACGGTGCGGGTTGGGTCTGGTGAGCTGCAGGGTAGTCAGCCTCCCCGCTGGCTTGACACCGCCGCGAGGGCACCTCCGCGCCCCTACCCGGATGACAGGAGGGCTGGGCGGGAGGAGCGGCAGCGGGTGGCTCAGTGTAGGTCGAGGCGAGGCAACACGCAGCCAGCTACCCAGCCAGCCAGAGGGGGGCCTAGCCGGCGCCGGTATGGCATTCCCTCTTCCGGCTCCAGCTCTGAGGAGTGGGAGGCACGGCGTGCAGGTCACCAGCAAGCCGGCAGGCAGCGTGTTGCGCAGCTTGGCCATGGGTCCCCACCCGTGCGCCGCTACGGGTTGCTCAGCCCCTCTGCTAGCCTGGCCAGCTCGCTGGGGGCCTCTTGTGACAGCCCCTCTTTGTTTGCCTTGGGTGCTAGCTGTGGTCTGTGGCTACAGCTAGGGCAGCTTGGTGGGGACATGTCCAGCCTGTGTCCAACGTTTGGAGGTGGGAGCAGGCCGCGCCACAGGCGGAAGCTCCTCCCTTAATGCACGCCGGTTTGTACCGGAGTAGTTTTCTTTCTTTCTTCTTTCTTCTGTGACAGCCCTGTAGTTGAGTCAGCAGGGCCCCGGGAGGGGAGGTTGAGAGTGCCTAAGCGGCAGCAGCCCGAGCAGGCAGCTCAGCTTGGGGAGGAGGTCGAGCAGCTCGGTCCTCTGCCCCTGCGGCCCCCGCTGGCCATCTATTCACGCGAGCCTCGGGTCCTCCTGCGCCGCCCGGGGGCCAAGTTGGCGTGCATTGAGGCCACCCCGCCCCCCCTCCCGGCCCTCCTCCTTTGCCAGGTCCGCCTCCCCTTCCCAGCCCACCCACCCTCCTCCACACACGCGCAGCCCACGCGGGGGCAAGCCAGGACTAGCCATGCAGCGCCCAGGTGTGGCCGCCAGGTTCTTGGCAGTCACCCTCGACGTGCAGGGCCTTGCCCAGCCGCACAAACTGCAGGCCCTGCTTGACTGGGCCGCTGACAGCCCGGCGCAAGTGGTGTTCCTCCAAGAGTGCCATAGGGCGGAGAGCGTGTGGCAGTGGGCAGAAGCCCACTCGGGAGCCAAGCCCGCCTGGCGGGGGCAGTGGTTTTACACCCCTGGCACCGGCAGCTCCCAAGGCTGTCTGGTTTTGGTCAAGCCCTCCACCATCCTCCAGGGGTGCACCCAGGTGCAGCTGCAGGCAGAGGGGGCCCAGGGGCGGGTGCTGCGGGTAGACGGGGAGCTCGCAGGCAGGCCGGTGTCCCTAGTGTGCGTGTACGCCCCGGCGTTGCAGGCAGAGCGGCCAGCGTTCTACGCAGAGTGCCTCCCCGCTTGCCTGCCGCCAGCCGCCGACCGCCGCCTCCTCCTCATGGGGGGCGACTTCAACTGCATCCTAGCCCCCGTGGACAGAGTGGGCATCCCGCAGGGCTCGCAGCATGGGGAGGCCTGGGTGGGCAGCCGGGGCCAGGGGGCGGAGCAGCTGCGGCAGCTGGTCGGTGAGCGGGGGTTGGTGGACCCGTGGCGCCATCTGCACCCCTCCAAGAGAGACCTCACCCACTGCAGCGAGCATTGGCAGACGGGTGCGCGCCTCGACCGGTGGTACATCTCGGAGGAGTTGGTGCAGTGGCAGATGGACAACGCCATCCAGGGGGTGCTGCCAGTGCCCACCGACCACCGGCCCGTGTCAGTGGCAGTGTGCCCCCCCGACCTGCCTCTCACCGTCCCCGCTCCCTGGCAGCTGCACCCCGCCCACCTTGACAACCCTGACCTGCTGGACTGCCTCAAGGACTTCCTCCAGGCAGAAGCACATCACCACGAGGCTGCGAGTCAGCTGGGGCTGCCTAGGGATGGGCACAGGGCCAGGTGGGCCCGCATCAAGCAGGGCATGGCCATGCGGGCCCAGCTCTTCCTGCGGGCCCAGCGCCGCGCGCTGCGTGACCTGCAGCAGCGCAGGGAGAAGGCGGCTGCAGTGGCCAGGGCTCACCTCGTGCGGCAGCTGGTGCGGGTGGAGCGAGAGGGGGAGGCTGAGGTGCAGGAGGCCCCGGGGCTAGATGGGCTGCCCATGGAGGTCTATGACCGGCTGTGGGTGGAGCTGGGGCGGCCGCTGCGGGCCATGTTGCGAGAGGCCCTGGCAGACACCGCTGACCCTGCCCCGCTGGCTGAGTTCCTGACCGGCATCATCGCCCTCGGCCACCTCACCGACAGCTTCCCCCTTGCGTCGGGGCTGCTGCAGGGCAGCGGGGCCTCCCCGCTCTATTGGTGCATCGTGCTCCAGCCGCTGGTCAGCTACCTCAGCTCGCCCCAGCTGGCAGGCCGCATCAGCCACCCCACCATCCCCTCCAGCCCTCTGGCCATGCACAGGGCCTCCCTGACCCCCGCGCTCCCCTCCAAGGAGTATGCGGACAACCTCACCATCGTGGTGCTCGATCGGGTCAGAGACGGGAACTGTCAATCGCTTTGTGGCAGCCTCGGACCTGCCTTAGGAACACAGCCCCAACAGCAGCCGCCTCTACCCTAGCAAGGCCATCTGCGTGATGCCCCGGGGGAGCGAGGGGTGGGGCTTCCCGACCTGGGGGTCACCAGCACGGCCATGCTGGCGAAGATGCTGGCCCAGCTCTGGTCGCCCCGGGTTCGTCCCTGGCAGCCTTCGACCCACAGCCTGCTGGTAGACACCTCCACGGCCTCAGCACGTGGGTCATCACCGACCCCACCGCCCCCCCCTCGCGAGGCATCAGCCCGCGGCTGCAAGCTCACGTGGCGGCCCTGGCTGAGCTGAAGCTGTTCCGTGCGGTGCCCCCCGCTAGCCAGTCCTTCTTCTCGGTGCTGGCGGAGCCGCTGTGGTACAACGCGCAAGTCCGCATGAACCCAGCAGCTAGGGAGGCAGCAGCTGAGCAGGGTTGGACCCACGTCCGCCACGTGAGGGAGGCCCTCCACAGCCCCCAGCTGGAGGGGGAGGCCCGTTGGGTTGCGGACCTGGTCAGGGCTTGCCTCCCCGAGCCCTGGCAGGGCATGGTGGACCGCCTGCAGCCTCCACAGCCGGAGTGGGAGTGCCTGAGGGTTGGGCCAGGGGTGGGGTTTGTGATGCGGCGCACCCCCCTGCTCCAGCCCTCCCACTGGGTGGGCCCCAACGGCCGCCTCTACCCCCTAGACCCCACAGGGCAGGGGCCCCTAGGGGCTTTCTGGGCGGAGGGAGGGGCGGCCTTGGAGCCAGCTGCGGTGGCCCGGCTCAACAAGCCCAGCTACAGGCTGACTCCGGAGGAGCGAGCCACCCACCTCCGCCCTCTACCCGCCCAGCGTCATGAGGCGCAGGAGCAGGCTCAAGGGCCGGAGCAAGGAGGAGCCAGGGCGGTTGGCAGGGGCGGGGGGCGGGCAAGGGGGCGGGGCAGGGGCAGGGGGCGAGGGCGTGGAGGAGGTGGAGGGCGTAGGGGAGCAGGGTGAGGGGCGGGAGGGCAGGCTGCCGACCCAGCTGAGGAGGAGCCTGGCACCTGGCCTAAGGAGGAGTGGCTCTTGGGCCCCTGGGCTCACCTGCAGCTGGACCCTCAGGTGTGGGGCATGGGCACCACCACCCTGCTGGACTTCTCAGTCAAGCATGCCAGGGTGCGCCTCCACCAGCTCCAGCGCGTCAGTGCCGACCCCCTCTACCCACCAGGTGGGGGCCTGTGGCCAGCGCTGTGGGGTGTGCGCCCCCGGGCAGCGGGCGAACCGGAGGTGGCAGCGGTGGCTGATGGAGCCCTGAGGGAGCTGGAGCTCAAGTGGGAGGCCAGCGCGCAGCAGGTGGCAGGCCAGGGGGCAGCGGGGGAGCGGGAGCAGCAGGGCAGGGATGTGGAGGAGCGGCTCCCCTGGTTCAAGGGCAAGGACCCGGAGCTGGACGCTGCCCACTTCGACCAGCTGTGGCCCGAAGCATTGGGGGCCTGCTTTGCCAAGCAGCCTAGGAGGGAGCGGAGGGGAGGGCAGGAGGGGGCAGAGGGGAGGGTTGGGGCAGGAGGAGTGGAGGAGGAGAGGGCAGCAGGGAGGCCTAGGCATGAGAGGGCAGGGCGAAGGGGGGGGGAGAGCTAGTGGTTCGCCTCTCCTTGCAGTTGCCCGTCCCCTTCCCCCTCGAGCCAGCCTGAGCTGCAGGGTTGCTGGTGGGGGCTTAGTGCGTTCCGTGGGTGGGGTGGGCTAGGCTTCGGGGGTTGTCTGGGTGTCAGGGGACCGGGGGGTTAGGTGGTCTTGGTTTGAGCGTTGGGGGTAGAGTTCTAGGTTTCAGGTTGAGGGGCGGGGCTTGGGCTCGTGTGGGTAGTTTTGTGGGGAGGGTCTGGGGAGGTGTGTAGAGGTAGGGTGGAGGGCGTTGGTATGAGGGAGTGTCTTGACGTTGTCCTAGGGAGGGGGTTGCTTGGGTTGTGTGGACCTTTGCTTGGGTTGTGTGGACCTTTGCTTGGGGTGTGTGGACCGCTGTGTTTGGGTGGGGTGCTTGGGGATCGTGTATGGGAGTACTTTGTTTGTTTGTGTAGTCTTCTCTTTTCTTCTTTTCTTTAGTCTCACTCTCTCTCTTGTAATGCTCCTCCCCCCCCCAAAACAGGGGCTAGCGGGTGGGCTGGGGGAAGGTGGCGGGCTAGGAGAGCAGCAGGGCGGGCGGGAGCAAGGTGGGGAGCAGGAGCCGGAGGTGGTCATCCCAGCTGTCCGAGCGGGGGTGCCAGTGCGCCACCTGGGGGTCGGCAACAGCACCGGCAGCAGCAGCACCAACAGCAGCAGTAGCAGCAGCAGCAGCAGCAACAGTAGCGGGTTGGGGCTGGGGTTGGGGCTGGGGCTGAGGCTGGGGCTGGGGCTGGGGCTGGGGCTGGGGCTGGGGCTGGGGCTGGGGCTGGGGCTGGGGCTGGGGCTGGGGCTGGGGCTGGGGCTGGGGCTGGGGCTGGGGCTGGGGCTGGGGCTGGGGCTTCTCCGATGGTTTTGGATCGCCCTCGCCTTACCCGACCCTTGCTCTCTAGCCTTTTCCCAACGCCCACCACCTTCCAGCCCAGCGCCCAGGGCGCTTTTGTGTCCCGAGCGCATGCGCCTTGCTCTGTCCCGCCCCGCGGCGTGCATCTCCCCCACATCCCTCCTCCCCCCCAGCAGCTCTCTGCCCCCCTAAACCCCACTTGGACCGCCCCTCACCCCCTTGTTTATCCTCCCGCTGTCCATCCCGTGCCTCTTGAGGGGTCTGTTGCCACTAACTCCTTTGCCGGTATTCCCCCATCAGCCTCTCCGCGCTCCCTTGGGCACTTGGGGTTGCTGGGTAAGGCCCTCTCTAAGGGCGCGGTGCTGGCCTCCAAGGGCAAGCTCGCTGCCCGTATGCTGAGAGATGCCACAGCTAGGGGCCTAACCGCAGCCGGGCAGTGGGTGGTGGGGAACCTTCCGCCAGCTCTCCCTCCCTTGACCCCATGGACGCCGAGGCAGCGGCCCCCACCGCCCCTTGCCGCACGGAGGTCACGGGGCCTGGCGCAGTTGCCCATCTCCCAGTCCAGGTGCTTGGTCCCTCCACCGAGCTGGGCACCCGGCTCGGCACGGTGCGGGTTGGGTCTGGTGAGCTGCAGGGTAGTCAGCCTCCCCGCTGGCTTGACACCGCCGCGAGGGCACCTCCGCGCCCCTACCCGGATGACAGGAGGGCTGGGCGGGAGGAGCGGCAGCGGGTGGCTCAGTGTAGGTCGAGGCGAGGCAACACGCAGCCAGCTACCCAGCCAGCCAGAGGGGGGCCTAGCCGGCGCCGGTATGGCATTCCCTCTTCCGGCTCCAGCTCTGAGGAGTGGGAGGCACGGCGTGCAGGTCACCAGCAAGCCGGCAGGCAGCGTGTTGCGCAGCTTGGCCATGGGTCCCCACCCGTGCGCCGCTACGGGTTGCTCAGCCCCTCTGCTAGCCTGGCCAGCTCGCTGGGGGCCTCTTGTGACAGCCCTGTAGTTGAGTCAGCAGGGCCCCGGGAGGGGAGGTTGAGAGTGCCTAAGCGGCAGCAGCCCGAGCAGGCAGCTCAGCTTGGGGAGGAGGTCGAGCAGCTCGGTCCTCTGCCCCTGCGGCCCCCGCTGGCCATCTATTCACGCGAGCCTCGGGTCCTCCTGCGCCGCCCGGGGGCCAAGTTGGCGTGCATTGAGGCCACCCCGCCCCCCCTCCCGGCCCTCCTCCTTTGCCAGGTCCGCCTCCCCTTCCCAGCCCACCCACCCTCCTCCACACACGCGCAGCCCACGCGGGGGCAAGCCAGGACTAGCCATGCAGCGCCCAGGTGTGGCCGCCAGGTTCTTGGCAGTCACCCTCAACGTGCAGGGCCTTGCCCAGCCGCACAAACTGCAGGCCCTGCTTGACTGGGCCGCTGACAGCCCGGCGCAAGTGGTGTTCCTCCAAGAGTGCCATAGGGCGGAGAGCGTGTGGCAGTGGGCAGAAGCCCACTCGGGAGCCAAGCCCGCCTGGCGGGGGCAGTGGTTTTACACCCCTGGCACCGGCAGCTCCCAAGGCTGTCTGGTTTTGGTCAAGCCCTCCACCATCCTCCAGGGGTGCACCCAGGTGCAGCTGCAGGCAGAGGGGGCCCAGGGGCGGGTGCTGCGGGTAGACGGGGAGCTCGCAGGCAGGCCGGTGTCCCTAGTGTGCGTGTACGCCCCGGCGTTGCAGGCAGAGCGGCCAGCGTTCTACGCAGAGTGCCTCCCCGCTTGCCTGCCGCCAGCCGCCGACCGCCGCCTCCTCCTCATGGGGGGCGACTTCAACTGCATCCTAGCCCCCGTGGACAGAGTGGGCATCCCGCAGGGCTTGCAGCATGGGGAGGCCTGGGTGGGCAGCCGGGGCCAGGGGGCGGAGCAGCTGCGGCAGCTGGTCGGTGAGCGGGGGTTGGTGGACCCGTGGCGCCATCTGCACCCCTCCAAGAGAGACCTCACCCACTGCAGCGAGCATTGGCAGACGGGTGCGCGCCTCGACCGGTGGTACATCTCGGAGGAGTTGGTGCAGTGGCAGATGGACAACGCCATCCAGGGGGTGCTGCCAGTGCCCACCGACCACCGGCCCGTGTCAGTGGCAGTGTGCCCCCCCGACCTGCCTCTCACCGTCCCCGCTCCCTGGCAGCTGCACCCCGCCCACCTTGACAACCCTGACCTGCTGGACTGCCTCAAGGACTTCCTCCAGGCAGAGGCACATCACCACGAGGCTGCGAGTCAGCTGGGGCTGCCTAGGGATGGGCACAGGGCCAGGTGGGCCCGCATCAAGCAGGGCATGGCCATGCGGGCCCAGCTCTTCCTGCGGGCCCAGCGCCGCGCGCTGCGTGACCTGCAGCAGCGCAGGGAGAAGGCGGCTGCAGTGGCCAGGGCTCACCTCGTGCGGCAGCTGGTGCGGGTGGAGCGAGAGGGGGAGGCTGAGGTGCAGGAGGCCCCGGGGCTAGATGGGCTGCCCATGGAGGTCTATGACCGGCTGTGGGTGGAGCTGGGGCGGCCGCTGCGGGCCATGTTGCGAGAGGCCCTGGCAGACACCGCTGACCCTGCCCCGCTGGCTGAGTTCCTGACCGGCATCATCGCCCTCGGCCACCTCACCGACAGCTTCCCCCTTGCGTCGGGGCTGCTGCAGGGCAGCGGGGCCTCCCCGCTCTATTGGTGCATCGTGCTCCAGCCGCTGGTCAGCTACCTCAGCTCGCCCCAGCTGGCAGGCCGCATCAGCCACCCCACCATCCCCTCCAGCCCTCTGGCCATGCACAGGGCCTCCCTGACCCCCGCGCTCCCCTCCAAGGAGTATGCGGACAACCTCACCATCGTGGTGCTCGATCGGGTCAGAGACGGGAACTGTCAATCGCTTTGTGGCAGCCTCGGACCTGCCTTAGGAACACAGCCCCAACAGCAGCCGCCTCTACCCTAGCAAGGCCATCTGCGTGATGCCCCGGGGGAGCGAGGGGTGGGGCTTCCCGACCTGGGGGTCACCAGCACGGCCATGCTGGCGAAGATGCTGGCCCAGCTCTGGTCGCCCCGGGTTCGTCCCTGGCAGCCTTCGACCCACAGCCTGCTGGTAGACACCTCCACGGCCTCAGCACGTGGGTCATCACCGACCCCACCGCCCCCCCCTCGCGAGGCATCAGCCCGCGGCTGCAAGCTCACGTGGCGGCCCTGGCTGAGCTGAAGCTGTTCCGTGCGGTGCCCCCCGCTAGCCAGTCCTTCTTCTCGGTGCTGGCGGAGCCGCTGTGGTACAACGCGCAAGTCCGCATGAACCCAGCAGCTAGGGAGGCAGCAGCTGAGCAGGGTTGGACCCACGTCCGCCACGTGAGGGAGGCCCTCCACAGCCCCCAGCTGGAGGGGGAGGCCCGTTGGGTTGCGGACCTGGTCAGGGCTTGCCTCCCCGAGCCCTGGCAGGGCATGGTGGACCGCCTGCAGCCTCCACAGCCGGAGTGGGAGTGCCTGAGGGTTGGGCCAGGGGTGGGGTTTGTGATGCGGCGCACCCCCCTGCTCCAGCCCTCCCACTGGGTGGGCCCCAACGGCCGCCTCTACCCCCTAGACCCCACAGGGCAGGGGCCCCTAGGGGCTTTCTGGGCGGAGGGAGGGGCGGCCTTGGAGCCAGCTGCGGTGGCCCGGCTCAACAAGCCCAGCTACAGGCTGACTCCGGAGGAGCGAGCCACCCACCTCCGCCCTCTACCCGCCCAGCGTCATGAGGCGCAGGAGCAGGCTCAAGGGCCGGAGCAAGGAGGAGCCAGGGCGGTTGGCAGGGGCGGGGGGCGGGCAAGGGGGCGGGGCAGGGGCAGGGGGCGAGGGCGTGGAGGAGGTGGAGGGCGTAGGGGAGCAGGGTGAGGGGCGGGAGGGCAGGCTGCCGACCCAGCTGAGGAGGAGCTTGGCACCTGGCCTAAGGAGGAGTGGCTCTTGGGCCCCTGGGCTCACCTGCAGCTGGACCCTCAGGTGTGGGGCATGGGCACCACCACCCTGCTGGACTTCTCTGTCAAGCATGCCAGGGTGCGCCTCCACCAGCTCCAGCGCGTCAGTGCCGACCCCCTATACCCACCAGGTGGGGGCCTGTGGCCAGCGCTGTGGGGTGTGCGCCCCCGGGCAGCGGGCGAACCGGAGGTTGCAGCGGTGGCTGATGGAGCCCTGAGGGAGCTGGAGCTCAAGTGGGAGGCCAGCGCGCAGCAGGTGGCAGGCCAGGGGGCAGCGGGGGAGCGGGAGCAACAGGGCAGGGATGTGGAGGAGCGGCTCCCCTGGTTCAAGGGCAAGGACCCGGAGCTGGACGCTGCCCACTTCGACCAGCTGTGGCCCGAAGCGTTGGGGGCCTGCTTTGCCAAGCAGCCTAGGAGGGAGCGGAGGGGAGGGCAGGAGGGGGCAGAGGGGAGGGTTGGGGCAGGAGGAGTGGAGGAGGAGAGGGCAGCAGGGAGGCCTAGGCATGAGAGGGCAGGGCGAAGGGGGGGGGAGAGCTAGTGGTTCGCCTCTCCTTGCAGTTGCCCGTCCCCTTCCCCCTCGAGCCAGCCTGAGCTGCAGGGTTGCTGGTGGGGGCTTAGGGCGTTCGGTGGGTGGGGTGGGCTAGGCTTCGGGGGGTTGTCTGGGTGTCAGGGGACCGGGGGCTTAGGTGGTCTTGGTTTGAGCGTTGGGGGTAGGGTTCTAGGTTTCAGGTCGAGGGGCGCGGCTTAGTCTCGTGTGGGTAGTTCTGTGGGGAGGGTCTGAGGAGGTGTGCAGAGCTAGGGGGGAGGGCGGTGGTGTGAGGGAGTGTCTTGACGTTATCCTAGGGAGGGGGTTGCTTGGGTTGTGTGGACCTTTGCTTGGGTTGTGTGGACCTTTGCTTGGGGTGTGTGGACCGCTGTGTTTGGGTGGGGTGCTTGGGGATCGTGTATGGGAGTACTTTGTTTGTTTGTGTAGTCTTCTCTTTTCTTCTTTTCTTTAGTCTCACTCTCTCTCTTGTAATGCTCCTCCCCCCCCCCAAAAGCTAGCGTTTTTGCAGCAGGAGCAGCCGGAGGAGCGTTGTTTCGCAGTTTTTGTTGCTAAGGCAGCAAGTCGCGAGTTTCAGCCTGCGGAGCAGCTAATCAGCAAGGAGCAGGAGCTGCGTTAAGGTGGTGTGGTCGTCTCTGTCTGTCTGCTCTCAGCCACAGCCAGCCGCCAGCAGCCGCCAGCAGCCGCCCAATCAAGTCTCCCGGTAAAAGTTCCCCCTGTACGGGGGAAGTTTGTTGGCTGTAGATGGGGGAAGTTTTCAATTGCCCAACCGCGCTACTCGACAAGCACGAGCGACTAGCAACCCACACTACAGCTTCTTGGCTTCCTCCGCATGCTTTGACGCGCAACCTTGACTGCCCAGAGGTGGTTAGGGGCGGGCGGTTACTGCAATCGTTGATGAATGGCCGCAGCGATGCCGACCCCAATCCGTCCTTTAACAGCAGCCGACCCGCGGCCGAGCCTGACGGGACCAACGGCAACGACACTGTCCGATACCAAGGGCACCACATACTTCACAAGTGCGCCCATCGTCAGCATGTTGAGGTGGAGGCATTGGTCTTCAGGATCTTGCGCAATTTGGGCAGCGCAAAGCTGGACCTACGAGGTGGTTTGCTTGCTGCTCTCGTGGAGAATGCGGGGAGTGCGGGGGATGCGGAGGAGGACAACGTTGCCTGACAGACTTCCAACGGCCAGACCTCAGTGTAGCTGCCGGTCAGGCAATTACTGATTGCTTTAAATCCTTCATAATTGAGCACAACATCAAGAAGGTAGAAGTGACAGTGACGGTACAGCATGCAAAGGCTGCAGGCAAAGGCAGGGCACCAAGACGCAAGCCTGCGCAAGAGGGTGTGGAGGAGCATGTACCACCACAGCGGCAGGCGCGTGTGGGCATTGGGCCAACCCCCCACGATGTGTTGGGCGGTCCGCAGATGTCAGCCATCAGCCTTGAGACATTTGACGTCAACGAAGACCCTTCATGTAAGTCAGTGTGCGCATGCTGTCTGCCGCCAGCTGACAATGTTCATGCCTATATGCCTATGCCTATGACTGGGCTAATATAAGGCGCTAGGACAGCAACTATCCAACACTCGCATCTGTACCAACCCGCATCATCTTGGCAGCCGGGCTTTCTCCCCCTTGTGCAAAAGCATAGTCATTGCTTGCTTGCTTGCCTATAGCATCAAGGAAGCAGCTTGCTCTGCCTGCCTGGTCACAGATGGGATATTGTCTCCGCTGGAGGGCAACATATGGCAGCTGGGGGGCATCCCATCCCCTTGCCAAGGTATGCTATACAATAGTGCTAGTGTTGTTGCGCTGATGCTGTTGTTGTTGATGACACAGGATTACTTGTCACAACCGCTGTATCTAATGCTTGGAAGCGACCAGCTATCTTGCATGATCATGGCTTGCATTACTGGTGGCTTGCATGATCTTGAATCTGATCTTTGCATGACTGCTGGCTGCATGACTGTTGTGTGATTTGATGCTTGTGTGCATACAGTTGTCTCCCCCCTGTGCACCTCTCTTTGCAGCCCACGCCCCAGCCCAGCTCAGCAACCATCTGCCAAAAGGATTAGTGAGCTATCTCAGATGCTATCTAGCGAGCAAGTCAGTCCGCAGCTAGGAAGTCCGATCAGGCCTAGCCAGAGCAGCATGCAAGCAAGCAGAAATTATTGCAGCAATGGCTTTGCTACTGTTGCTGCAGCTGTTGGCGGCGAGGACAGTCGCACACACGCTGCTGGCGTGAAATCCAATCTCGCTTTCGCTGGCGACCCCTGTGCCGCAGCTGGCAGGCGAGGCAGCTACAGACCTGCCGCTAACGGGGGGGCCCACCCCATTGCAACTGCTGGACACTATTTAAACCTCTGTGCCGCAGCTGGTGGGGAGGGCAGCAGAAGGCATGCCGCTGGCGAGGGGGCCACCCCTAATGCGACTGGCACCGGGGGGGCCAAGCTCTGAGCCGCAGCTGGCTGGGGAGGCAGCCGTAGTGCCGCTACACAGCAAGGTGCACCCAGTCACCCGCCCACCCACCCATCTGCATCTTGGCGTTGTTGTCATGCCTTTGATGTTGTTGTCATGCCACCCCATCCCAGCCCTGCCCCACCCCCTCCCAGCCCCGCCCTGCCCCACCCCCTCCCAGCCCCGCCCCACCCCACCCCCTCCCAGCCCCGCCCCACCCCACCCCCTCCCAGCCCCGCCCCACCCCACCCCCTCCCAGCCCTGCCCCACCCCCTCCCAGCCCCGCCCCACCCCACCCCCTCCCAGCCCCGCCCCACCCCACCCCCTCCCAGCCCCGCCCCACCCCACCCCCTCCCAGCCCTGCCCCACCCCCTCCCAGCCCCGCCCCAACCCACCCCCTCCCAGCCCTGCCCCACCCCCTCCCAGCCTTGCGTTGCCCCTCCCTGACCTGACCTGACTTGCCCTGCCCTGACCTGCCTGTAGGTGTGTGGCAGTGCATGCTGCAGGTAGCAGGTGTGCTGCAGTGCATGAGCAGCAACAGCATGCTGCAGTGCATGTGCTGCAGAGCATGAGCAGCAGCAGCATCAGGTTGTAGGTGTGTTGCGGTGCATGATCAGCAGCAAGTGCAGCAGGCTGTAGTGCATGAGCAGTGTATGGACAGCAACAGCAGGCTGTAGGTGTGTGACAGTGCAGTCTTGTATTAGCAACTAGCAGCAACTTTGAGCCCATCAGAGAAGAATGTTGCATGGTACAAAAGCTTTCAAAAGGTTGTCCTGAGCTTCCGTTCAGTTCCATGCCACACAGTGTGATTTGTAAGCTGTAACTGGTCAAGATGTCATGAAGAAAACGGTGGAGGTCATTAGCCGTGTATCCTCTTCTCAAATGATACCTACGCCCCTTGTATGGACAACACCACCACGCGGTGATGCGCTAATGCTGCAAACATGGTAGCCACCTGCTACATACCCCCTTTGCATGTATGCATCACGGTCATGCTTAGCAAGTGCAGGCCTGGCAGTGATCCACACCCAATATGTCACAGCTAGCCTGACTACGGATGGTACCTATAGTGGAGGCTCACCAGATCCAGCCACATGCTAGGGTATGGTGCGCCACATGCCCGTTGTATGGACACCACCACCACGCGGTGATGCGCTAATGTTGCAAACGTGCTAGCCACCTGCTACATACCCCCTATGCATGTATGCATCACGGTCATGCTTAGCAAGTGCAGGCCTGGCAGTGATAGGTTAAGATGGGCTGGGCTGGGCTAGCTAGGGATGGGATGGGCTGGGCTAGCTAGGGATGGGATGGGCTGGCTAGGGATGGGATGGGATGGGCTGGCTGGCTGGCTAGGGATGGGATGGGCTGGCTGGCTGGCTAGGGATGGGATGGGCTGGCTGGCTGGCTAGGGATGGGATGGGCTGGCTGGCTGGCTAGGGATGGGATGGGCTGGCTGGCTGGCTAGGGATGGGATGGGCTGGCTGGCTGGCTAGGGATGGGATGGGCTGGCCTGACAGTGATAGGTTAGGATGGGCTGGGCTGGGCTAGCTAGGGATCAAGCCTAGGAGGCAAGGCGGTGCTAACAGTGTTTAGGCTACAGGTTTTGAACTTGAGCGCGGCCATTCTTATTTGGCTTGGATAGCCTTGTCTATTGTTAATAAAGAGCTTCTACTCCACTTAGGAGCTAGGCACCTAGGGATG
This sequence comes from Haematococcus lacustris, assembly GCA_030144725.1. NCBI lineage: Eukaryota > Viridiplantae > Chlorophyta > Chlorophyceae > Chlamydomonadales > Haematococcaceae > Haematococcus > Haematococcus lacustris. The sequence continues at coordinate 2,649,940 of JASKMD010000021.1, read as the reverse complement.
CGGCCGGTTACATGCATGGTATGTAGAGGTTGGGACCGGGTGACTCTGGAATGACGTATAGTTAGGTCAGCTCTCAACGGTTAGGGATCACATAAGCGGTTGGTTGGATGGCATTACATGACCACCATGTTACAAGGAATTACAAGGGTGTTACAAGTGGTACAAGGGTGTTACAAATGGTACAAGGGAATAATAAGGGTGTTACAAGTGCCCCTGCCCTCCAAGCTCATGTGCATGCCCTCAGCCTTGATTAGCATGTCTTGGTACTGCTGCATGTGTTGTTTGATATAGAACAACCGCCCTATGTGCAATGACTGCTGCAGCTGCCCTGACTCAGCCTCGCCATGCGCCTCAGGCTCACCGCATGCCCCCTTGCACACAACAATCATGTGCTGCAGCCAGACAAACAGCCGGCTATGCTCGACACGCAAATGGTGCAGCTGCCGCCCATAGTGCGGGATTTCTGTGGATGCCTCAGCTCATGGAGCTGGCTCACCCCTCACCATGGCCTGGAGCTGCTCCTCTATAATGCTCACAGCTGCTGCATCCTCACCACTCCCTAGCGCCTGGTAGAGTGCTGCCTCTTTGACAAGCTGACGAGCTGTCCTAAGCTTTGCCTTGATGGCGTTGCTTGCTGCGCGCGTGTCCTTGTCGCTCTGGCCCATACGCTCGTGTTGCAACCCCAGCTCATGCACACTGTGGTGAGCTGCTCCACCTGGGTACGGTACCTACAACACACCGCGCTGAACCAACTGTGACACACCTCACCCTGTAGACTCTGCATACTCTGCACCCTTGCCATGCCACACACACCTTGAGACTTGACCTTCGACCAGGATCACCATGGCGCACAACCTACCTTGAACTGGCAGGCAAAGTCATTGTAGAGATGCAACATGTCGCATGCAGCATGCCATGCCAGGAGGTAGTACACAAAGCCAACCACACCACGCACTGCACAAGGCTGGCCGGCTGTTATGTTGCTGATTTCAGGCCTGGAATAGGACAGCGAGGTTCAGCAGTCATGTGCCTCACTGTCCACGCCTGCCAATCTTGCTGCTACTACCGCTGCGTCTGCTCCAGCTCCTGTTGCCTCTGTTGTAGCTCTGGCCGCTGCAAATGCTCCAGACAGAGTTGCCCACTGTCATGCCGCTGTTGCACTGCGCCCTCCAACGATCCAGGTAGGTATCTGTGTGCTGCTCTAGGTTACGGGTGGCCTTGGCCACACCGGCATAGCTGCTGGGCTTGTTGCAAGCACCGCCAGCAACACAATGCACGTAGCCATCTTGTGGCACACCTGCAGCATGCACACACACACACGCACACACATACACACCCATTGTCGTATGATGATGATGATGATGATGATGATGATGACACACACAGCTTTCCTGCATGGCAGCAGATGCATGCGACCACTTCCCTGGGACGAGCGCACAGATAGGACGGTCACTGAATGCTCCTCTGGGGAGTTGGGCCTGTAGGTCTGAGCGCTGTTGCAACAATCTGGGCATGGAGAGAAGCCGGTCAATGGCCCGCAGGTAGTCAGAGAATGCCTGGCTGAAGCTGTCTGTTCTGATCTGCTGAGGTGGGTACAAGGCCAAAGGATGGTGAGCGGCGTTGAGGGCCTCCAGGAAGGCTACATGACAGCACACACAAACACACTTCATGATACGCATGGGTGGCGCATGGCGCAGTCTACAGCGCAGGTGACTAGCGATGGCTGACCTTCCATGGAGACACCACACCCTTGCATCCGGGCATAGGAGCGCAAAACTCTCACATCATACCACGTTTGAGCGTGGGTCTGGCTGCTAGGCCAGCAGAAGAATGAGATAGGGTTGGGACTGATCGACTGATTGCATGAAGCGCAAGGGAGCATCAACTTGAATCGGTCCTGCATGCTAATGTACTCCACCTGCATCCCCTGAAGTGGCTTCAGGGGGGAATCTTCTAGTCTAGTTGCACCAGAGGCACAAGCATGGTGCTGCCAATCCTCGCTGATAGCTGACTGCAGGGCTGTCATTTGAGCTGCCAAGCGCTCCTGATGCTGTGACTCCACATACTCCCGCTTGCGCTGCTCCGAACTGGAACGGGCAGCGGCATCTGACCGCTCCCTGCGCTCCTGCCAAGGCAGAAAAGCTGCCGAACGCAGGTGCTGCTCCTGCTGCGGTTTTCTCGTCTGACAATGTGTCCGTCGCTAGTTTTGGGTGTTGTGGGGGATTTGGCCTGCGTTGTGGGGGATGCGGCTTGCCTTGTCTACATCCCCTGTAACCGCTCCCTTGGCAAGTCCCTTTTGGGCTGCGCGCTTGAGCTTATCGTAATAAGAACGGTCCAGGCGGGTGTTTGGCTGCGTTTGCTGGGCAGTAACCGCCCGCCCCTAACCACCTCTGGGCAGTCAAGGTTGCGCGTCAAAGCATGCGGAGGAAGCCAGGAAGCTGTAGTGTGGGTTGCTATTCGCTCGTGCTTGTCGAGTAGCGCGGTTGGGCAATTGAAAACTTCCCCCATCTACAGCCAACAAACTTCCCCCGTACAGGGGGAACTTTTACCGGGAGACTTGATTGAGCCGCCAGCGGTCGCCAGCAGCGCTTTTGCTCTTTTCGGCTTTCCGCTTCATAACGTCTGTCAGGTTGCGCCAGCCGCAGCCGTTTCTCTCAGGCGCCGCCACCTGAGCGCCTCATCCCAGCCGCCGCTACCTCGCAGCTGCCGCAGGTGTAACCGCTCCAACCGCCTCCAGCAGCCTTTCCAGCCGCAGGTCCTTTCCTGCTATCGCTGTGTGCAGCTGCTGTCGCTTCTTGTGCGAACCACAGCCAGCAGTTCGCGGGAGCCTACAGCGCTATCGGTTTTCTGAGGCAACCGCCTCAACCGCTGCAGCTTCCGCCCACCTGTCCTTCCCTCACCCTCTTCTCCTTCTCCCCCGCTTCCTCCTTCCCGCCGCGTGCCTCGCCTTCTGCCGGCGCCTGTCGCGTCACTGCCAAGGAGACGACAACGGTCGGAGGCCCACCGCCGGGGTTTGCTCCACTGAATTCAGTGCGAGCCGGCGTACCTGAGAACCAAGCCTAGCCCCCGGGTCAATGGGGGAAGGCTGAGTTAAGTGCTCAACCAGTGCGCTTGACCCTTAGTTTGTGCCCGTCTCAAGCTCGCGTGTTGCCTGCGCCTGTGGCCCTCCAGGTTGCTTCGGCTTTTCGCGTCATGGAGGCCAGCTGCAGATCGCAGCAGCTTGTGCCTGTCTTTCGGCACTTTGCGTGGTCCCGGGCCCCTCTCTTGTCCCGGGACCCATGCCCTCCCCTTTTTGAGCCCCTGGTCGGCGGGCCCATGGCATGGCTCATGCCTATCGGGCGCGTCGCCAGCAAAGAGCTGCTGCGGCTCCAACAACTCAACCCCCTGCTGCCTGCCCCTTATGAAGATGCCTGGGCTCTCGCGGAGACTTGCAGCACAGCCCTGCTGGCTCACAAACAGCGGCATGGCAGTGCTGTTGCCTCCCTCTCCACCCTCCACACTGCAGGCCACCCCCTCTACAGCTTGGTGGTCGTGCATGATGCAGCCAGCATGGAGGGAAGGGCCTTGGACTCCCAGTTCATCTCCCAGCCGTGGTTGGAGATGCCTCTCTTTGGCCGGAACGTGCGTGTGCCCGTGGAGCCCATGGACCATGGCCCCCCCCCAGGTGCAGTCAAGCTGGTTTTCCACCACCACTACCCCCTGGCGTCTAGGGAGGGTCTGGTAGAGGGGGTGCTCAAGGCAGTGGGGTACAAGGTCAGCCCGGCCCCAACAGCGGGCTTGCCGGAGGCCCTGGACCTGCACACAGCAGTCGTGCTCAGCGAGCGGCTGGGTGCCCATTCCCGCACAAGCAGTTTCTGGGGGTCGCCTGGGGGTAACGGGGCCATAGTGGAGGCTGTCGTGGTGCCCCCTCTAGGGGACCCAAAGCTAGCCCTGCTGCCTGAGGTGTATGCCACTCCTTCTGGCTGGGGCAAGCTGCAGATCCTGCAGCTGTGGGGGGACACGCAGCCTCTGCTCGACCAAGGACCCCCCCCTGCTCAGGCCCCTGCGCAGCCACCAGGTGACCCCCCTGCTCAACCTCCCCCGCCTCCCCCTGCCCATCCTCCTCCCCAACCCCCTGCCCAGCCACCAGCCCAGCCTCCTGGTGGACCCCCCGTTCATCCTCCCCCGCCTCCCCCTGCTCAACCTCCCCCACCTCCCCCTGCTCAACCCCCCCCACCACCCCCTGCCCAGCCACCAGGTGACCCACCTGCTCTATCTCCCCCTCCACCCCCTGCCCAGCCCCATACCCAACCACCAGGTGACACCCTTGCTCAACCTCCCCCCCCTCCCCCTTTCCATCCTCCTCCTCAGCCCCCTGCCCAGCTCCCTTCCCAGCCACCTGATGACCCCCTTGCTCTACCTCCTCCACCCCCCCTTGCTCAACATCCCCCACCACACCCTGATCAGCCCCCTACCAAGTCACCAGGTGACCCCCCAGCTCTACCTCCCCCTCCCTCACCCTCACCCTCCCTCCCTCCCTCCCTCACCCTCCCTCACCCTCCCTCACCCTCCCTCACCCTCCCTCACCCTACCTCAGCTGCTGCCGCCCCCCTCCAGCGCACCTCAGATGGGGGTGGCACAGCTGGGGATGAGGGGGCCCGGGTGGCGCAGGGCGCCCAGGTGGCCCAGCAGCGGCAGCAGCACAGCCCTACCTCCCGGGACCCTGACCCTCCCTCAGCTGCTGCCGCCCCCCTCCAGCGCACCTCAGTTGGGGGTGGCACAGCTGGGGATGAGGGGGCCCGGGTGGCGCAGGGCGCCCAGGTGGCCCAGCAGCGGCAGCAGCACAGCCCTACCTCCCGGGACCTTGACCCTGCCTCAGCTGCTGCCGCCCCCCTCCAGCGCACCTCAGATGGGGGTGGCACAGCTGGGGATGAGGGGGCCCGGGTGGCGCAGGGCGCCCAGGGTGCTCAGCAGCAGCAGACGCTGCATAGCCCTACGTCCCGAGGCCCTCACCCTGCCTCAGCTGCTGCCGCCCCCCTCCAGCGCACCTCAGTTGGGGGTGGCACGGCTGGGGATGAGGGGGCCCGGGTAGCGCAGGGCGCCCAGGTGGCCCAGCAGCGGCAGCAGCACAGCCCTACCTCCCGGGACCCTGACCCTGCCTCAGCTACTGCCGCCCCCCTCCAGCGCACCTCAGATGGGGGTGGCACAGCTGGGGATGAGGGGGCCCGGGTGGCGCAGGGCGCCCAGGGTGCTCAGCAGCAGCAGACGCTGCATAGCCCTACCTCCCGGGGCCCTCACCCTGCTTCAGCTGCTGCTGCCCCCCTCCAGCGCACCTCTGTTGGGGGTGGCACGGCTGGGGATGAGGGGGCCCGGGTGGCGCAGGGCGTCCAGGTGGCCCAGCAGCGGCAGCAGCACAGCCCTACCTCCCGAGACCCTAACCCTGCCTCAGCTGCTGTCGCCCCCCTCCAGCGCACCTCAGATGGGGGTGGCACAGCTGGGGATGAGGGGGCCCGGGTGGCGCAGGGCGCCCAGGTGGCCCAGCAGCAGCAGCAGCAGCACAGCCCTGGGGTGGGAGCGGGGGCGGGGAAAGAGGCTGTAGCGGGGGCAGGGGATGAATCGGGGGCTAGAGGGCCAGGGCTCAAGGGTCTCGGGATCCACCCGTCTGCTCCGCCCCGTGGGAGGCCTTCCCGGTTCGATAGCTCTTGGGGCCCAGCTACAGCAGAGCTTTCTGGGGGGACTCCGTGGCTGGGCCCGTCCTGGGCTGCCCGGGTGTGCTCAAGGGGTGAGTCAGCGCAGCCGGGGGAGAAAGAGGCGCAGGGTCTGTCTCCGAGCAGCCCAGCCGCCCCCTCCACTGCTCAGGGGCCTGCGAGTCGGCCTTTCCAGCTTGGCGGTGCAGCAGCTCCTACACGAGGCAGGAGGTCCCTTCTTCCCCGCATGGACATGACCAACTCCACCGGACGTAAGTCGGGGGATGTGGGGGGCAAGGCTCTAGCCGTCGTGTTCTCCGCCGCTAGCAGGGCCCTCCGAGCCGGTAGGAGCACCCTTGTCCCTCAGCCGGAGCTGCTATCAGCTCTCCTCCCCTCCCCCTCAGCCTCACCCGCTTCTACCCAAGACGAGGCCTCTCGGCCCGACTGCGGAGGGGCACAGTCGCTGGACGGCAGGGCTATCACAGCTAGTCAGCCCCAGGCTGCCGCCACACCTCACCAGCGCACCTCAGCAGGGGGTGGCACTGCTGGCACAGAGGGGGCGAGGTTGGTGCCTGTAGCGCAGCAGCAACAGCAACAGCAGCAGCAGCAGCGGCAACAGCACCGGCAACAGCAGCAGCAGCAGCAGCAGCAGCAGCAGCACCAGCAGCAGCAGCGGGCTGGGGCCGGGGCTGGGGCTGGGGCTGGGGCTGGGGCTGGGGCTGGGGCTGGGGCTGAGGCTGGGGCTGGGGCTGGGGCTGGGGCTGGGGCTGGGGCTGGGGCTGGGGCTGGGACTGGGGCTGGGGCTGGGGCTGGGGCTGGGGCTGGGGCTGGGGCTGGGGCTGGGGCTGGGGCTGGGGCTGGGGCTGGGGCTGGGGCTGGGGCTGGGGCTGGGGCTGGGGCTGGGGCTGGGGCTGGGGCTGGGGCTGGGGCTGGGGCTGGGGCTGGGGCTGGGGCTGGGGCTGGGGCTGGGGCTGGGGCTGGGGCTGGGGCTGGGGCTGGGGCTGGGGCTGGGGCTGGGGCTGGGGCTAGGGCTGGGGCCGTGCCTTCTCCGATGGTTTTGGATCGCCCACGCCTTACCCGGCCCGTGCTCTCTACCCTCTTTCCAACGCCCACCACCTTCCAGCCCAGCGCCCAGGGGGCTTTTGTGTCCCGAGCGCATGCGCCTTGCTCTGTCCCACCCCGAGGGGTGCATCTCCCCCACATCCCTCTTTCCCCCCAACAGCTCTCTGCCCCCCTGAACCCCCCTTGGGCCGCCCCTCCCCCCCTTGTTATTCCTCCCGCTGTCCATCCCGTGCCTCTTGAGGGGTCTGTTGCCTCTGGCTCCCTTGCCGGTATTCCCCCATCAGCCTCTCCGCGCTCCCCGGGGCACTTGGGGTTGCTGGGCAAGGCCCTCTTTAAGGGCGCGGTGCTGGCCTCCAAGGGCAAGCTCGCTGCCCGTAAGCTGAGAGATGCCACAGCTAGGGGCCTAGCCGCAGCCGGGCAGTGGGTGGGTGGGGAACCTTCCGCCAGCTCTCCCTCCCTTGACCCCATGGACGCCGAGGCAGCGGCCCCCACCGCCTCTTGCCGCACGGAGGTCACGGGGCCTGGCGCAGTTGCCCATCTCCCAGCCCAGGAGCTTGGTCCCTCCACCGGGCTGGGCACCCGGCTCGGCACGGTGCGGGTTGGGCCCTGTGAGCTGCAGGGTAGTCAGCCTCCCCGCTGGCTTGACACCGCCGCGAGGGCACCTCCGCGCCCCTCCCCGGATGACAGGAGGGCTAGGCGGGAGGAGCGGCAGCGGGTGGCTCAGTGTAGGTCGAGGCGAGGCAACACGCAGCCAGCTACCCAGCCAGCCAGAGGGGGGCCTAGCCGGCGCCGGTATGGCATTCCCTCTTCCGGTTCCAGCTCTGAGGAGTGGGAGGCACGGCGTGCAGGGCACCAGCAAGCTGGCAGGCAGCGTGCTGCGCAGCTTGGCCATGGGTCCCCTCACGTGCGCCGCTACGGGTTGCTCAGCCCCTCTGCTAGCCTGGCCAGCTCGCTGGGGGCCTCCTGTGATAGCCCTGTAGTTGAGTCAGCAGGGCCCCGGGAGGGGAGGTTGAGGGTGCCTAAGCGGCAGCAGCCCGAGCAGGCAGCTCAGCCTGGGGAGGAGGTCGAGCAGCTCGGTCCTCTGCCCCTGCGGCCCCCGCTGGCCATCTATTCCCGTGAGCCTCGGGTCCGCCTGCGCCGCCCGGGGGCCAAGTTGGCCTGCATTGAGGCCACTCCAGCCCCTATCCCCGGCCCACCCCCTTTGCCCGGTCCGCCTCCCCTTCCCAGCCCACCCACCCTCCTCTACACACGCGTAGCCCGCGCGGGGGCAAGCCAGGACTAGCCATGCAGCGCCCAGGTGTGGCCGCCAGATTCTTGGCAGTCACCCTTAACGTGCAGGGCCTTGCCCAGCCGCACAAACTGCAGGCCCTGCTTGACTGGGCCGCTGACAGCCCGGCGCAAGTGGTGTTCCTCCAAGAGTGCCATAGGGCGGAGAGCGTGTGGCAGTGGGCAGAAGCCCACTCGGGAGCCAAGCCCGCCTGGCGGGGGCAGTGGTTTTACACCCCTGGCACCGGCAGCTCCCAAGGCTGTCTGGTGTTGGTCAAGCCCTCCACCATCCTCCGGGGGTGCACCCAGGTGCAGCTGCAGGCAGAGGGGGCCCAGGGGCGGGTGCTGCGGGTAGACGGGGAGCTCGCAGGCAGGCCGGTGTCCCTAGTGTGCGTGTACGCCCCGGCGCAGCAGGCAGAGCGGCCAGCGTTCTACGCAGAGTGCCTCCCCGCTTGCCTGCCGCCAGCCGCCGACCGCCGCCTCCTCCTCATGGGGGGCGACTTCAACTGCATCCTAGCCCCCGTGGACAGAGTGGGCATCCCGCAGGGCTCGCAGCATGGGGAGGCCTGGGTGGGCAGCCGGGGCCAGGGGGCGGAGCAGCTGCGGCAGCTGGTCGGTGAGCGGGGGTTGGTGGACCCGTGGCGCCATCTGCACCCCTTCAAGAGAGACCTCACCCACTGCAGCGAGCATTGGCAGACGGGTGCGCGCCTCGACCGGTGGTACATCTCGGAGGAGTTGGTGCAGTGGCAGATGGACAACGCCATCCAGGGGGTGCTGCCAGTGCCCACCGACCACCGGCCCGTGTCAGTGGCAGTGTGCCCCCCCGACCTGCCTCTCACCGTCCCCGCTCCCTGGCAGCTGCACCCCGCCCACCTTGACAACCCTGACCTGCTGGACTGCCTCAAGGACTTCCTCCAGGCAGAAGCACATCACCACGAGGCTGCGAGTCAGCTGGGGCTGCCTAGGGATGGGCACAGGGCCAGGTGGGCCCGCATCAAGCAGGGCATGGCCATGCGGGCCCAGCTCTTCCTGCGGGCCCAGCGCCGCGCGCTGCGTGACCTGCAGCAGCGCAGGGAGAAGGCGGCTGCAGTGGCCAGGGCTCACCTCGTGCGGCAGCTGGTGCGGGTGGAGCGAGAGGGGGAGGCTGAGGTGCAGTAGGCCCCGGGGCTAGATGGGCTGCCCATGGAGGTCTATGACCGGCTGTGGGTGGAGCTGGGGCGGCCGCTGCGGGCCATGTTGCGAGAGGCCCTGGCAGACACCGCTGACCCTGCCCCGCTGGCTGAGTTCCTGACCGGCATCATCGCCCTCGGCCACCTCACCGACAGCTTCCCCCTTGCGTCGGGGCTGCTGCAGGGCAGCGGGGCCTCCCCGCTCTATTGGTGCATCGTGCTCCAGCCGCTGGTCAGCTACCTCAGCTCGCCCCAGCTGGCAGGCCGCATCAGCCACCCCACCATCCCCTCCAGCCCTCTGGCCATGCACAGGGCCTCCCTGACCCCCGCGCTCCCCTCCAAGGAGTATGCGGACAACCTCACCATCGTGGTGCTCGATCGGGTCAGAGACGGGAACTGTCAATCGCTTTGTGGCAGCCTCGGACCTGCCTTAGGAACACAGCCCCAACAGCAGCCGCCTCTACCCTAGCAAGGCCATCTGCGTGATGCCCCGGGGGAGCGAGGGGTGGGGCTTCCCGACCTGGGGGTCACCAGCACGGCCATGCTGGCGAAGATGCTGGCCCAGCTCTGGTCGCCCCGGGTTCGTCCCTGGCAGCCTTCGACCCACAGCCTGCTAGTAGACACCTCCACGGCCTCAGCACGTGGGTCATCACCGACCCCACCGCCCCCCCCTCGCGAGGCATCAGCCCGCGGCTGCAAGCTCACGTAGCGGCCCTGGCTGAGCTGAAGCTGTTCCGTGCGGTGCCCCCCGCTAGCCAGTCCTTCTTCTCGGTGCTGGCGGAGCCGCTGTGGTACAACGCGCAAGTCCGCATGAACCCAGCAGCTAGGGAGGCAGCAGCTGAGCAGGGTTGGACCCACGTCCGCCACGTGAGGGAGGCCCTCCACAGCCCCCAGCTGGAGGGGGAGGCCCGTTGGGTTGCGGACCTGGTCAGGGCTTGCCTCCCCGAGCCCTGGCAGGGCATGGTGGACCGCCTGCAGCCTCCACAGCCGGAGTGGGAGTGCCTGAGGGTTGGGCCAGGGGTGGGGTTTGTGATGCGGCGCACCCCCCTGCTCCAGCCCTCCCACTGGGTGGGCCCCAACGGCCGCCTCTACCCCCTAGACCCCACAGGGCAGGGGCCCCTAGGGGCTTTCTGGGCGGAGGGAGGGGCGGCCTTGGAGCCAGCTGCGGTGGCCCGGCTCAACAAGCCCAGCTACAGGCTGACTCCGGAGGAGCGAGCCACCCACCTCCGCCCTCTACCCGCCCAGCGTCATGAGGCGCAGGAGCAGGCTCAAGGGCCGGAGCAAGGAGGAGCCAGGGCGGTTGGCAGGGGCGGGGGGCGGGCAAGGGGGCGGGGCAGGGGCAGGGGGCGAGGGCGTGGAGGAGGTGGAGGGCGTAGGGGAGCAGGGTGAGGGGCGGGAGGGCAGGCTGCCGACCCAGCTGAGGAGGAGCCTGGCACCTGGCCTAAGGAGGAGTGGCTCTTGGGCCCCTGGGCTCACCTGCAGCTGGACCCTCAGGTGTGGGGCATGGGCACCACCACCCTGCTGGACTTCTCTGTCAAGCATGCCAGGGTGCGCCTCCACCAGCTCCAGCGCGTCAGTGCCGACCCCCTATACCCACCAGGTGGGGGCCTGTGGCCAGCGCTGTGGGGTGTGCGCCCCCGGGCAGCGGGCGAACCGGAGGTGGCAGCGGTGGCTGATGGAGCCCTGAGGGAGCTGGAGCTCAAGTGGGAGGCCAGCGCGCAGCAGGTGGCAGGCCAGGGGGCAGCGGGGGAGCGGGAGCAACAGGGCAGGGATGTGGAGGAGCGGCTCCCCTGGTTCAAGGGCAAGGACCCGGAGCTGGACGCTGCCCACTTCGACCAGCTGTGGCCCGAAGCGTTGGGGGCCTGCTTTGCCAAGCAGCCTAGGAGGGAGCGGAGGGGAGGGCAGGAGGGGGCAGAGGGGAGGGTTGGGGCAGGAGGAGTGGAGGAGGAGAGGGCAGCAGGGAGGCCTAGGCATGAGAGGGCAGGGCGAAGGGGGGGGGAGAGCTAGTGGTTCGCCTCTCCTTGCAGTTGCCCGTCCCCTTCCCCCTCGAGCCAGCCTGAGCTGCAGGGTTGCTGGTGGGGGCTTAGGGCGTTCGGTGGGTGGGGTGGGCTAGGCTTCGGGGGGTTGTCTGGGTGTCAGGGGACCGGGGGCTTAGGTGGTCTTGGTTTGAGCGTTGGGGGTAGGGTTCTAGGTTTCAGGTCGAGGGGCGCGGCTTAGTCTCGTGTGGGTAGTTCTGTGGGGAGGGTCTGAGGAGGTGTGCAGAGCTAGGGGGGAGGGCGGTGGTGTGAGGGAGTGTCTTGACGTTATCCTAGGGAGGGGGTTGCTTGGGTTGTGTGGACCTTTGCTTGGGTTGTGTGGACCTTTGCTTGGGGTGTGTGGACCGCTGTGTTTGGGTGGGGTGCTTGGGGATCGTGTATGGGAGTACTTTGTTTGTTTGTGTAGTCTTCTCTTTTCTTCTTTTCTTTAGTCTCACTCTCTCTCTTGTAATGCTCCTCCCCCCCCCAAAAGCTAGCGTTTTTGCAGCAGGAGCAGCCGGAGGAGCGTTGTTTCGCAGTTTTTGTTGCTAAGGCAGCAAGTCGCGAGTTTCAGCCTGCGGAGCAGCTAATCAGCAAGGAGCAGGAGCTGCGTTAAGGTGGTGTGGTCGTCTCTGTCTGTCTGCTCTCAGCCACAGCCAGCCGCCAGCAGCCGCCAGCAGCCGCCAGCGGTCGCCAGCAGCGCTTTTGCTCTTTTCGGCTTTCCGCTTCATAACGTCTGTCAGGTTGCGCCAGCCGCAGCCGTTTCTCTCAGGCGCCGCCACCTGAGCGCCTCATCCCAGCCGCCGCTACCTCGCAGCTGCCGCAGGTGTAACCGCTCCAACCGCCTCCAGCAGCCTTTCCAGCCGCAGGTCCTTTCCTGCTATCGCTGTGTGCAGCTGCTGTCGCTTCTTGTGCGAACCACAGCCAGCAGTTCGCGGGAGCCTACAGCGCTATCGGTTTTCTGAGGCAACCGCCTCAACCGCTGCAGCTTCCGCCCACCTGCCCTTCCCTCACCCTCTTCTCCTTCTCCCCCGCTTCCTCCTTCCCGCCGCGTGCCTCGCCTTCTGCCGGCGCCTGTCGCGTCACTGCCAAGGAGACGACAACGGTCGGAGGCCCACCGCCGGGGTTTGCTCCACTGAATTCAGTGCGAGCCGGCGTACCTGAGAACCAAGCCTAGCCCCCGGGTCAATGGGGGAAGGCTGAGTTAAGTGCTCAACCAGTGCGCTTGACCCTTAGTTTGTGCCCGTCTCAAGCTCGCGTGTTTCCTGCGCCTGTGGCCCTCCAGGTTGCTTCGGCTTTTCGCGTCATGGAGGCCAGCCACTCCTACAAATTAATCCCTGCGTTCTTCCCTGCGTTTTGGACCAACTTTGTCCGATCGGACTGAAATTTTGATAGATGGTGTTTTGCAGAAAATAAAACATAATGTTTTTTGAAAATATTTCTCAAAAACCAATATGTTTTATTTTCTGCAAAACACCATCTATCAAAATTTTAGTCCGATCGGACAAAGTTGGTCCAAAACGCAGGGAAGAACGCAGGGATTAATTTGTAGGAGTGGCTGCAGATCGCAGCAGCTTGTGCCTGTCTTTCGGCACTTTGCGTGGTCCCGGGCCCCTCTCTTGTCCCGGGACCCATGCCCTCCCCTTTTTGAGCCCCTGGTCGGCGGGCCCATGGCATGGCTCATGCCTATCGGGCGCGTCGCCAGCAAAGAGCTGCTGCGGCTCCAACAACTCAACCCCCTGCTGCCTGCCCCTTATGAAGATGCCTGGGCTCTCGCGGAGACTTGCAGCACAGCCCTGCTGGCTCACAAACAGCGGCATGGCAGTGCTGTTGCCTCCCTCTCCACCCTCCACACTGCAGGCCACCCCCTCTACAGCTTGGTGGTCGTGCATGATGCAGCCAGCATGGAGGGAAGGGCCTTGGACTCCCAGTTCATCTCCCAGCCGTGGTTGCACTCATGATAAACAAGGACCGGTCGCGATTGGACCGACCATAGCTCCTTGAAAACTAGAGTAGAAGGCCGTTCGAACGGTATTAGTCTTACGTTAATCCGCGCAACCGTCGCGACGCAAATGGGCCGCCAATTTGTAAACCACGCAATCTGCACAGATGTCGCTTGTCCATCATCTGCACAGCTGCTGATAGTCGACATCTGCACAGATGCAGGCGAAGTCGACATCTGTGCAGCTGCGGAAAGTCGACATCTGCACAGATGTCGACTATTACAATCGGTGCATGGCTGTGCAGATGTCGATACCGACATCTGTGCAGCTTCTGACGACGACATCTGCACAGATGTTGACTATTACATTTGAGCCTTGGCTGTGCAGATGTTGACACCGACATCTGTGCAGCTGGTGACGACGACATCTGCACAGATGTCGACTATTACATTCGAGCCTTGGCTGTGCAGATGTTGACTATAGCATCGGCACAGATGTCGACTTTTACATTCGCGGCTTGGCTGTGCAGATGTCGTGGCTTCATCTGCACAGATGTCGACTATTTCATCGACTCTTACATCCGCAAAACACATGTATTGACACCCAAACACCCCACAACACCTCGCTACACCCCCGCAAAACACATGTATTGACACCCAAACACCCCGCAACACCTCGCTACACCCCCGCAAAACACATGTATTGACACCCAAACACCCCGCAACACCTCGCTACACCCCCGCAAAACACATGTATTGACACCCATACACCCCGCAACACCTCGCTACACCCCCGCAAAACACATGTATTGACACCCAAACAGCCCGCAACACCTCGCTACACCCCCGCAAAACACATGTATTGACACCCAAACACCCCGCAACATCCCCGCAAAACACATGTATTGACCACCAAACACCCCGCAACACCTCGCTACGGGACTTGCAAGCACATGTCTCGATGCACCATCACTCCACAACACCTCAATATGGAAATGCTAAGCACATGCATTGATGCACCCAATGACCGCAACACCCCCCTACGATGTGACAAGGTAGCAACGACACAACACAACAACAAGGTGACACCACACACCACCATCACCATCACCATCACCATTACCATCACCACACTCAGGTTAAACATGCATCACCATCACCATCACCATCACCATCACCATCACCATCACCATCACCATCACCATCACCATCACCATCACCATCACCATCACCATCACCATCACCATCACCATCACCATCACCATCACCATCACCATCACCATCACCATCACCATCACCATCACCATCACCATCACCATCACCATCACTCAGGTTAAACATGCATCACCATCACCATCACCATCACCACACCACACCACACATCACCACACATCACCACACATCACCACACATCACCACACATCACCACACATCACCACACAACCCAACAAGGCGACAACACAACAACATCGCAACAAGGCGGCAAGATGACGAGGACAACAAGCACGGGCTGACAACCACCCAAGCGCTCAACTATCCCTTTTGAGAGGGATGGGTAGGGTCATTGTGGTGTGGGCATGGCATGGCCAGGGTGGGCTGGGTGGGCTGCTACTACTGGATCCCACTCCAAGCTGCCCGCTCCAGGTTGCTACGCCAAGGGTAGGGTAGGGAGAGGGCTACTACGCCAAGGGTAGGGTAGGGAGAGGGCTGCTACGCCAAGGGTAGGGTAGGGAGAGGGCTGCTACGCCAAGGGTAGGGTAGGGAGAGGGCTGCTACGCCAAGGGTAGGGTTGGGAGAGGGCTGCAGCGTGTGTCGTGGGGCGGGGGTTGGGAAAGGCGGGAGGTAGGTGGGGTGCCAGGCTTGGAGGTGGTGGGACATGGGAGGGGAGGGGAGGGGGAAGGGGGAAGGAGGAAGGGGGGAAGAGGGAAGGGCTGACCGTGGGACCTGCAGTAAACAATGGGCATCTTTGCGGTTAGGCTGGGCATCGGACCACCCATGTGCAAGGGTTGGCCACTTACTCTTTGCTAGCGCCACTTCTATACCTACCTGGCAGCGCCTCCATGGCTGCAGCTCCTGGCTGCTCTTGCGCTCCATGCACCTGCTTCTTGTGGTAGGGTGATGAAGGAGGTGGTGGTGGGGGAGGGAGGGGAGGGGAGGGGAGGGGCGCTATGCGGGCCGGGCCAGGCCAGGCTGGGCTGGGCTGGGCTGGGCTGGGCTGGGCTGGGCTGGGCTGGGCTGGGCTGGGCTGGGCTGGGCTGGGCTGGGCTGGGCTGGGCTGGGCTGGGCTGGGCTGGGCTGGGCTGGGCTGGGCTGGGCTGGGCTGGGCTGGGCTGGGCTGGGCTGGGCTGGGCTGGGCTGGGCTGGGCTGGGCTGGGCTGGGCTGGGCTGGGCTGGGCTGGGCTGGGCTGGGCTGGGCTGGGCTGGGCGGGGCGGGGCTGGGCGGGGCTGGGCGGGGCTGGGCGGGGCTGGGCGGGGCTGGGCGGGGCGGGGCGGGGCGGGGCGGGGCGGGGCGGGGCGGGGCGGGGCGGGGCGGGGCGGGGCGGGGCGGGGCGGGGCGGGGCGGGGCGGGGCGGGGCGGGGCGGGGCGGGGCGGGGCGGGGCGGGGCGGGGCGGGGCGGGGCGGGGCGGGGCGGGGCGGGGCGGGCGGGCGGGGCGGGGCGGGGCGGGGCGGGGCGGGGCGGGGCGGGGCGGGGCGGGGCGGGGCGGGGCGGGGCGGGGCGGGGCGGGGCGGGGCGGGGCGGGGCGGGGCGGGGCGGGGCGGGGCGGGGCGGGGCGGGGCGGGGCGGGGCGGGGCGGGGCGGGGCGGGGCGGGGCGGGGCGGGGCGGGGCGGGGCGGGGCGGGGCGGGGCGGGGCGGGGCGGGGCGGGGCGGGGCGGGGCGGGGCGGGGCGGGGCGGGGCGGGGCGGGGCGGGGCGGGGCGGGGCGGGGCGGGGCGGGGCGGGGCGGGGCGGGGCGGGGCGGGGCGGGCGGGGGCGGGGCGGGGCGGGGCGGGGCGGGGCGGGGCGGGGGCGGGCGGGGCGGGGCGGGGCGGGGCGGGGCGGGGCGGGGCGGGGCGGGGCGGGGCGGGGCGGGGCGGGGCGGGGCGGGGCGGGGCGGGGCGGGGGCGGGGCGGGGCGGGGCGGGGCGGGGCGGGGCGGGGCGGGGCGGGGCGGGGCGGGGCGGGGCGGGGCGGGGCGGGGCGGGGCGGGGCGGGGCGGGGCGGGGCGGGGCGGGGCGGGGCGGGGCGGGGCGGGGCGGGGCGGGGCGGGGCGGGGCGGGGCGGGGCGGGGCGGGGCGGGGCGGGGCGGGGCGGGGCGGGGCGGGGCGGGCGGGCGGGGCGGGGCGGGGCGGGGCGGGGCGGGGCGGGGCGGGGCGGGGCGGGCGGGGCGGGGCGGGGCGGGGCGGGGCGGGGCGGGGCGGGGCGGGGCGGGGCGGGGCGGGGCGGGGCGGGGCGGGGCGGGGCGGGGCGGGGCGGGGCGGGGCGGGGCGGGGCGGGGCGGGGCGGGGCGGGGCGGGCGGGCGGGGCGGGGCGGGGCGGGGCGGGGCGGGGCGGGGCGGGGCGGGGCGGGGCGGGGCGGGGCGGGGCGGGGCGGGGCGGGGCGGGGCGGGGGGCGGGCGGGGCGGGGCGGGGCGGGGGCGGGGCGGGGCGGGGCGGGGCGGGGCGGGGCGGGGCGGGGCGGGGCGGGGCGGGGCGGGGCGGGCGGGCGGGGCGGGGCGGGGCTGGGCTGGGCTGGGCTGGGCTGGGTGTAGGGAAGGGGAGGTTGGGACCATTGAACCTGCAGCAATTCAGTGGTTGGCAAATCATCAGGCAAGGTACTTGGAGCCACATGACTGCAAGATAAACTACTCACCATTCGCTAGGATTGGGTTTGTGTGGGTGCACCCAACTTTGTTTCAAGTGCACTCAGCTTCGTCTCTTGCATGTCTCCTGACCGCCTCTCCGGGCTCCTCCACTCCTCTTCCGCTCCGTCTCACAGGCTTCGGGCTACGTGTCCTAGTTGCACCTCATGCATTTCTTATGCCGCATCTTTGCATCGCTGTGTCGCTGCATCGCTGCACCTCCTTCCGTTTTCTGTCGCTATCTCTTGATCCTATCGCTTAACCTGATGGCATCTGGTCGCCTAAGCGGCTGGCTGGCTCGTAGCTAGCCTTTTGGCGACGATTTTTGTTGGCTGCTCCTGGCTGCTCATTGCTGCTATATGGGGCAATCTAAGCTCCTTCGCGGTCCCTTGGCTTCCTTCGCGCCACCTTTGCGAAAACTTCATGCAGATATCACACAGATTGTTGAATAATTGATTCCTTCGCGGTGACTTTGCTTCCTTCGCGGTGCCTTTGCGTAACCTTTATGCAAGCCTTTTCTTCATGTGCACAGCTGCACTACTTGGCATCTGTGCAGATGTCGAGGTATTCATCTGTGCAGATGTCGACATTGTCGGCATCTGCACAGATGTCGTCCTTATATTATAACCGGCATCTGCACAGATGTTGCCCTTTTATGCATCTGCACAGAGCCAATTACCGACATCTGCACAGATGTCGCCTTTATTAGCATCTGTGCAGATGTCGTCCTTAAATTATAACCGGCATCTGCACAGATGTCGCCCTTTTATGCATCTGCACAGATTTAATTACCGACATCTGCACAGATGTCGCCTTTATTAGCATCTGTGCAGATGTCGTCCTTAAATTATAACCGGCATCTGCACAGATGTCGCCCTTTTATGCATCTGCACAGATTTAATTACCGACATCTGCACAGATGTCGCCTTTATTAGCATCTGTGCAGATGTCGTCCTTAAATTATAACCGGCATCTGCACAGATGTCGCCCTTTTATGCATCTGCACAGATTTAATTACCGACATCTGCACAGATGTCGCCTTTATTAGCATCTGTGCAGATGTCGTCCTTAAATTATAACCGGCATCTGCACAGATGTCGCCCTTTTATGCATCTGCACAGATTTAATTACCGACATCTGCACAGATGTCGCCTTTATTAGCATCTGTGCAGATGTCGTCCTTAAATTATAACCGGCATCTGCACAGATGTCGCCCTTTTATGCATCTGCACAGATTTAATTACCGACATCTGCACAGATGTCGCCTTTATTAGCATCTGCGCAGATGTCGTCCTTAAATTATAACCGGCATCTGCACAGATGTCGCCCTTTTATGCATCTGCACAGATTTAATTACCGACATCTGCACAGATGTCGCCTTTATTAGCATCTGCACAGATTTAATAACCGGCATCTGCACAGATGTCGCTTTTCCTAAAGGCATCGACATGCAGCTGCACAGATGACATGCTCATTTAACCGACATCTGCACAGATTCCCAAAAAGGGGGGGGTACCTCGCGCGCGGATCGATGTATCTTCGCAA
Organism: Haematococcus lacustris; assembly: GCA_030144725.1. Taxonomy (NCBI): domain Eukaryota; kingdom Viridiplantae; phylum Chlorophyta; class Chlorophyceae; order Chlamydomonadales; family Haematococcaceae; genus Haematococcus; species Haematococcus lacustris. The sequence goes on along the minus strand of JASKMD010000021.1, from coordinate 2,631,456 downwards.
CCGCTGCGAGTTAGGACTTCATTCAAGAGCGAGGTCCCCCTTAAACTCAGCGCTCTATCGCTCTATCGGAGCAGAAAGTCCATCCGATGCAAAAAAGGCCCCCGCGTCGGCCTTATTTATCGTGAGTGTGGAGATGCCTCTCTTTGGCCGGAACGTGCGTGTGCCCGTGGAGCCCATGGACCATGGCCCCCCCCCAGGTGCAGTCAAGCTGGTTTTCCACCACCACTACCCCCTGGCGTCTAGGGAGGGTCTGGTAGAGGGGGTGCTCAAGGCAGTGGGGTACAAGGTCAGCCCGGCCCCAACAGCGGGCTTGCCGGAGGCCCTGGACCTGCACACAGCAGTCGTGCTCAGCGAGCGGCTGGGTGCCCATTCCCGCACAAGCAGTTTCTGGGGGTCGCCTGGGGGTAACGGGGCCATAGTGGAGGCTGTCGTGGTGCCCCCTCTAGGGGACCCAAAGCTAGCCCTGCTGCCTGAGGTGTATGCCACTCCTTCTGGCTGGGGCAAGCTGCAGATCCTGCAGCTGTGGGGGGACACGCAGCCTCTGCTCGACCAAGGACCCCCCCCTGCTCAGGCCCCTGCGCAGCCACCAGGTGACCCCCTTGCTCAACCTCCCCCGCCTCCCCCTGCCCATCCTCCTCCCCAACCCCCTGCCCAGCCACCAGCCCAGCCTCCTGGTGGACCCCCCGTTCATCCTCCCCCGCCTCCCCCTGCTCAACCTCCCCCACCTCCCCCTGCTCAACCCCCCCCACCACCCCCTGCCCAGCCACCAGGTGACCCACCTGCTCTATCTCCCCCTCCACCCCCTGCCCAGCCCCATACCCAACCACCAGGTGACACCCTTGCTCAACCTCCCCCCCCTCCCCCTTTCCATCCTCCTCCTCAGCCCCCTGCCCAGCTCCCTTCCCAGCCACCTGATGACCCCCTTGCTCTACCTCCTCCACCCCCCCTTGCTCAACATCCCCCACCACACCCTGATCAGCCCCCTACCAAGTCACCAGGTGACCCCCCAGCTCTACCTCCCCCTCCCTCACCCTCACCCTCCCTCCCTCCCTCCCTCACCCTCCCTCACCCTCCCTCACCCTCCCTCACCCTCCCTCACCCTACCTCAGCTGCTGCCGCCCCCCTCCAGCGCACCTCAGATGGGGGTGGCACAGCTGGGGATGAGGGGGCCCGGGTGGCGCAGGGCGCCCAGGTGGCCCAGCAGCGGCAGCAGCACAGCCCTACCTCCCGGGACCCTGACCCTCCCTCAGCTGCTGCCGCCCCCCTCCAGCGCACCTCAGTTGGGGGTGGCACAGCTGGGGATGAGGGGGCCCGGGTGGCGCAGGGCGCCCAGGTGGCCCAGCAGCGGCAGCAGCACAGCCCTACCTCCCGGGACCTTGACCCTGCCTCAGCTGCTGCCGCCCCCCTCCAGCGCACCTCAGATGGGGGTGGCACAGCTGGGGATGAGGGGGCCCGGGTGGCGCAGGGCGCCCAGGGTGCTCAGCAGCAGCAGACGCTGCATAGCCCTACGTCCCGAGGCCCTCACCCTGCCTCAGCTGCTGCCGCCCCCCTTCAGCGCACCTCAGTTGGGGGTGGCACGGCTGGGGATGAGGGGGCCCGGGTAGCGCAGGGCGCCCAGGTGGCCCAGCAGCGGCAGCAGCACAGCCCTACCTCCCGGGACCCTGACCCTGCCTCAGCTACTGCCGCCCCCCTCCAGCGCACCTCAGATGGGGGTGGCACAGCTGGGGATGAGGGGGCCCGGGTGGCGCAGGGCGCCCAGGGTGCTCAGCAGCAGCAGACGCTGCATAGCCCTACCTCCCGGGGCCCTCACCCTGCTTCAGCTGCTGCTGCCCCCCTCCAGCGCACCTCTGTTGGGGGTGGCACGGCTGGGGATGAGGGGGCCCGGGTGGCGCAGGGCGTCCAGGTGGCCCAGCAGCGGCAGCAGCACAGCCCTACCTCCCGAGACCCTAACCCTGCCTCAGCTGCTGTCGCCCCCCTCCAGCGCACCTCAGATGGGGGTGGCACAGCTGGGGATGAGGGGGCCCGGGTGGCGCAGGGCGCCCAGGTGGCCCAGCAGCAGCAGCAGCAGCACAGCCCTGGGGTGGGAGCGGGGGCGGGGAAAGAGGCTGTAGCGGGGGCAGGGGATGAATCAGGGGCTAGAGGGCCAGGGCTCAAGGGTCTCGGGATCCACCCGTCTGCTCCGCCCCGTGGGAGGCCTTCCCGGTTCGATAGCTCTTGGGGCCCAGCTACAGCAGAGCTTTCTGGGGGGACTCCGTGGCTGGGCCCGTCCTGGGCTGCCCGGGTGTGCTCAAGGGGTGAGTCAGCGCAGCCGGGGGAGAAAGAGGCGCAGGGTCTGTCTCCGAGCAGCCCAGCCGCCCCCTCCACTGCTCAGGGGCCTGCGAGTCGGCCTTTCCAGCTAGGCGGTGCAGCAGCTCCTACACGAGGCAGGAGGTCCCTTCTTCCCCGCATGGACATGACCAACTCCACCGGAGGTAAGTCGGGGGATGTGGGGGGCAAGGCTCTAGCCGTCGTGTTCTCCGCCGCTAGCAGGGCCCTCCGAGCCGGTAGGAGCACCCTTGTCCCTCAGCCGGAGCTGCTATCAGCTCTCCTCCCCTCCCCCTCAGCCTCACCCGCTTCTACCCAAGACGAGGCCTCTCGGCCCGACTGCGGAGGGGCACAGTCGCTGGACGGCAGGGCTATCACAGCTAGTCAGCCCCAGGCTGCCGCCACACCTCACCAGCGCACCTCAGCAGGGGGTGGCACTGCTGGCACAGAGGGGGCGAGGTTGGTGCCTGTAGCGCAGCAGCAACAGCAACAGCAGCAGCAGCAGCGGCAACAGCACCGGCAACAGCAGCAGCAGCAGCAGCAGCAGCAGCACCACCAGCAGCAGCAGCGGGCTGGGGCCGGGGCTGGGGCTGGGGCTGGGGCTGGGGCTGGGGCTGGGGCTGGGGCTGAGGCTGGGGCTGGGGCTGGGGCTGGGGCTGGGGCTGGGGCTGGGGCTGGGGCTGGGGCTGGGGCTGGGGCTGGGGCTGGGGCTGGGGCTGGGGCTGGGGCTGGGGCTGGGGCTGGGGCTGGGGCTGGGGCTGGGGCTGGGGCTGGGGCTGGGGCTGGGGCTGGGGCTGGGGCTGGGGCTGGGGCTGGGGCTGGGGCTGGGGCTGGGGCTGGGGCTGGGGCTGGGGCTGGGGCTGGGGCTGGGGCTGGGGCTGGGGCTAGGGCTGGGGCCGTGCCTTCTCCGATGGTTTTGGATCGCCCACGCCTTACCCGGCCCGTGCTCTCTACCCTCTTTCCAACGCCCACCACCTTCCAGCCCAGCGCCCAGGGGGCTTTTGTGTCCCGAGCGCATGCGCCTTGCTCTGTCCCACCCCGAGGGGTGCATCTCCCCCACATCCCTCTTTCCCCCCAACAGCTCTCTGCCCCCCTGAACCCCCCTTGGGCCGCCCCTCCCCCCCTTGTTATTCCTCCCGCTGTCCATCCCGTGCCTCTTGAGGGGTCTGTTGCCTCTGGCTCCCTTGCCGGTATTCCCCCATCAGCCTCTCCGCGCTCCCCGGGGCACTTGGGGTTGCTGGGCAAGGCCCTCTTTAAGGGCGCGGTGCTGGCCTCCAAGGGCAAGCTCGCTGCCCGTAAGCTGAGAGATGCCACAGCTAGGGGCCTAGCCGCAGCCGGGCAGTGGGTGGGTGGGGAACCTTCCGCCAGCTCTCCCTCCCTTGACCCCATGGACGCCGAGGCAGCGGCCCCCACCGCCTCTTGCCGCACGGAGGTCACGGGGCCTGGCGCAGTTGCCCATCTCCCAGCCCAGGAGCTTGGTCCCTCCACCGGGCTGGGCACCCGGCTCGGCACGGTGCGGGTTGGGCCCTGTGAGCTGCAGGGTAGTCAGCCTCCCCGCTGGCTTGACACCGCCGCGAGGGCACCTCCGCGCCCCTCCCCGGATGACAGGAGGGCTAGGCGGGAGGAGCGGCAGCGGGTGGCTCAGTGTAGGTCGAGGCGAGGCAACACGCAGCCAGCTACCCAGCCAGCCAGAGGGGGGCCTAGCCGGCGCCGGTATGGCATTCCCTCTTCCGGTTCCAGCTCTGAGGAGTGGGAGGCACGGCGTGCAGGGCACCAGCAAGCTGGCAGGCAGCGTGCTGCGCAGCTTGGCCATGGGTCCCCTCACGTGCGCCGCTACGGGTTGCTCAGCCCCTCTGCTAGCCTGGCCAGCTCGCTGGGGGCCTCCTGTGATAGCCCTGTAGTTGAGTCAGCAGGGCCCCGGGAGGGGAGGTTGAGGGTGCCTAAGCGGCAGCAGCCCGAGCAGGCAGCTCAGCCTGGGGAGGAGGTCGAGCAGCTCGGTCCTCTGCCCCTGCGGCCCCCGCTGGCCATCTATTCCCGTGAGCCTCGGGTCCGCCTGCGCCGCCCGGGGGCCAAGTTGGCCTGCATTGAGGCCACTCCAGCCCCTATCCCCGGCCCACCCCCTTTGCCCGGTCCGCCTCCCCTTCCCAGCCCACCCACCCTCCTCTACACACGCGTAGCCCGCGCGGGGGCAAGCCAGGACTAGCCATGCAGCGCCCAGGTGTGGCCGCCAGATTCTTGGCAGTCACCCTCAACGTGCAGGGCCTTGCCCAGCCGCACAAACTGCAGGCCCTGCTTGACTGGGCCGCTGACAGCCCGGCGCAAGTGGTGTTCCTCCAAGAGTGCCATAGGGCGGAGAGCGTGTGGCAGTGGGCAGAAGCCCACTCGGGGGCCAAGCCTGCCTGGCGGGGGCAGTGGTTTTACACCCCTGGCACCGGCAGCTCCCAAGGCTGTCTGGTGTTGGTCAAGCCCTCCACCATCCTCCGGGGGTGCACCCAGGTGCAGCTGCAGGCAGAGGGGGCCCAGGGGCGGGTGCTGCGGGTAGACGGGGAGCTCGCAGGCAGGCCGGTGTCCCTAGTGTGCGTGTACGCCCCGGCGCAGCAGGCAGAGCGGCCAGCGTTCTATGCAGAGTGCCTCCCCGCTTGCCTCCCGCCAGCCGCCGACCGCCGCCTCCTCCTCATGGGGGGCGACTTCAACTGCATCTTAGCCCCCGTGGACCGAGTGGGCATCCCGCAGGGCTCGCAGCATGGGGAGGCCTGGGTGGGCAGCCGGGGCCAGGGGGCGGAGCAGCTGCGGCAGCTGGTGGGTGAGCGCGGTCTGGTGGACCCGTGGCGCCATCTGCACCCCTCCAAGAGAGACCTCACCCACTTCAGCGAGCGTTGGCAGACGGGTGCGCGCCTCGACCGGTGGTACATCTCGGAGGAGCTGGTGCAGTGGCAGATGGACAGCGCCATCCAAGGGGTGCTGCCAGTGCCCACCGACCACCGGCCCGTGTCAGTGGCAGTGTGCCCCCCCGACCTGCCTCTCACCGTCCCCGCTCCCTGGCAGCTGCACCCCGCCCACCTCGACAATCCTGACCTGCTGGACTGCCTCAAGGACTTCCTACAGGCGGAGGCACATCACCACGAGGCTGCGAGTCAGCTGGGGCTGCCTAGGGATGGGCACAGGGCCAGGTGGGCCCGCATCAAGCAGGGCCTGGCCATGCGTGCCCAGCACTTCCTGCGGGCCCAGCGCCGCGCGCAGCGTGACCTACAGCAGCGCAGGGAGAAGGCGGCAGCAGTGGCCAGGGCTCACCTCGTGCGGCAGCTGGTGCGGGTGGAGCGAGAGGGGGAGGCTGAGGTGCAGGCGGCGCAGCACCTAGGAGAGGCCGCAGCCCTGGCGGGGGTGGGGGCGAGGGAGCAGGGGGCCCAGCGGTCCCTGCTGGCCAGCGCAGTCCTGGACCAGTACTACGGCGACCGCTCCTCCTTCTACTTCTACCATCGCGACCAGCCAGCGCACACCCCCACCCTCATCTCCTCTCTCCAGCTCCCCGGACAACCAGGTCAGCCAGCAGACCTCACCACGCCGGCCGGGGTGAAGGCAGCGTGCAGGGCTTTCCAGCAGCACTACTCAGCTGCCGGGCCCACCGGAGTCTACGCAGCCAAGCCGGTGGACACAGCTGCGCGCGCCGCGCTGCTGGGCAGCCTCACCTCCCACCTCACCCCCACCCAGGCCAGAGCTGCCGAGGGTCCCGATGGCAGCCCTATGCTGTCAGAGGAGGAGCTGGGCCGGGCTCTGCAGGGCTGCGCGCACAGCAAGGCCCCGGGGCTGGATGGGCTGCCCATGGAGGTCTATGACCGGCTGTGGGTGGAGCTGGGGCGGCCGCTGCGGGCCATGTTGCGAGAGGCCTTGGCAGACACCGCTGACCCTGCCCCCCTGGCTGAGTTCCTGACCGGCATCATCACCCTCGTGCCCAAGGCTGGCAAGCCGAGGGACCAGGTGGCCGGCTACCGCCCCATCACGCTCCTCAACTGCGACGTGCGCCTGGTGGCCAGGGCAGTGGAGGACCGGCTGCAACTGCCCTTGGACCTGCTGGTGTCCCCCTCTCAGTCCGCCTTCATCCTGGGCAGGGACATCAGCGACAGCGTGCAGTTCCACCTAGGCCTGCTGGAGTACCTGCAGCAGCGGGGCAGCCCAGCCTGGCTGTTGTTGCTGGACCTGGCGGGGGCCTATGACAACGTGTCCTGGGGCTTGCTCCAGGACACGATGGAGGCCATGGGGTTCTGCCGGGAGGGGCATGTGCGCTGGGCTCAGCTGCTGCACCGGGGGGCCACGAGCCAGGTGCTGGTCAACGGCCACCTCACCGACAGCTTCCCCCTTGCGTCGGGGCTGCTGCAGGGCAGCGGGGCCTCCCCGCTCTACTGGTGCATCGTGCTTCAGCCGCTGGTCAGCTACCTCAGCTCGCTCCAGCTGGCAGGCCGCATCAGCACCCCCACCATCCCCTCCAGCCCTCTGGCCATGCACAGGGCCGCCCTGACCCCCGCGCTCCCCTCCAAGGAGTATGCGGACGACCTCACCATCGTGGTGCTCGATCGGGTCAGAGACGGGAAGGTGGTTGTGGAGGCCCTGGGCCTGTTCCGCGCCGCTGGGGGCCCTGCGCTGAGCGTGAGCAAGAGCTCAGCCCTGCCGTGCGCCCAGCCAGAGCCTGGGCCGGGCAACCAGGAGGGCTCAGGCCCCGAGGGGGCGGGGAGGGGAGGAAGGGGGGGTGACGGGGGGGAAGGGGGCGGGCAGGGGCAGGTGGGCGAGCAGGGGCTAGGGGGTGGGCTGGGGGAAGGTGGCGGGCAAGGGCAGCAGCAGGGCGGGCGGGAGCAGGGTGGGGAGCAGGAGCCGGAGGTGGTCATCCCAGCTGTCCGAGCGGGGGTGCCCGTGCGCCACCTGGGGGTCCCTCTTGGGGCGGCCTCCTACGCTGCCACCAGCGAGGCCGCCTTCGGTGGGGCGGCGGCGGCCATGATGGCAGCCTCCCTCCCTTGGCGGCCCCAAGGCCTCAACCTCCTGGGGCGGGTGCAGGTGGCACAGCAGTGCCTGGCCTCCAAGTCCATCTACCAAATGGCTTTTGTGCAACCCTCCGCTCCTCTGACGCAAGCCATGGCCGCGGCTGTCAACCGCTTTGTGGCAGCCTCAGACCTGCCCCAGGAGCGCAGCCCCAACAGCAGCCGCCTCTACCCTAGCAAGGCCATCTGCGTGATGCCCCGGGGGGAGGGAGGGGTGGGGCTTCCCGACCTGGGGGTCACCAGCACGGCCATGCTGGCGAAGATGCTGGCCCAGCTCTGGTCGCCCCGGGTTCGTCCCTGGCAGCCTCTGACCCACAGCCTGCTGGCAGACCCCTCCCACGGCCTCAGCACGTGGGTCATCACCGACCCCACCGCCCCCCCCTCGCGAGGCATCAGCCCGCGGCTGCAAGCTCACGTGGCGGCCCTGGCTGAGCTGAAGCTGTTCCGTGCGGTGCCCCCCGCTAGCCAGTCCTTCTTCTCGGTGCTGGCGGAGCCGCTGTGGTACAACGCGCAAGTCCGCATGAACCCAGCAGCTAGGGAGGCAGCAGCTGAGCAGGGTTGGACCCACGTCCGCCACGTGAGGGAGGCCCTCCACAGCCCCCAGCTGGAGGGGGAGGCCCGTTGGGTTGCGGACCTGGTCAGGGCTTGCCTCCCCGAGCCCTGGCAGGGCATGGTGGACCGCCTGCAGCCTCCACAGCCGGAGTGGGAGTGCCTGAGGGTTGGGCCAGGGGTGGGGTTTGTGATGCGGCGCACCCCCCTGCTCCAGCCCTCCCACTGGGTGGGCCCCAACGGCCGCCTCTACCCCCTAGACCCCACAGGGCAGGGGCCCCTAGGGGCTTTCTGGGCGGAGGGAGGGGCGGCCTTGGAGCCAGCTGCGGTGGCCCGGCTCAACAAGCCCAGCTACAGGCTGACTCCGGAGGAGCGAGCCACCCACCTCCGCCCTCTACCCGCCCAGCGTCATGAGGCGCAGGAGCAGGCTCAAGGGCCGGAGCAAGGAGGAGCCAGGGCGGTTGGCAGGGGCGGGGGGCGGGCAAGGGGGCGGGGCAGGGGCAGGGGGCGAGGGCGTGGAGGAGGTGGAGGGCGTAGGGGAGCAGGGTGAGGGGCGGGAGGGCAGGCTGCCGACCCAGCTGAGGAGGAGCCTGGCACCTGGCCTAAGGAGGAGTGGCTCTTGGGCCCCTGGGCTCACCTGCAGCTGGACCCTCAGGTGTGGGGCATGGGCACCACCACCCTGCTGGACTTCTCAGTCAAGCATGCCAGGGTGCGCCTCCACCAGCTCCAGCGCGTCAGTGCCGACCCCCTCTACCCACCAGGTGGGGGCCTGTGGCCAGCGCTGTGGGGTGTGCGCCCCCGGGCAGCGGGCGAACCGGAGGTGGCAGCGGTGGCTGATGGAGCCCTGAGGGAGCTGGAGCTCAAGTGGGAGGCCAGCGCGCAGCAGGTGGCAGGCCAGGGGGCAGCGGGGGAGCGGGAGCAGCAGGGCAGGGATGTGGAGGAGCGGCTCCCCTGGTTCAAGGGCAAGGACCCGGAGCTGGACGCTGCCCACTTCGACCAGCTGTGGCCCGAAGCGTTGGGGGCCTGCTTTGCCAAGCAGCCTAGGAGGGAGCGGAGGGGAGGGCAGGAGGGGGCAGAGGGGAGGGTTGGGGCAGGAGGAGTGGAGGAGGAGAGGGCAGCAGGGAGGCCTAGGCATGAGAGGGCAGGGCGAAGGGGGGGGGAGAGCTAGTGGTTCGCCTCTCCTTGCAGTTGCCCGTCCCCTTCCCCCTCGAGCCAGCCTGAGCTGCAGGGTTGCTGGTGGGGGCTTAGTGCGTTCCGTGGGTGGGGTGGGCTAGGCTTCGGGGGTTGTCTGGGTGTCAGGGGACCGGGGGGTTAGGTGGTCTTGGTTTGAGCGTTGGGGGTAGAGTTCTAGGTTTCAGGTTGAGGGGCGGGGCTTGGGCTCGTGTGGGTAGTTTTGTGGGGAGGGTCTGGGGAGGTGTGTAGAGCTAGGGTGGAGGGCGTTGGTGTGAGGGAGTGTCTTGACGTTGTCCTAGGGAGGGGGTTGCTTGGGTTGTGTGGACCTTTGCTTGGGTTGTGTGGACCTTTGCTTGGGGTGTGTGGACCGCTGTGTTTGGGTGGGGTGCTTGGGAATCGTGTATGGGAGTACTTTGTTTGTTTGTGTAGTCTTCTCTTTTCTTCTTTTCTTTAGTCTCACTCTCTCTCTTGTAATGCTCCTCCCCCCCCCAAAACAGGGGCTAGCGGGTGGGCTGGGGGAAGGTGGCGGGCTAGGAGAGCAGCAGGGCGGGCGGGAGCAAGGTGGGGAGCAGGAGCCGGAGGTGGTCATCCCAGCTGTCCGAGCGGGGGTGCAGCAGTAGCAGCAGCAACAGCAGCAACAGTAGCGGGTTGGGGCTGGGGTTGGGGCTGGGGCTGAGGCTGGGGCTGGGGCTGGGGCTGGGGCTGGGGCTGGGGCTGGGGCTGGGGCTTCTCCGATGGTTTTGGATCGCCCTCGCCTTACCCGACCCTTGCTCTCTAGCCTTTTCCCAACGCCCACCACTCTCCAGCCCAGCGCCCAGGGCGCTTTTGTGTCCCGAGCGCATGCGCCTTGCTCTGTCCCGCCCCGCGGCGTGCATCTCCCCCACATCCCTCCTCCCCCCCAGCAGCTCTCTGCCCCCCTAAACCCCCCTTGGACCGCCCCTCACCCCCTTGTTTATCCTCCCGCTGTCCATCCCGTGCCTCTTGAGGGGTCTGTTGCCACTAACTCCTTTGCCGGTATTCCCCCATCAGCCTCTCCGCGCTCCCTTGGGCACTTGGGGTTGCTGGGTAAGGCCCTCTCTAAGGGCGCGGTGCTGGCCTCCAAGGGCAAGCTCGCTGCCCGTATGCTGAGAGATGCCACAGCTAGGGGCCTAACCGCAGCCGGGCAGTGGGTGGTGGGGAACCTTCCGCCAGCTCTCCCTCCCTTGACCCCATGGACGCCGAGGCAGCGGCCCCCACCGCCCCTTGCCGCACGGAGGTCACGGGGCCTGGCGCAGTTGCCCATCTCCCAGTCCAGGTGCTTGGTCCCTCCACCGAGCTGGGCACCCGGCTCGGCACGGTGCGGGTTGGGTCTGGTGAGCTGCAGGGTAGTCAGCCTCCCCGCTGGCTTGACACCGCCGCGAGGGCACCTCCGCGCCCCTACCCGGATGACAGGAGGGCTGGGCGGGAGGAGCGGCAGCGGGTGGCTCAGTGTAGGTCGAGGCGAGGCAACACGCAGCCAGCTACCCAGCCAGCCAGAGGGGGGCCTAGCCGGCGCCGGTATGGCATTCCCTCTTCCGGCTCCAGCTCTGAGGAGTGGGAGGCACGGCGTGCAGGTCACCAGCAAGCCGGCAGGCAGCGTGTTGCGCAGCTTGGCCATGGGTCCCCACCCGTGCGCCGCTACGGGTTGCTCAGCCCCTCTGCTAGCCTGGCCAGCTCGCTGGGGGCCTCTTGTGACAGCCCTGTAGTTGAGTCAGCAGGGCCCCGGGAGGGGAGGTTGAGAGTGCCTAAGCGGCAGCAGCCCGAGCAGGCAGCTCAGCTTGGGGAGGAGGTCGAGCAGCTCGGTCCTCTGCCCCTGCGGCCCCCGCTGGCCATCTATTCACGCGAGCCTCGGGTCCTCCTGCGCCGCCCGGGGGCCAAGTTGGCGTGCATTGAGGCCACCCCGCCCCCCCTCCCGGCCCTCCTCCTTTGCCAGGTCCGCCTCCCCTTCCCAGCCCACCCACCCTCCTCCACACACGCGCAGCCCACGCGGGGGCAAGCCAGGACTAGCCATGCAGCGCCCAGGTGTGGCCGCCAGGTTCTTGGCAGTCACCCTCGACGTGCAGGGCCTTGCCCAGCCGCACAAACTGCAGGCCCTGCTTGACTGGGCCGCTGACAGCCCGGCGCAAGTGGTGTTCCTCCAAGAGTGCCATAGGGCGGAGAGCGTGTGGCAGTGGGCAGAAGCCCACTCGGGAGCCAAGCCCGCCTGGCGGGGGCAGTGGTTTTACACCCCTGGCACCGGCAGCTCCCAAGGCTGTCTGGTTTTGGTCAAGCCCTCCACCATCCTCCAGGGGTGCACCCAGGTGCAGCTGCAGGCAGAGGGGGCCCAGGGGCGGGTGCTGCGGGTAGACGGGGAGCTCGCAGGCAGGCCGGTGTCCCTAGTGTGCGTGTACGCCCCGGCGTTGCAGGCAGAGCGGCCAGCGTTCTACGCAGAGTGCCTCCCCGCTTGCCTGCCGCCAGCCGCCGACCGCCGCCTCCTCCTCATGGGGGGCGACTTCAACTGCATCCTAGCCCCCGTGGACAGAGTGGGCATCCCGCAGGGCTCGCAGCATGGGGAGGCCTGGGTGGGCAGCCGGGGCCAGGGGGCGGAGCAGCTGCGGCAGCTGGTCGGTGAGCGGGGGTTGGTGGACCCGTGGCGCCATCTGCACCCCTCCAAGAGAGACCTCACCCACTGCAGCGAGCATTGGCAGACGGGTGCGCGCCTCGACCGGTGGTACATCTCGGAGGAGTTGGTGCAGTGGCAGATGGACAACGCCATCCAGGGGGTGCTGCCAGTGCCCACCGACCACCGGCCCGTGTCAGTGGCAGTGTGCCCCCCCGACCTGCCTCTCACCGTCCCCGCTCCCTGGCAGCTGCACCCCGCCCACCTTGACAACCCTGACCTGCTGGACTGCCTCAAGGACTTCCTCCAGGCAGAAGCACATCACCACGAGGCTGCGAGTCAGCTGGGGCTGCCTAGGGATGGGCACAGGGCCAGGTGGGCCCGCATCAAGCAGGGCATGGCCATGCGGGCCCAGCTCTTCCTGCGGGCCCAGCGCCGCGCGCTGCGTGACCTGCAGCAGCGCAGGGAGAAGGCGGCTGCAGTGGCCAGGGCTCACCTCGTGCGGCAGCTGGTGCGGGTGGAGCGAGAGGGGGAGGCTGAGGTGCAGGAGGCCCCGGGGCTAAATGGGCTGCCCATGGAGGTCTATGACCGGCTGTGGGTGGAGCTGGGGCGGCCGCTGCGGGCCATGTTGCGAGAGGCCCTGGCAGACACCGCTGACCCTGCCCCGCTGGCTGAGTTCCTGACCGGCATCATCGCCCTCGGCCACCTCACCGACAGCTTCCCCCTTGCGTCGGGGCTGCTGCAGGGCAGCGGGGCCTCCCCGCTCTATTGGTGCATCGTGCTCCAGCCGCTGGTCAGCTACCTCAGCTCGCCCCAGCTGGCAGGCCGCATCAGCCACCCCACCATCCCCTCCAGCCCTCTGGCCATGCACAGGGCCTCCCTGACCCCCGCGCTCCCCTCCAAGGAGTATGCGGACAACCTCACCATCGTGGTGCTCG
>JASKMD010000021.1:2544276-2618348 GCA_030144725.1 Haematococcus lacustris | reverse complement strand
TTCAAGGTGGCCCTCTCCTCCTCTAACTCAAAAATGACCACCTCTTCATCCACCGACCGCCCTTGACCACCCCTGGCTTGGGCTTTTCACTGCCCGGCTCTACTTCCTCGTCCATCTCCTGTGAAGAGCAGTAACAGCCTAAGATTAAGTGAGTTGCGTTCATCTGGGTTGCCACACAAACACCCTTCTTACAAGGGGGGAGCATGGCCAAACGGATGGCAAGCGCTCTGTCCCTTGGCGAGGGGTGCTTAACTGCGTGGAGTGGCAACCAGCCTCATGTTAGTTGCCCCGCTTCAGTTACAAGCACCAACTCGTCAGCCGAACCTGTGACACTTCTGCTGTTGCTTGAGAAGTGTGCTTGTACTCTGGAGATATCCACGAATCATCAGGACGAAACTCCTGCGCCATGGTCGTGTGTTGATGGCCATGATGGTGTAGTGCTCATCACCTTCCCTCACCCTGCGGGTGTTCGCCGTCATCGATCTCAGTCCCAGCGGCGACCGATCTTTGGCCGTACAGCGCGTGGAAATGCTGATGGCTGGGTAACCCCACATTGGCCTGTCCAGGTTGATGATGGCGTCTGGGTTATACCTGTGCGGACTTGCACGATGATTGCACGCACTCCTACAAATTAGTCCCTGCGTTTTTCCCTGCGCTTTTGTCGACCTTGTCCAAATGGGCTGAAACTTAGCCAGCTGGTAGCTAATGATGTAAGGAATCCACCCTAAAAGAGAATCAGGTCAAAAAAACTCAAAGACAGAGGCTCGGCGGCCCGAGGCGTTCACGCAGGGACGGATGCAGGGATGGAGGGGGGGGCGCAGGGACGAGTGCAGGGATGGAAGGGGGGGTGCAGGACGGATGCAGGGACGAGTGCAGGGATGAGTGCAGGGATTTCGGGCGCAGGGACGAGTGCAGGGATAAGCGCAGGGACGAGTGCAGGGATTTCGGGCGCAGGGACGAGTGCAGGGATGAGCGCAGGGACGAGTGCAGGGATTGCGGGCGCAGGGACGAGTGCAGGGACGAGCGCAGGGACGAGTGCAGGGATGAGCGCAGGGACGAGTGCAGGGATTTCGGGCGCAGGGACGAGTGCAGGGATGAGCGCAGGGACGAGTGCAGGGATTTCGAGCGCAGGGACGAGTGCAGGGATTTCGAGCGCAGGGACGAGTGCAGGGATTTCGGGCGCAGGGACGAGTGCAGGGATCGAGCGCAGGGACGAGTGCAGGGATCGAGCGCAGGGACGAGTGCAGGGATTTCGGGCGCAGGGACGAGTGCAGGGATCGAGCGCAGGGACGAGTGCAGGGATTTCGGGCGCAGGGACGAGTGCAGGGACGAGCGCAGGGACGAGTGCAGGGACGAGCGCAGGGACGAGTGCAGGGACGAGTGCAGGGACCGACGCAGGGAGTGAAGGGACGTGCATGATGCTTACAGCAGTGTCTAACACGAGCATAAATAACCTTCTCTGTGTTTGCTACATCCAACTACATACATCACATCCATCTACTGCGATCATTTAGGCTGGAGGCTGGCTGCTACATGTCAGCTGGCTCCTGCATGTAAGCTGGCTGCCACCAAGCTGCTACGGCCTCGTGGCTGCTAATCCTAGCTTGCACCACTGCTCCATCGCCACACCACTGCCAAGAGGCTGCTGCACCCCTGCACAACAACAACATGCACACAAGGGGACATGGGCACAAGAGCACACACCTTACTGATGAAGGACGCACCAACGACGTTCATCTGCAATCAGGCAGGCAACACAGATGTGGTGGAACGTGACGCTGTATAGATGAAGCGCGACTGGTGCTGCGTGACTGCTACCACGAAAACGGCGGCTGCACCGCACTGCGACATCGCACCTGGCATAGTGTACGAGTGCAGTCCGGATCCTGCAAGCCTGCGAGCGTGCAAGCCGGCAAACCTGCAAGCCACGAGGCGGCAAGACACATCGCACATCGCTCAATTGCCAGTCGAAGCCACCTACCACCACTAGCGTGCAACGGGCCCTCCTCTGTGGCAGCCACCAGCCAGGCCTTGTCGGTTTCTCGTCGCCTGATCCCGCTTGGGGAAGCAATATGTGTGCTGCCTTGTATCCTAAGGGATGAACGATGCCACCGTTAGAACTGCTCTACAACACGCAAACTTCGTCACTCGCAAGCTTCGCGATTCACTAACTTTGAAACTTCACTAACCAAGATAGCACTTATCCAGACTGTGCTAGGCCTTGTCGGGAACGTTCTGCGATGTATTGGCAAAGGCTTGCGTCAAGCTTGGCCTTAGTACGAGGAATGAAGGTGCACCGACAAGGCCTGGCTGGTGGCTGCCACAGAGGAGGGCCCGTTGCACGCTAGTGGTGGTAGGTGGCTTCGACTGGCAATTGAGCGATGTGCGATGTGTCTTGCCGCCTCGTGGCTTGCAGGTTTGCCGGCTTGCACGCTCGCAGGCTTGCAGGATCCGGACTGCACTCGTACACTATGCCAGGTGCGATGTCGCAGTGCGGTGCAGCCGCCGTTTTCGTGGTAGCAGTCACGCAGCACCAGTCGCGCTTCATCTATACAGCGTCACGTTCCACCACATCTGTGTTGCCTGCCTGATTGCAGATGAACGTCGTGGGTGCGTCCTTCATCAGTAAGGTGTGTGCTCTTGTGCCCATGTCCCCTTGTGTGCATGTTGTTGTTGTGCATGGGGTGCAGCAGCCTCTTGGCAGTGGTGTGGCAATGGAGCAGTGGTGCAAGCTAGGATCAGCAGCCACGAGGCCGTAGCAGCTTGGTGGCAGCCAGCTTACAGGCAGGAGCCAGCTGACATGCAGCAGCCAGCCTCCAGCCTAAATGATCGCAGTAGATGGATGTGATGTATGTAGTTGGATGTAGCAAACATAGAGAAGGTTATTTATGCTCGTGTTAGACACTGCTGTAAGCATCATGCACGTTCCTACAATCCCTGCGTCGGTCCCTGCGCTCGTCCCTGCACTCGACCCTGCGCTCGTCCCTGCACTCGTCCCTGCGCTCGTCCCTGCACTCGTCCCTGCGCCCGAAATCCCTGCACTCGTCCCTGCGCTCGATCCCTGCACTCGTCCCTGCGCCCGAAATCCCTGCACTCGTCCCTGCGCTCGATCCCTGCACTCGTCCCTGCGCTCGATCCCTGCACTCGTCCCTGCGCTCGAAATCCCTGCACTCGTCCCTGCGCTCGATCCCTGCACTCGTCCCTGCGCCCGAAATCCCTGCACTCGTCCCTGCGCTCATCCCTGCACTCGTCCCTGCGCCCGAAATCCCTGCACTCGTCCCTGCGCTCATCCCTGCACTCGTCCCTGCGCTCGTCCCTGCACTCGTCCCTGCGCCCGCATCCCTGCACTCGTCCCTGCGCCCGAAATCCCTGCACTCGTCCCTGCGCTTATCCCTGCACTCGTCCCTGCGCCCGAAATCCCTGCACTCATCCCTGCACTCGTCCCTGCATCCGTCCCTGCACCCCCCCTTCCATCCCTGCACTCGTCCCTGCGCCCCCCCCTCCATCCCTGCATCCGTCCCTGCGTGAACGCCACGGGCCGCCCAGCCTCCGCCTTTGATTTTTTTGACCTGATTCTTTTGGGATGGAATCCTTACATCACAAGCTACCAACTGGCCAAGTTTCAGCCCATTTGGACAAGGTTGACAAAAGCGCAGGGAAAAACGCAGGGACTAATTTGTAGGAGTGCGATGATGAACGGTGCCGCTGTGCCTCGTCCCTGGTGCTAGTGCTTGCGCTTGTGCGGGCAGATTTTTGGGTGTGAGGTTAAGTGTTAGGTGAACAGGCGCCGGCGTGAGCTTGTAGCGTTACATCAACTATATCATATCCACAATGCAGCTGTCTGTGGTTGTCCGCGTGGGAAAAGTAAACAACAAGGTTTGCGATGTAGGTCCATCTAAGCGCCCTACAGCAGACAAACTACGCGACGCTCTTGAACAGTTCCACCTGTACAAGATTGTACCCGCTGGCAATAACAAACTGAAACATGGTGAGGCGATGTCTGACGATGACTTCGCCTGGGTCGTTGCTCGGACGCTGCAAGCAATCGACGATGCTTGCATCGATGACTGGATTGCTTCGTGGAACAACTCTGACTTGGGGGTTGTGACCGGTACACGACCCAATTTGTCCCTGAGGTTGTTCGCAAAGGACCAAGCTCAGGTGTTTGCAGTTCATGGTTCATGCAGCAACCCCATACCGCTCCTAAGCATCATTTGGCCCGAATGGCGTTGTTCCTGGCATGCCCTTCAGGTGACACCAACTCAACCTGGGTCCAACACTCCTACAATTTAGTCCCTGCGTTTGTCCCTGCGTTCTACCGACCTTGTCCGATCGGGATGAAATTTTGATAGATGGTAGTTTGCAGTAAATAAAACATATTTTTCAGATAAAATATTTTGAAAAAATCAAAGGCGGCTGCGCTGTGGCCCTGGGGCGTAGGTGCAGGGATAAGTGCAGGGATAGGTTGCGGGCCACAGCGCAACAGCTTTTGGATTTTCCCAAATATTTTTCTTGAAAAATATTTTTTATTTTCTGAAAACTACCATCTATCAAAATTTCAGCCCGATCGGACAAGGTCGGTAGAACGCAGGGACAAACGCAGGGACTAAATTGTAGGAGTGAAGTCCCAGCCTGCTGGGACCTCATCCCAGCCAACCACGCATGTGAGAGGTGTAGGCCATGCATGCATGCCGTGTGACACCCTCATCCAATCTATTGTCACTTGCCCTGCAGGTTGGGGCACAAGCGTCACAGCTAGGGTTAGGTAGAGCCTCACTAGGTGCCGGCTCATCCGGCACCATGGGGCAGGCACAGCCAGCCCTACCCCTCCCCAGCGCAAACACCCAACATCGCTCTCGTCTTCGTCATGGGAGTGGTACCCAAGCGCCGTTGGTAAGCATGCACAACATTCACTGTCATTGACTGTCACGTCCAACAGTCCTCACCCCCTCGTGCTTGTGTTCACCACCATCCTAGGCACTGTCACCACCGCCTCCAACGACAAAACCCCCACCAGCTGTGTATAACTTCCTGGAGGACCACGCTGAGGATGACTTTGAGGGAGAGGATGCTGACGAGGATGAGGATGAGGACGAGCTGGCAGAGGACCTGTCGGCTGAGCTGGATGACCCCATTTCAACAGATGAGGCGGAGGGGGAAGAGCAGGCGGGCAAGGCTCTGGCCAAGCAGATGGCTCAGCGGGTGTGCCTCACCTATAGCCATAACAATGCCACCCATAGCCACAACATAGCATAATGGAGTGTCTACCTTGCACTGTTTGCAGAGGACAGCAAAGGCTAGGACAATGAGAGTGGATGACCCCATTTCAGAGGGTGAGGAGGAGGAACAGCTGCAGGGCAAGGCGGTGGCCAAGCGGAAGACCCAACAGGTGTGACTCACCCATAGCCACAACACAGCCACCCATCCCCCCAACGTAGTGCAATGGTGTGTATGCCTTGCACTTGTTGCAGAGGGCCGCAAACCGTGTGTCAAAGAGCCTAACTAACCCAGCTGCTGCGCCAGGCGCAAGCAAGGTCAGTCTTCATGCTCTTGCCATAGTGGCAACACCACACCGCACTTGTTCCCTCTCCTACCTTGATATGGTTGCAGTAGTACCAAGTTTACACCGCAGGCCAGCACTCCTTATCACTCACTGTGTTCCTTGCTGCTTGTTGCTTGTAGGGCGTCACCCCCACCACACACTCGCGCCGACCCAAACCTGCCCAACAGCAGACACCAACAAGGGTGCGCTCGGTAATGTAGATCACCTTGAAACCATGCCGCTCACCCAATGCATGTTGTCCGACCCCCTATCCTTATGTTCACCATGGTGGTATGCAGGTAGGAGGTGGCGGCGCCCCGGCTTCTGTACCCTCACCACAGCCGGGCTCATCAGGGCGCAAGGTGTGCATGTAGGTAGGCAAGTTTCTGCCGCATCAGCAACACTAAGATATGTGCTCGGCGATCAATGTCCTATGCAGGGCCCATCAAGGCAGAGGTCGTCAGGGCCAGCTGAGCCAGCTGAGCCAGCTGAGCCTAAGCCAAAGAAACCGAGGGTGAGATGCGTAAGGAGGTGCACATCTGCCTGACCCTTGCTCCCAGTATTCATTGCTGATGGCTTGTTGCCTGCGATGCAGATCCAGGCAGGGCGAGAGAAGTTTGGGCTGGTGAGTAAATGCAAGGGGGCAGCAGTTGTAGTAGTTCTGCTGTCCATGCAACTCCTTGTGTCTGAGCTATGTCAATGCTCTGTACTTCATCGCTCAGGGACCCAACTCTCTGGCATTCGTCACCGCTTCGGCAACGAAGCATGTCAAGCTGCTAGCCGTGAGAGGCGTCGACCCTGTAGGTCTGAGTAGAATAGATGCCGTCGCTTCCTATGACATCCTTGCAACCTCAATGCTTGTTGGTGTGTTGTGCATGTGTAGGACTACCCCATCCTAAACGTGGGCCATGGTGAACTCGCTCTGGAACCTCAGGCCGGGGAGGTTGAGGAATGGGGGTGGCCTGTTATCTATGACGCCATTCAAGGGTCCATGATCCAAGACTGGGTGGCGAAGTATGGTCGCAAGCTGCCACCGGCTTGGACATTTGCCACCGGCCGCAAGAAGGTGCATGAGTGAGTTGTTTGGGGACTGTGCATGAAGCCATGTGTGACAATGGAGGCATATACTGTGGTGTTCTTTGATACCTGGGACTGCCCCTCTTGCAGCGCGGTGCTGACCCAGCGCACCAAGTGGTCTGCATATGCGACTAAGGCCCGCCTTCAAGGCAACACCCAACATGTCAGCAAACCCGTCATGAAGGAGTCTGCCAAGTGGTTTTCTGAATGGGGCTGGCAGAGAAAAGCGCACGGGGCTGAGTGGCGCCCCAAGGAGTGGGGAGACAAGCTGGCGGTGGTCGACCACCTGCGGCAACACGGCGGTGAGGGGCTGTGCTAAATGGGTCATGTGCCAAGGTTTCAAATGCTATTTGTGCCTCAAAGTACGATTAAACCGTGTGCAGGGTTTCAGTATACTGGCCTCCATTCCTTACTGGCTTGGACTTTGCACATGCTACCTACTAGGTTGTGCTTCTATTCTGATGCCTGACAACTCATCATACTCAGCATTTTAAAAACTCACTTCCGTCAGTTAGCACCATCTCCCTTAGCCAAATACGGGGTGAGGGCTCAGCCACTGGTCCAGCAGCTCCGCAATGACCAAGAACTTCACTTTGGCCCAAGGGAGTCTTCTCCTCCACTAGGTCACAGCAGCCTACATACCAAGTGTCAGACCTCAACTCGCAAGTTTGCCGAGCCAGCCAGCCCTTATTTGCCAGGAGTGAATGCATATCCAGTGCGTGCGCATGCATGCTTGTTCATTGTCATTGTATTGCATCCACTGTTGTCATTGTGTGTGGAGTGGTGGTGTGCAGTTTTGCCTGAGCAGCTGCCCGCAAGCTGGGTGGTTGGCAGTGCGTCAGTGGACATGGAGGGTGATCCCGAGCCAGCGACCACACCTGCCCTGGACACCTGGACGCCCTCTCTGCGGGATGACCTGCAGCGGGTAGCGGCGGAGGTGGCCAGCACTACCGGCTGCCAGGTCAGTTGTTGCAAAGGCATACAACAAGCACATGACTCTATGCGAATATGTATTTGTTGTGTGAGTGCACGCTCATACCAACCATAGATACAAGTGAATGTTGTGGCACTTACGTTGCAGGTGGACACGGCATGGCAGGTGGTGCATGAGGAGATGGCCTCCCTGATGCCCGAGTTCAAGGTCAGTCACTGCAAGGGTATTAGAGGCATAGCTCATGCTTACTGTAATGCATCAGACTATACCTTGCTGTGTCGTCACGCACGTGCAGGTTGCAATGCAGCCACTCCTGCAACGTCTGGGAGATGGAGCTTTGTCGAGGGCCACAAGCCAGCAACAGCAGCCGCAGCAACAGCAGCAGCAGCAGCTGACGCAGCCGGAGTTTGAGCTTCAAGCAAGCCTGGCACGCTACAATGAAGATGTCAGCCCCACTCTCTAGGCCACAACTGCCGGCTCCTAGTGGCAGTGTATATGCCTTTGTTCCTTGTGGCGGCCAGCTTGTACTGGTGTCCTATGCATGTAGCTGAGGACAGGACAGAGGGGCTCGTGGTGGAGTCCCATGCATGTAGCTGAGCTGTGAGCGCCCCGTGGGGATACCTTGCTTGAGGTGGTAGCCCATGCATGTAACTGAGCGTGGTGTCGCCCTGCTTCAAATGGCTAATGCGAATAAGTGTTAAACACACTCTTACATGGCATCCGGCGCATGCTTGCGTGTGCTATGCTGTGCTATGATGTGCCATAGTATGAGGTTGGAATGTTTGGTGAGCGTGCAAGTGCATGGTGCAAGCGTTCGATCATAATGCAAGCCGTGCGCCCAGCCTGAGGTACAAGCACGGCGTTTCCCAATGCAGCGCTCAGTGATGGAGCATAACTGGGCCGAGCCAGTCGTTGTTACCAGCGGCGGTGATTTTCTGCGGCCCGGTCAGGGTAGCGAGCCCACTCCAATCACCGAAGAGTTCCGTGAGACGTACCTGGTGACTTGCGACTTCCTGGTTCTTAGCATCGACTCAGAATCCATCTACTCGTACCTATCACCTCGCCTCTTGGCGGCTCTGCGTGGACGTCGGCGGCGTCTAATGCTGATGCTGACCCTGGAGCAGCGACTTGGTCCATCCATGACGAGGGCCAGAGTGGAGGGGGTGCTTGGGTTCCTGGGCTACTGTGAAGCAGTTCGGGGCGTGGAGATCAGACTCATCATGGACGAGCACACGGCAGAGGCGCCCACCTACGAGCACCTGCCAGTGGGGGCCTGGTTGGCGGAGAGGCTCATGGCCAACTTCCCCAACTGTCGTGTGTTGGGGTTCAAGCCTTTCCTAATGCGGCACACAGAGCTGCTGGAACTCCTCAGCCACCACCTGGTTGTGGGGCGCATCAAACATTTGGACATCCAAACTGCCCTCCTGACTGGGAGGGAAAGGATTCATCCTTTTGTGTGGGTGGACCCCGCTTTGGGGTTGACATCCTTCTACGCCACCTACCTGGGCCCCCTCCCCGTCTCCCTACGTGACCGCACCAACAACCTTGTGAAGCTGAGCGTCACTGAGATGTTCCTAACAGACGTGGGCAACCTACCACAGTCCGTCTCCACCCTACTGATATCTGACCTCAATGTCGCCCTACCTGAGCCGAACATGGCGGCCTTGAACAGAGGTGTGGCAGACCTCAGCTCAGGCCGTTTTGGGCGTCAGGTTATTGGGGTGCTGGCCATGGCCATCACCAGGAAGGAAGGATGTGCATCAGTAGCAAACCTGAACCCCCTGGTGGGACGGTTTAGGGAGGCCATGGTGCAGGTGGGGGAGCGTGGCCATAATGTCCAGCTGGTGCAGTGTGATGTGGTTCAGGTTGTGCTTCCGATGTTGAAAAGGTGTGCTGGGGTCCAGTTCAGGAATGTCATGTGCCCGCTGTATTCATGGCAGGAGTGGGCAGTGAAGAATGCCATGGCTCCGGGTGCATCGTTGAGCGTACGTTATGACTGACATGCTGCCGCCATGCAACTTAGTCCAGTGTTTCAGTGACATTGTGTGGCCTTGATTGGACAGCACGGACTCCAAGGAATAGTGGTCTTGGATGCCAACGTTAATTGCCGTCTCATCTTCAGCACCGTTGCCTTCAAGTCTCCCTACATCGTTTGTGGTGGTAGGGAGACTACCAGACTGGGTGCACGTGGCACTTATCACCATGTTGACGGTACATATTGGCTCACCAGCTGCACTTGCCAAGTTTGCATGCACCTTAGCATGGCCAAATGATCGCCGCGAACACGATTGATACTAGCAAGCCACGAAAGCACTCCGAAGACGATGGCAGCTCCTGTTAACTACGCGATGCCAGCACCCAAGGCTGCCCTTTTTGTGACTTGCACCAGCGGAGACCTCACGGGCATCAATGCGAAGAATACCCCTGTCAACCTCATGGTGACAGGGGCGATGCTCATCCGGCGCATCTTGTCGCTTGCACGGGTAAACATGTGTACGTTGATGCGATGCGTGCACTGAACCCGGCAATGACATATGTCTAATCATCATCGCAGGCTCCGGCGGTAATGGCCGCCAACACCGCCATGGTAATTTTGGGTGCCATCCTTTTGATGGTCGACATCGAAACTAGCACCGCCCCTCCCACTGTGGAGTGCTTGGAAAAAGCACTGGCTTTGTGAGGACACCCGCACACCAAGCTTAGGCCAGGTTAGCATGACCCAACAAGAAGTGGAGGCTAACGTATGCGCTTGCCATCTTCTTGCCAATGCAGATGCTACCAGCAAGTCCTTGCCCACTACCAGGCACAGGACCCTGCGGGGAAGAACAAGGTTGAGGCGCTCCAACGCGGAGCTAATAACTGGACAGGGAAATATGTAATGGATAATCGGCGGGCCGAGTACATTATGCGAAAATAATGGACGAGTCCGAGGCGAGGCGGCCATATACACCGAGGCGCAGCCGAGGTGTATATGGCCGCGGAGACGAGGACGAGTCCATTAGATTCGCGTAATGTGCGAGGTAGAGGCGATTATCTGGTATATCTGAGGTCCGCGGCCCGTCAATTATACAAAAGCGTACCCCGCGGCCCGTCAATTATACAAAAGCGTACCCCGCGGCCCGGCAATTAAACAAAAGCGCGGTCAACGTTAGGTCAAATATCTGAAGTTTTTGACAACGAAATGGCTTAGCAGCAACGACAAAGCGTTCCATTTGTCTCTCCGCGATGAGCTCGGCATGCCCAAAGCCCGAAGCTTCTAGTCAACATGCCAGCCTGGCAAATATAAATATACATGCCAGCCTGGCAACATGTCCGCTAAGCTACCGTGCTTTGCTACAATTGCCGCGTGAGGTTGCAATAGTTGCGTAGGCGAGCTCTTTCGGGTAATTCGCGACTTGCAGGTTTCGACGTGCAAGCCTTACATGCAACTAGCACACTCGCGACTTGCGGTACACTTGCGGAACACGCGGAGCTAGCTGGTCGCCCTTTGCAGCCTTTCTATACTCATCCGAGTTATGGATAATTATTTGATCCTGTATTTTGCATACACCTCAGATATGAGGCCGATTTCACACACACCTGGGGTGTTATAGGGGATATTTTTGAGCTGTACAAAGCAGGAGGTGACAGTCTCTGGCACATGCTGCTGATGGCGTGTTTGGCAAATGTAGATGTCATGTGCATGGCAACGTTGGTTGCATGTAGGGGGAGGCATTGATACCCTTCGTGCTATAGCGAAGCCAGTGCGAGATGCAGCATTCTCAGCCTTTCTAGCGTTGCTTCAGGTGGGTCGCTGGGTTGCTCTATGGTGGGTTGAATGCAGCTCCAGGTGCAATGTTGGCATCGTACTTCTCAGTGCTTCACTTGTGCTTGATGTATTCAGGCAACGGGCCCCACCACCCCACCCCCAGTACTGAGTGACGAGGACCGGACCAAGGTTGGTTTAGGTGCTACATGTCACACTGATATGAGACTGACCCCTTTAGAGGCGATTGTTCTGCAGACATTAAAGGGCAAAATGATCAGACTCTCAACGACCCGTGAGGTGGCTTTTACAGGCTACAACCCAGGAACGGTAAGCATGGGCGCATCACAGTGCTGGCCGCACCTGGTCGATCATTCAGACTTGCCGGGGTTAGGATAGGGTAAGGGTTAGGGTTAGTGTTACCGAACACCAAACCCCTAACCCACTGCATAGTGCAGGGGTTTATGCTACCTGATGCCGAGGACTTTGACAGCCTGAGCCCTGGGAAGTGGATGACGGATGGTGCTTTTGCTTCGCTGATCACGAGCATGCAGGTGGGATGGTGTGATGGTGGGGCTACAAGCTGGTGTGGAGGTGGGGCCCCAAGTTAATAAACTTGGGACATTGAGTGACTGTGGTGCGTTCACTTGCAGTATTATGGAACACGTGCCTATGATGGACCGAGGCCAATGCTCCTGCCGCTGGCGTGGGCAAACGGGTTCCAGCCTATTTTTGACTCCGATGCGCCAACACCTGTGCCGATAGAAGCATGGCAACAGCTGTTGGCTCACTTTGCCACCATGCACAAGCAGCAAGAGGTCAAATCCGCAGGTTGCATCGTTGTCCCAATACACCACAGCAACCACTACGTCTTTCTGGTATTCTTCAGGCAGGTCCATCGTGTGGTGTTCTTTGACAGTGGCAAGCGGTTCAACCCAAGCTGGCCGGTGAGTGGCACAAGCCTCGGCTCCCCATTTACAAGTACCTCACACTGTGTGTCGGCCACTGAATATGAAGCATTCCCCTCATGCAGACACAACTGATGAAGGACACCTTCACGGAGGTTGGGGCGGACTTGTTTTACACTGATGTGCATCAGCAGTGGGTCTTTGAAGAGGGCACCATCACGCAGCAACCTGATGACATCCACTGCGCTGACTACGCGCTGTCCGGCATCAACGCCGTGCTCCAGGCTGCAGATGTGTGAGTTTACCACATGTAGAGGCCAGTGATGACAATGAACACAGTGAATCTGATGACCGGCACGGTGTGTTGTTGCATCTACAGGCGGTATTGGCAAAACATCGACTTGTCGCACATCAGCATGGCGTACCAACGACAGATATGGCTTCAACCGTTCTTGAAAGTAACAGTGCAGGTAAGCAATTGAAGTGCTAGGTGTGGCTAGCAGTAAGGTGCCGTAACGTTGTCAGGTGCAAAAACTAACTAGCCGTGGTTGCGTGCATGCAGAGGATGTACGACGAGAAAGGTATGTGTTGGTGCGCATCCAATCATGCTTACAAGTGTGCTGACTTACGTCAGCCATGTGCCCCTGCAGTTATTGACCTGCCTGATCACCTCTTGGGCACCGGGTCTACACCGGGTGCCGCCCCTGCCCAGGCCAGCCACGCTGTTGGCTCGGTGGCGACAACGGTAGAGGGGGCTGGGACGAGTGCCCCACAGGATGTGGTGGAGGAGGAGCTGTGAGTGCACACCACCTGACTCTAGAGCAGATCAGTAACCAGTCACAGGTCTTCAGTCTGTCACACCCGTCCTCACCGCCAAGGCACATGTGTGTAAAGCTACAAGGCAGATGATGTTGTTGCTTATCATCTGTATTGGTTGCAGGACCATCAGCGAAGGGAGTAACACTCCTGCAGGGGCCCCTCACGATGGGGCAGCCCCAGCAGCCAGCTCAGGTGCCTCTCCACCAAGGGGAGCAGACGAGGCGACAGGCGCTGTGGGACCATCTAAGGAGTCTTTGGGTGCGTTGACGCATTGGGTACAGGCAGTGCAATGAAGGTGTAGGGGCGTTAGTCCGATGGTCACGATTGCGCAGGCTGGCCCCATAGGGCTCATGGGGAATGGTGGGGGCTGCGGGGACGGCCAATCAAGCGCACAGGTGAGCACGGCATCATTGGAATCAATCCAATTTAATTAACAAACATTGATTGGTGTTTTGGCATTGATGATCCCTTGCTTGCTGCCCTTGTGTACAGAGGCAGATGCTGGAAGGACCGCGGGACACACTTCACCAAAACGGACAGAGCCCGAGATTGTGGAGCAGGTCGGTGCAAGTGTCACATATGCCACATATGCAAGTGCCACATATGCAAGTGCAAGTGCCACATATGCTAGTGCCCTACAGCTCCGCTCAGCGATGTAGCCATATGCCTGCAGCGCAGGTGCCGCTTGGCTGCAGCGATGTAGCCGTAAAGCTTTAGCGCTGGTGCCGCGTGGCTCCAGCAATGTAACCATATGCCTGCAGCGCAGGTGCCGCTTAGCTCCAGCGATGTAACCATAAATCTTCAGCGCTGGTATTGCTTGGCTCTAGCAATGTAACCATGTGCCTGCAGCGCAGGTGCCGCTTGGCTCCAGCGATGTAGACATGTGACTTCAGCGCTGGTTATGTCTAGCTCCAGCGATGTAGCCATATAGCTTCAGCGCTGGTGCCGCATAGCTCCAGCGATGTAACCATAGAGCTTCAGCGCTGGTGCCGCCTTGCTCCAGCGATGTAGACATGTGACTTCAGCGCTGATTTTGCTTCGCTCCAGCGCTGAAGTCATATGGCTTCAGCGCTGGTGCCATATAGCTCCAGCGATGTAGCCATGTCCCTTCAGCGCTGATGCTGTTTTGCTCCAGCGATGTAGACATGTGACTTCAGCGCTGATGCCGCTTAGCACCAGCGCTGTAGCCATATGACTTCAGCGCTGGTGGCACTTGGCTCCAGCGATGTAGACATAGGACTTCAGCGCTGATGCCGCCTGGCTCCAGCGCTGAAGCCATATGACTTCAGCGCTGGTGCCATATAGCTCCAGCGCTGTAGGCACAAGGCTTCAGCGCTGATGCCGCTTGGCTCCAGCGATGTAGACATGTGACTTCAGCGCTGATGCCATTTGGCTCCAGCGATGTAGCCATCTAGCTTCAGCGCTGGTGCCGCATAGCTCCAGCGATGTAACCCTAATGCTTCAGCGCTGGTGCCGCTTGGCTCCAGCAATGTGACCATATGCCTGCAACGACCATAGCTTGGCTCCAGCTATGTAGTTATATGGCTACAGCGCAGGTGCCTATTGAGTCCTGCGCTGGTGTCACATGGCAGCTGCGCAGGTGCCACACGGCAGCAACGCAGGAGCCATATGGCTGCAGCGCATGGGTTACTGGGTGGTCCCTGCAATCCCTGCTGTCCTTGCAGTCCCTGCCATGTGTGCCATGTGTGGTTTATGCAGATAGACCAACGTGGGACCAAGCGCCAGCTGGACACTGCAGCCCCGCCTGCTAAAGCCACAGCCCCACTAACCAAGGCGCGCCCCTCCCTGTTCGGCTCAGCCCAGCCCAAGAGCACGATGTACCGCAGTGCCAAGGCAAAGGTGAAATGGGCAGTTATCCAATGGCGTGATATTAAATCTACTGAAGACGTTGCGTAGCAAGAACATGTAATGTGGTGTTGTTGTGCAGAGCCAAGGCGCTCAAGGTGCCGGAGCAGCTACTGGAGGCCTTCTTGGTGACACAACAGGTTAGACAGAAGGGCAGGAATAGCAGGGATGAAGTAGAGGTGCCACCAATACCAGCCCAATTGAGCTCAGACATAACAGTTAAGACTATGATGCAATGTGTGTGCAGATATCCCGGAAGCCCTGAAGAAGTTCTTGCATCAGCACTTCAGCGTGAGTCATGGATGTCGCCGCCACTATTTGTCTCCTTACCAGTTGTCAACCAAGGTCAGAAGTTGAGGGTCAGTTGGTTGTACATGCAGAACACCGAAAAGGCATTGAATGCTTTGGCAGAGCGGTTGCCCATGGCAGATGCGCGGAAGGAGGCGGAGGAGCAGAGAACACTGAAGGTACAACATCATGGCAAGCATGGCAAAAGATCATGGCAAGCAAAACAGCATTGCATAACATCATGGCATGCATGGCAATTGCAGTACCAGTGAGGGACAGCCTACTACTATTGCATGTGTTGTAGGACCGACCAGCCAGCCGTCTCAGGTCAAGGACTGAGCCCGAGGTGCCGAGGGAGCCAGAGCTGGTGTACAAGAACCCAGGGTACCGCAAGCCACCGCAGAAGATCTTCAAGCCTGATGAGGTCATGGAGTTCCAGCAGTACGTTCTGACACACGGCTATGGCATCATTCCACTCACGATAAACAAGGACCGGTCGCGATTGGACCGACCATAGCTCAATCGATAGTAGGGAAAGAGGCCGTTCGAACGGTACAAGTCTTACGTTAATCCGCGCAACCGTTGCGATGTTATTTGGCCTCAAAGTTGTTAACCACGCAATCTGTGCAGATGTCGGTTGTCCTTGATCTGCACAGCTGCTGCTAGTCGACATCTGCACAGCTGCAGACGATGTCGCATCTGTGCAGCTGCGGGAAGTCGACATCTGCACAGATGTCGTATACCGCGACCAACATATGTGCAGCTGCTGACAAAGACATCTGCACAGATGTCGACTTTTACATTCAATGCTTGGTTGTGCAGATGTATTGACCGACATCTGTGCAGCTGCTGACAACGACATCTGCACAGATGTCGACTATTACATTTGAGTTTTGGCTGTGCAGATGTTGACACCGACATCTGTGCAGCTGCTGACAACGACATCTGCACAGATGTCGACTATTACATTCGAGCCTTGGCTGTGCAGATGTTGACACCGACATCTGTGCAGCTGCTGACAACGACATCTGCACAGATGTCGACTATTACATTCGAGCCTTGGCTGTGCAGATGTTGACACCGACATCTGTGCAGCTGTTGACAACGACATCTGCACAGATGTCGACTATTACATTCGAACCTTGGCTGTGCAGATGTTGACACCGACATCTGTGCAGCTGCTGACAACGACATCTGCACAGATGTCGACTATTACATTCGAGCCTTGGCTGTGCAGATGTTGACACCGACATCTGTGCAGCTGCTGACAACGACATCTGCACAGATGTCGACTATTAAATTCGATGTATGGCTGTGCAGATGTTGACACCGACATCTGTGCAGCTGCTGACAACGACATCTGCACATATGTCGACTATTACAATAGCTGCTTGGCTGTGCAGATGTTGATACCGACATCTGTGCAGCTGCTGACAACGACATCTGTGCCGATGTCGACTACTACATTCAATGCTTGGCTGTGCAGATGATAGTGCGTCTGATTGTGCAGGTACTTTGTAAGGGGAGCACTTGGCACGTGGATAAGGCTTCCGATGTCTACACATCAACTACAATGCTGTAATGGCATTTGGCAAGTTTGCCGTGTGCGCAATGTACTGATGGTTTGTCCATGGTAACATGCGCAAGTGTCTCAAAGTCATTGACTGACATGCAGCAACGGTCATAGTCATGCATGCTGTTGTCAGTGCCAAAGTTCTTTCATGCATCACGCACGGTGGTGCTGACATACTGCTGGAACATCATGTGACCATGCTCCTCACCATGGGGGAAGCAGCAAACCAGCTTGTAGCGGATGGTCTCGCCATCCACCATGTACAGGTTGTTGGGACCCACACCTCGTACCAAGCACGACTTCTTGCCCTTGGGCACCACCACCGCCTCGCCATTGCTGTCCGTGGCTGGAAGGCCATAGCTGTGGTAGCAAGCAATGCTGGCCTCAGGCTCCACAGCTGACTTTGACATGTTGAACAGCCGAGCTGCAGCCAGCCGCAGGTACATAGGCTCGCTGCTGCCACTGTCAGACTGCGAGGGCTCTGGAGGTGCTGGGTGCTGCAGACGAACCCAGAACAGCACATGGGCGGCGTTGTGCTCAGTCTCCCCACCCCCCAAGTCGTAGTCTGCCTAGATCCAAGTGCTGTTGCGCACTTTGACACGCTTGTACTCGCTGCTGTGAATCACCTCCTCATTGCACTCTGCCCGACGAAAGAACAGCACATGGTCATCGTAGTCTGGAGCAACGCCTGAGCTGCTGGGGAAGATCAAGTGGACGTGCTGCTCTGTCCAGGGGAAGTCCTCGTTCATGCTCCGCTGCAACCTCACATACGCCAGCACTGCTAACTTCAGGGTCTTGCTGTGCGGCCCTGCCAGAGATGAGGGCTGGGGCATGCGGCAGCCTTTCAGCACACAGCGCTGAGTGGGGCCCATCACCACATCATCTGCAGGCTCATCATCCCCACGGACCGAGTCCAGACCCGGCGCACCCACGCCGTCCGCATAGTCACCCTTGGCATGCTCTGCTCTGCCCTTCCGCACAAGCTCCTCCTTCATGGCCACGCTGAGCTCAAGGTTCATGGGGACGGCGTGGCTGCCCACCCACGACTTGAAGTACTGCATCAGCCGCTCCACCCACATCTCCAAGTCCAAGTGCATCAGGCCACGCCGCATCTCCTGCCTCCCGCTTCTGCACTCACTCACACAACACACCCAAGTGTTTGTCTTGGTATGCCATCGCCCATCTCCATGTGTATGGTATGGTGACGGCGAATGACGGGTGATGGGTCAAATCAGAGGCCAAGGGTAAAGGACTGGAAGGTGGTGGGTTGTGTCCCAATGGACACACTGCAGATCTCACTGGCATTCCAGGATGTGGAGGTTTGGCTTGTACATGTCCTCCGTAATCTGCAGGCACATATCAGCACCATGCCTCCTTATCTCATGTTGCATACTGTAGCTGTGATGAGTGGCAACAGCCTGTATCAACACACCTTCATGTCGACGCTCCACTCTTCCATGAAGTAGGCGTACTTGCGAATAGCCATGTGGGCAGCTTCCATGGCCTGCTTAGTGCCCTGCTTATCATCCCCTGCACATGGCATCGTGTCTCATACTCCATGCACTACGTGCTACTGTACAATGAGTGGCCATCGCAATCATCAAATGCCGTGCGTGCATCATCAATGGAAACGCAGGCATGATATGGGGCATTGCGTTGATTTCTATCCTATGAAGCTTGCATTAGCCTTGCCTGGGCGCAAGTAGTGGAGGGCTGCAGTGCGAAGGTACCCAAGCAAACGGCTCTGCTTGTAGTCCAACAGTCCAGCAAACAGCATGGTACAGGTGGTGAAGATGAAGTGCAGGTAGTCCTCGATGATCCAATGCCCCCTGCAATCAGCATATGTAACGCACTCAGAGGGGACCCCTA
Organism: Haematococcus lacustris; assembly: GCA_030144725.1. NCBI lineage: Eukaryota > Viridiplantae > Chlorophyta > Chlorophyceae > Chlamydomonadales > Haematococcaceae > Haematococcus > Haematococcus lacustris. Next base: position 2,599,727 of record JASKMD010000021.1, on the reverse strand, counting down.
CGTGCTGAGCTTTCCTTCCCAGCTCTAACCTGTCGTCAATGCAGCACGTTGGCTTGCGTCCATAGTCGGTAGGGATGTGCAAGGCCGCCTGGCGCTCACGGATGGTTGCCTTGGCCGGGGCTGACAAGCTGCTGGCTGTGGACAGCAGGTACTCAATGAAGTCCCTCAGCACGCCCAGGCAAAAGGTATGGTAGGTGGGCATCACAAAGGCGTCCAGGGAGGAAGCGTAGTCGCTCAAGTGTTGCGTGACCACACACACCCCTCGGGCACCACGGCATGCTGCGCTGTACACAATGCTGCTGTCCTTCAGTGGCTTGTTAGCGGCATGTGCAGCGGCAAGGGCTGCTTCCACCTCTTGCTGAGCAAGCAACCCACGGGCATCATACTGCTCATCCGTCAACTGCATGTGATCCTGGTGGGGGTGGCCGGTGTAGATTGCAGTGACGAAGGTCACTGGGTCTGTCCACTCAATCTCCTGCGTATATGTCATGCTGTCGTGTTCATAACAGCACCTCACCTGCTGCAGGTTGTACCCCTTGTGCTTGGGGTGCTGGCCTGGAGTGTACCACTTGCACGCCATGCAAGGACAGCCACTAGAGTGCCCAAGGCATCTGGTCAACTTCATCCTGCAGCCATACAACAAGCTAGCCTCAACAGCCATGCACCTGCTGTGTCTAGTGTGCTGGCCCTAGACCCTGATGTCTCACCCACCTTGCCGGCAAGTCAGCCATGAAGGTGGTGAAGATGGGCACAAAGAAATGTTCAATCTTGTTGACCGTGATGCTGATCTTATTGTAGATGGCGGCTGCAGCACAGAACACATGAGGCTGGGGGTTACTCCCCCCTCATCACAAGGGATTGTTGGTACTGCGCCACATGCTAACATGTGTCGTACCTTTAATGTCTCTCAGCGGTTGGTCCATGAAGCCATGAACGTACTTGGCTGGCTCACTCTTCAAGAAGATGGCCAGCATGGCAATGCAGGCATCACGGCCTTGCACATGACGTGGCACGTCACGGGCGCGGAGACCAAGCACACCCACAGACTGGCCGTTGACCGTCAGAAAGTCCATGCCTAGGTCAAACAAGAAAGACGTGATGTCATCAAAGATGTTGCTGCCTGGTACCTTTTCCTTCAACTTGCTCCGGGTCTTCTCCGCTGCCGCACCTGTATCCCCACGCAACATGCCAGCACCATCCCCAACATGACACCCATCTCATGACATTGCATGGATTGTTCTATGTCATATCCTTGCAATGCTTGTCCTGTGTGCATTAACTGTACTTACTAGCGCGGTAACTGCCTTGGGAAGTGTCCCTGTTGAGGCCCATGTTGAAGTACTCCAGAAATGATGGACGGTCAAACAAGGCCTGGATGGTAGACTTAAGCCCAAAATAGTACATTGACCACCGAGGCACGACATGCCACCGGGTCAGCAGGCCACATGAACCTGAAGGCACACACCATGGGAGCCCAATCATGCCACAACTATTACACCATGTCTGCCATTGACATGTACGGGAATATGTACGAGGTTCATCCTTACCCTTCACTTTCTTGGCCGAGAAACGACGCTCCTCACACAGTGGACACCTCTGATCCTTGTGTTGCTCGTATTGATCTCTGTGCACAAATGCATGGCAGTGTATGGGAGTGTTGGATCAGGGGTAGGGGTCAGTGGTAGGGCTAGGGCTAGGGCTAGGGCTAGGGCTAGGGCTAGGGCTAGGGCTAGGGCTAGGGCTAGGGCTAGGGCTAGGGCTAGGGCTAGGGCTAGGGCTAGGGCTAGGGCTAGGGCTAGGGCTAGGGCTAGGGCTAGGGATAGGGATAGGGCTAGGGATAGGGCTAGGGATAGGGCTAGGGATAGGGCTTGACATGACATGTGGATGGGGTTGGGTTAGGGTTAGGGCTAGGGCTAGGTTAGGGATAGGGTTAGGGTTAGGGTTAGGGATAGGGTTAGGGTTAGTGGTAGGGCCAGGTTTACTATTACCTCCGTAGATGTGGATATGTGTACCCACGGCAATGCAGCCCAGGTGTCTTCTCTGCCTCCAGGTTGTCCTCGTGGTTCATGACCTCCTGGAATAGGTACCACGAGATTGGGAAGTTGTGTGTCGGGCCCAGCAACACACAACACAGCTTGATGATGATCTCCATGTCCGCCCTCAACCACTTGCGCCTCTTCATGAGCATCACAAGGGTCAACATCAACCACTTGGTTGTGAAGCTGCGGTCAGGAGCGCAGTACTCATTCCACTTGGATCGAATAGTGTCAGTCTTGCTCTGACGGCGCTGGGGTCCCTCCTCAGGCTCCTTTGCATCAGCCTTGGCCTGTGCCTCAGCATGTTTGCGCAAGGTTTCCTCAAATTCAGCAGCGTCCCTCGCTATGTCGGACTGGGGGGCCACTCCTTCCTGTAACACCAGGCAACATGCGCTGCCATTTCTTTTTCATGTATGTGTAGCTATGCTTGACCTATGGGTCTATTGCATGTATCATCTCAGGGTTGCTTGCCTCATCCTCCTCCATGGGTTGTTGTTGCTGCGTGTGGTGCTCATTGTGCTCTTCGATACCCTCCTCCGCCTGTGTACAAGCATCAATTCACCAACAGTCAGTAGTAGTGACGTGTCCTATCGCCAGTGTATGCTACCTCACCTCCACATCAGTGGTGCAGGTGCCCATGGACCAGGCATCCCACGCCTCACTCTCGTCATAATGAGGCAACTCGGCCTCTGGTTCCTCCTGTATAACAACCAGCCAACCCACAGAACATGTAGGTCAGCGCTGGATTAAGGGCAAACAAGGGGTGCAATCTGAACGAAGCCTACTGGTTGGGTGGTTGCTGGTGGGACCTCCTCGGCTACCACTTCTTGGTTTGGTGCCTCCTGTCAATACATGCGACAATGCACATCGGCGTATGTGTGGGCGGCATGGCAGCGAGTCCGAATGAACTCCCCACCTCAGTTGCCGGTTTCTTGGCGCCCTCCGCAGTATCACCCGGCGACGCTTGCAACCCAGTGCTGGGTACCCAGCGATTTCCATCCATCGCCTCATTGGCGGCTGTAGAGGGTCCTGCACTCTCAGTGAGCGACTGCGACGGCTCCTGTGAGTCCTGAGTACCGTTCGCCGGTACTAGTTGGCGGTGGTAGTCATTTGCGTGCTTTGTTGCCCCATGGTAGCTGCATCCATTCCTACATCTGTTACAGCCCGAAACTATGCATCGCCACTTGTTGTCCTGTTGGCTCCTCGCAATTATGTTGCGGTATTTGCGCCTGTCGTCATGATGGCTGACGCTACACTGATGTGGGTACAAGCGACATTTCCAGGTCGGTCGTTGTTATGGTTTCGGGCGGCCTCGATGCTTGCACTGCTACATAGCTATTCCAATACCAGCGTAATTTTCTTACTAGGTTGCTCATCATGCCCCCTAAGCCAACCGAGTCAGGCAAGAAATCAGGCAAGCGCGCGAGGACCTCGTCTGAAGGAGCCTCAGTCTCTACTCCATCCTTCAAGACGCGGGCCCTACCGGTGCGTCGCATGAGGTTGTGTGTCGCCAGCGTTGTTCTTACCTGCCATGTTATTGATGTTGCAGGAATCCAGGCGTTTGACTGCGGCAGCTACTCACGGTTCACCTGGAGCCGCCAGCAGTGCAGTGAGCTCACTACAATGTATTAAATTGACGATGCAATGCAGCTTCGAACCACCTGCATCATGTATGTGTTTGATGTGTAGGCATCCGAACTACCTTCAGACAGGGAAGGCGTCGATGAGTGGTATGCACCAGAAGTTTCCATAATGCCGCATGACTACAGAGCCCACCTTGTGTCGGTGCTGGTCCAGTATTTTGTGTTGCAGCTGGCTGGGCGCGTGGAGGATGCGGTCAGTATGCTATGCCTGCCTGCAATTAAGTCTCCTCCCTTGTTACCATACAGATGCGCATGTTGTCTTGCTGTACAGACTAAGGGGTGCCGGTATGAGAGATGGCAGGATGCCACTAACGCCATTGTGGGCGCCGTCCTCATGGGGCTGCTGGAGAACCTTGGGCATGTGCCCACAGAGTACCCTTACGCCTCACTTGTCGCCAGAATCCACAAGTGAGTTTGCAGCTCTTTAAATACGCGTTGCAATGGAACATGAGTGTGTGGGTGTGCATGATGTTTTCTCTTTGTTTCCAGGTCCGGCCAGAATCAATTGAACAAGAAGGGACGCGGCCCTAATGCAAGAGCTTCAGATGCAGTGAAGCAGGGCAAAGAAGCGGGCTTCTCTGAGTGGCGAAGGGTGTGGGGCAAATTTTTCGACGCCAAGAAGCGCCCAAGCACCTGGGAGAAGCTCATCGACATTGCGGAAAAGTACGAGAAGGGTAGGCATGGGGATGCTTCCCACTGTATGCATGGTGGTGCACCTAGTGTTGTTGTTCTTGTTGTTTGTGGTTACGTTTGTACTACCTGGTGTGCATGTAGGTATCCGGCCTGACCCACAGTTCTTCACCGTGAAGTCTACGTTTGTGACCGACACCATGGCCAAGCACATCGACGCTAGCTTCCAGCACATGGTGGCTGACATGGGCGTCACCCTGAAGGTGTGTCGTGGTGTTTATCTTGCACCACATGTGTGTTGCACATCGTGTTGCTTGCCTTCCTGGATAAAATATGCATGCCTTAACATTGCACATGGTGCCCATTACTTGCTTGTTACTGCCTCCTGCAGCCGGCTCAATTGCGTGATGTCATCGAGGCTAAGATGCTGTCCAACCAGGTCAGTCCGTCCATAGTGATTGTGACCTCACGATAGATGCCGTCCTGACCATGCGTTGTCCACTATCTTAATCAGGACCTTCATGTCCCGCAGGAGGAACTTGAGGGAGAGGCGCCGCTCTCGATGGTGAACCCATCTGAGCAGGGCATGACCGCACAGGTAAGCTTCATTGCACCCGCTTTGTGTCGGCACCAATTAGACATTGTGTCATACACCTAGTGAGTTACAGTCTTGCAGACTTGGGCTGTTCTGCGACCCGTCTAATGATTCAGTCATGCGTTGTCTGCTGGCAATCCCATGTAGGCTGCCATTGTGGTGATGACGAGGTCCTTCACCAGCACTGTGGATGACGCCCAAAATGTGCATGACTTTGCTGAGCGTCAGCGCAAGGAAGCCGAAGAAGCAGCAGCTGAGGAGGCGAGGAAAGCTGCAGAGGAAGCAGCAGCAGCAGCAGCAGGGGCAGCGGCAGCAGCACCAGCAGCTGTGGCATCTGACCCACGGGCAGCCAGACTCGCCGAGCTTGCTGCCAGGAAAGCTAGACAGGATGCAGAGTATGAGGCGGAGCTGAAGGCGTTGCAGGCTGAGGAGGCTGCGTCTGTCGGTGGCACCACTGAGCAGGCTGGGGAGGAGAACTCCCTTACAGTATAGATTAAGTCTGGACTGTTAGTCATGCGCAGCCTATGCAATTTGGGCGGGTGTTGTCCTGTGATGGGCACGGTTTTGATGAATGCCATGTAACCATCTGATCCAGCATCAACGCCAGGTGCAGCACGCTCTAATTGCTGTTAGAGGCCGACGTCACGCCACTTGCGTCTCAGGATTACAGTGTTGCCACGACAGGCGCGACATGTCCAGAAACATGTCTTGAAACAACGAACAAGGAAGTCACTGAGTCCTAAGGCGCAGCTGATTGCTATGTGGTCGCTGCAACTGTCGCATCGGACCACGATTGATCCACAGTCACGCCCATCATAGCGTTCTCCCATTCGCCTTTCTGACGAATGTGCATCAAGGTGCACACTGGTTTCCCTGGCCTCCATAGTCTGTGCTTGTTCGCCTCGTAAAACTCGCGAGCAGCTCGCGAGTTGGGTTCCTCCGTGTATGCAGGAGCTGGTTGCAGTATGGAATGTGGCATTGCCGTGGGTGCGTCAGGTTGGGTTACTGATGGGTTAGGCATACGCGGCGATGTAGCACTGGCTCCGGTGTTCTTGCTGCTTGGCATGCTGATTATCTGTGCGCTGCCGTGACAAGTGTTACATGGGATCGCTGCTGTGCTATGCCGTGCTGTGGGCCCTGGTGTGGAATAGAGTTATGTATGAAGTCGCGATGTGGTCAGCATCTGTGCAGCTTAGTAATGCAGCATCTGTGCAGATGTTGTGAGAGTCAACATCTGTGCAGATGTCGGTAGGCAACATCTGCACAGATGTTGTGAGAGTCAACATCTGTGCAGATGTCGGTAGGCAACATCTGCACAGATGTTGTGAGAGTCAACATCTGTGCAGATGTCGGTAGGCAACATCTGTGCAGATGTTGTAAAAGTCAACATCTGTGCAGATGTCAGTAGGCAACATCTGTGCAGATGTCTTCAAAGTCAGCATCTGTGCAGATGTCAGTAGGCAGCATCTGTGCAGATGTCGTCAAAGTCAACATCTGTGCAGATGTTGGTATGCAGCATCTGTGCAGATGTCGTGAGAGTTCAGTTGTCCCTCATGGCCGTATCCCAACGCGGCGAATTCACTGTGCCTATCGTCTTGTCATATCCGTGCGTATCTTTGTACTTTCCCGTACAGCCAATCGAAGCATGACGCGACTGGCTGTACGGTTCACGAGGACATCAATACCATCAGCAAACGTGGCATAACACTGAATGTAGATGTCCATGGCCCTGCACCCCTCACGGCTGCCCACCTCCCGCAGATCATCAACCGGCCAGCCATGATTGCACTGGATAAAATGCACCTCAGTGATGGACGGCATGTCATCCACAATGAACTGCCACAGCTGAGGGGATGATTGCAGCAGTGCATACTTGACACTCAATGTGTGGATCCCTCCACACAAGGGCGCCACTGCTGCCACAGCCGCCACATCAAAGGGCTTATTGTTCCATGCATCACCCCAGCAGGCCTGCAGCTGAACAAAGCAACCGTTCAGAGGCTGCAGGGCAGCAATGTACGCATCCACATTCTCTGTGGCCACAAATACACTGAGGTTCAACACATCAACCTGTGGCCGCACAAGCACACCATCAGCAAAGCTGGTAGCCATGGCCGTGACAGCTGCCAAGGGGTGGTACACCGTTGACACAGTCAGGCACCCAATATGCACAGCCTCAGTGACGGCATGGAGAGGCAGCTTGCTGACGGTGGTGCTCTCCATGTTGTCCACATGCAGCGTACGCCAGCTGCATGGTGCGTCACGCAAAGAGACCTGCAGCTGGTCCAGGCTGCTGACATGAAGAGAGTGGAGGGAGAGAGAGGCCTGGACGAAGGCTGCGACTTGTGTTGGGCTTGCATGTAGCACCTGGACTGTGCTGATGTCCACATGGGTTAGCTGGCTGCTGAGAGCAGGTCTGGTGAGCACACCGACTGCCTGGTCGAGACGAAGGCTCAGCCCATGGATGGTGAAGCCATGGAGGTTGGGGAAGCAGGTCACCATGCTGTCAGCCAGCCACGGCCCCAGCTGCAGCTGCACCCCCCTGACTCCTTCCAGCTGCATGGCATGGACGGCTGTGCAGGCCCCTAGCTCGTTTAGCACATCCCTCAGCAGGCCTGAGACGAAAGTGGAGTCCGTGTTGTCACATTGCCGGAATATCAGCTTCAGCGGCGTAGTCCTTGTGCGCAACACCGCCACGGCTGGCAGCTTCACGAATCGCTTCACTTCTACGCGGTCCAAGTAGAGGGTGAAGGTCGAGCAGGTCGCTAGGCGGGCTGTCAGGGTTGCGCCACAGGTGCGGCTAAACGCCATTACATCAGCCTTCGACAACAAGCGCGAGGCAATGTTGGACAAGACTTCTGTGGGCAGATGGGAGAGCTGGGTGGTGGCGGCCATAGTTGGCGAATAGGAATCGCGACGATTGCACGGCACAACAATTGCACCAATCCTTGCAAGTCCAACCAGTACAACCGCAAGGGACATGTGCATCCCCCAGAACATCGCACATAGCAGCAACTACGTCCCACGATGTCGCAACCCACGGACCGCCCTAAGACCCTGGGCGACATGCCCATTGAGTTACTGACTGCAATTGCCAAGTCGGTGACGGCGCTTCCAATAGCTCGCCGGTTCAGCCGCTGCAGCAAGGACACCCTCACCGCTTGCCTGTCGACCTGCAAGACATTGGTGCTGTACATCGACGCCTACTCTGGCTTCCTGAGACTGTCGACCGCGGAGGCATTCAGGACAAGGGCGGAGCCTGTGGTGTTGGTCTTGAAGCGGCGAGGTCTCTGGCCCAGGAGCGCCTTCGCCTTACGTCTGGGCAAGTTGGTCGGAGACTTGGGCACTTGCCCAGCTGTCCACACAGTGCATATCACGGGAGAGCTTGTGGCATATGATGTCATACGCAACACGGAGCTCCAGTCCTGGCAGGATTTGCTGTCCACCAGCCTACCCAACTGCACAGCCCTCAAGGTCAGCTCTGAAGCAATCAACATCCAGGATGTGACCAGGCTCCTGTCCCACCCAGCCATAGCTCAGCGGCTGACCCATCTGGACATCACCACATCCAGCTGGACGGGCGACAATAACAGCGGCCTGTCAGCCTTTGTCAAGTCCACCCTTAACCTACGTGCCCTCCATGTCCCAACTCTGGACGACCTGGAGGACTCCCTTGCTGAGCAGGTCAGCATGTGGGACACGTTGCATGTGGACACCATGCACTGGGCCACACTCAGCAAGCTGCCAGCCCAGAATGGTTTGATATCTATACACATCAAGCGCCTGGATGGGTCCTGGGGTGGCGAGGACGAATCCATGGAGGGCTTTTACGCTGCCCATGTTTCACACCAGCTGGTGGTTGATGAGTTGCGCATGGATGTGGGGAGCTACCCTCCCGAGGTAGTAGCTGCCTTGCATCCCTTGCAAGGGTGCTTCAAAAAGATGCAATTGGAGTGTGGCAGCAGCGTCTACCATTCTCCAGTGGCTGCTAGTGATTTGGAAGCCTTGGCAGGTTTCGGTGGCATGTGCACCTGGTTGAATATTGAGTTTGCCCACATCACCTCATCTGTTCAGCTGTGGAAGGCCATCCTTGTAGGCTTACCCAGCCTACGCAACGTGTGGCTTAAAAAGTGCGTGGGGTGCCATTATGATGATGTGACTTTGCACATGCAGCAAGTAGTGGAAGAGGAGGCATGCAATCAGGTGACCATCTACATCGACATTACGTACATAGGGGGGGGGGGCGTATCATGGAGGAAGTGGGTCCTTTGCGTGTGGAGTGGCGGGCTTAGATTATATCAGGCGGCTGCACAATCATGATCCCATATGCAGCAACATAGTACAGGCCTGGCATGCACGACACAATGGATGCATGAACAGCTGGTTTGTTTGTCACGTAGGTACCATGGTACAACGAGTATCATGACAATTCTTTCAACAGTCACAGCTGGTTTCAAGGCGACACGAGATTGAGTGATTGAGTAGCAAGACACCCTGACATTGGTTATCAACATCTCGTACATCAAGGACGATGGAGCACAAGCACCACAAATGTAAGACCCGTATCTCAGCACATGCGATGCACAATTAGCACCATCTTCCTGAACTGTGTGCAATGGCTTATCATGATCCTATCGCCGGGACTTCTTGGTAGGAGAGTCATGTTGAAGTACATTGGCATCATCAAGGCATCCTTGCTCCTGAGAATCCATAATCATCACTGGCCAATCACCCAGCAAGGGAGGAGTGGCCAGGTCATCCAATCCATTCGCTCCATCACCGTGCGATGCCATGGGTGATGTAGGAAGGACATCAGGGTATGGTTGGGTAGCAGGGACCATGTCAACCTCGTCCAGGTCAAAGGCAGCCTCCAGTTGCTGTGTAGGTGGCACAGGAAGGTGTGGTAGTAGATGAGCTTCTCCACTCATACACAGAACGAGGCTGACAGCGAAGACGGTGAAGGTCACCAGGTGGAGTAACCTGGTGGTCATGACCAATAGCGGCAAGAGCGATGTAAGAGAATTGACGACCAGCAGCTGCATTTGCTGCTCCAAGTAGTCGTGGGTGCGTTGTAGCCGTAGTTGGACTAGCAGGCTGCGAGGCATACAGTGTTGGTCCAAGTACTGATGCAATTCAGTGGGTGACGACGTATCACATGGTGAAGCTGCGTGTCGAGGAGGAGGCTCGCGCACAGGCTGTACGGGAGTGGCGACGGCTTGATGATGCTGAGCCAATAGATGCAAGTCGACAGTGGTTGCCACGGATGAACTCGCGCCTGATGTCGACATAGTCAATAGATATCATGTACACAGCATATATTCAGCAAAGATGCAAGCCTATACTGAAATGCAAGGCATGCGATATAACAGAAATGTCATCTGCACAGATGCCGAGGGATGCATCTGTGCAGATGTCGACAGTGTATGCAGCTGTGCAGATAACAGGGGATGTTTGGCTGTGCAGCTGTCGAGTGTGTCGACAGCTGCGCAGATGTCGAGGGATGCTTGGCTGTGCAGATGTCGACACTGTCAGCAGCTGTGCAGATGTCGAGGGATGCATCTGTGCAGATGTTGAGTGTGTCGACAGCTGTGCAGATGTCGAGGAATGCATCTGTGCAGTTGTCGACTTATCGACAGCTGTGCAGATGTCGAGGGATGCATGGCTGTGCAGATGTCGTTTGTGTCGACAGCTGTGCAGATGTCGAGGGATGCATCTGTGTTGATGTCGACTGTGTCGACAACTGTTCAGATGTCGAGGGATGCTTGGCTGTGCAGATGTCGACTGTGTCGACAGCTGTGCAGATGTCGAGGGATGCATCTGTGCAGATGTCGCTTATCTTAAAGGCTTCGGCATGCATCTGCACAGATTCCGGGCTCATTTAACCAACATCTGTGCAGATTCCTAAAAAGGGGGGGGTACCTCGCGCGCGGATCGATGTATCTTCGCAACCGCTGCGAGTTAGGACTTCATTCAAGAGCGAGGTCCCCCTTAAACTCAGCGTTCTATCGTTCTATCGGAGCAGAATGTCCTTCCGATGCAAAAAAGGCCCTCGCGTCGGCCTTATTTATCGTGAGTGTCAGCTGAATCCGGGGTACGTGGCGGGCGAGCTGCAGGTGTGGGCAATGGTGACGTTGAAGGACTACGGTCACTTTTTTCGGTTTGCGAAAACCGACGAAGTTTTCTGAAGCACGCACGCATCCATCGCGAGAACAGTGAACACCATTGAAACCAGCTCGTTATTTGACGCCGTGAGATATGTGGACCGCCACTTGGACACCCTGGACGCTCGCCGCGGCCAGCCACTGCAAACTCGCAGTGCCGAGTAAGCCTCGTAAAACATACATATGCCTGTGCATAGCGTTGGTCCTGATCGCCCTGCAGCTGAACTATCGCTGCTTTGGCCTGGGGTCACGAAGGACGCAGGCACACTCATCGCTAATGAGCAGCTCCAACCCAGCCTATCGCGTTGAATACGAGAGGTTTCATGTTCTGCCTGCCTGGACTGCAATGCCTGACTGTTGTGAGCTGAAGGGCACAATGAGCCTCAGCAAGGGTGTGCACTCGGAGAAACAATCGGAGACACCATTTGGAGATAACTCGGAGAAACATTCGGAGTCATTATTTGGAGAGAACTCGGAGACCACAACTCGGAGACACAACTCGGAGACCACAACTCGGAGACCACAACTCGGAGACCACAACTCGGAGACCACAACTCGGAGACACAACTCGGAGACACCATTTGGAGATAACTCGGAGACCATAACTCGGAGACACAACTCGGAGACACAACTCGGAGACAACTCGGAGAATAAACAACTTGGGGAAGGATGGAAATCATCACAAACTATTCGGAGACAGCTAGGGGCTTGCCAGCCTTGGTGGTCCCAGCTGAGACAAACGAAAGTCATCACCATTTGGAGACGCATGGTCCGGGCCAACACCGGCTGGGCATGCAACACCTCACTGCCCCTTACACCATGCAGGCCCCTACCTCCACACTCAGAACACACTCCGGAGGTACACCTCAACGCACCTGAAATGCAGCACAGACCTGCACATGCTGGCCTGCTGCCCGGCACCAGGTACCTACACGCCCACACCAACGAGCTTGAGGATATGCAGCCGTGTGAACAGCCCAGCACGCTGCCAGAACCAGACATGTATGCACCACATGCTGGCCTGCTGCCCCACACCAGGTACCCACACGCCCACAACAGTGAGCCGAAGGATGCGCAGCCATGTGAACAGCCCAGCACACGGCCAGGACCAGCCACGCTTGCACCACATGCTGGCCTGCTGCCCTGCACCAGGTACCCCTATGCCCACACCAACAACCCAGAGGATGAGCAGCCTTGTGATCAGCTCAGCACGCTGCCAGGACCAGCCAAGTATACACCACATGCTGACCCGCTGCCATGCTCCAGGTACCCCCATGCCTACACCAACGAGACAGAGGATGAGCAGCCGTGTGCACAGCCAAGCATGCTGCCAGGACCAGCTGTGTATGCACCACACGCTGGCATGCCGCCCCGCTCCAGGTACCCCCATGCCCACACCAATGGAGTGAAGGATGAGCAGCCATGTGAGCAGCTACATGGCAGGCCGATACCCCATGGACCACCCATACATGACCTATATGTTGACGTGTTGCCTCTTGATATAAACAAAGTGGTGGGGGGCAAGGCGTATCTCATTCACATTACCATAGCTCTCTTTAGCATGCTCGGGCTCCATCTTTATACCCCTCCCCAACGCACCCAGGTTACCACCCCCTCCCAATCCAAAGCGTGCTTGCTCAAACATATCAAGAGAGTGCGTAGGTGGAAGGGTGTCATTGTTATATCAGCCCTCCCCCTCTGCCCATACCTGGACGGCAGCGCCACACGGCACAACGCTCTACTTTGTCTCTCTGTGTGCATGGACAATTGGACTACACATGGACACTTTACCCATAGTGGGCCAAGGGCCTCCCTTATCGTCCACCACTACAACACAACGTTGCATCGCTACACTACCTATAGGATAGACATCACTAGCAAGCAGGTTGTGCACAATACTATGCTACCCTCTTGCTTGCTGACTACGGCTACACAATGGTTGGGCGCCATCACCACAGTTTACTCCACTATTGCCCTCATTTACATGGCCTGGCTACTGCTCGCCGCTAGGGATATTGAAGCGAACCCCGGCCCAACCAACGAGCACTACATGCAGGCCAGGCATAGCTCCGCGTGCCAGGTTTATTGTTTGAACAATGCAGCGGGACATGAATGGGTCACCATGCAAGACATAGACTTATTTTATGAGAACAGGCTCCTTCAGTTTACTGATCACTTTGAGCGCGGCGCATGGTGAATGGCAAGAGGTGTTGACGGCTATTCCGACGAAGTCATTGAGATGTACTTACGTGTCCACTACGGCCTAGCAGTTCAGAGCATTGCCCAACTCAACCAACCCAGTGACTGGTCTGCTGACAACCTGGGAATCCTCGCTGGCCAATACGGTACACACACATTTTTGTGCAAAAAGCCAGGCCATAGCATGGCCATGAAGTGCATTGACGGCGCATGGAACCTACTGGACTCCATGGAAACAACACCGACGCCCCTCTCTCACATCCCTACTGCAACTATGCGGACTATGCATCAACTCTTTGTCATCACGCCCAACACCCGCTCACGGGAACAGATGCGCATGTGCGCTGAAAAGGACATCCATCACATCATCAGCCATGTGGAACAAACAGGACACGGTCACAACGCCACAGCAGTCGACCCCGCTCACCCCACAGTAACGGCCCGTAACCTAGACCATGGCTACATGGAAAGGCAATACGAAGAGTGCTGCCTAGTACATGCTTTCAACATGGCCATGGGGAAAAAATGTATTGACTACCACGCAGTCATCAGCCACTGCAAGCAGCTAGCAGAGCACCTACAACACTTAGCACAAGAAGCACGAGCTGCAGGGCACACAATCCAAACCCTCAAAACCGACCATATCTACCATGCGAAAGGCAAGTTTTCATCTGACACACTGAATCACTACCTTCATCGCAAACACCATGAGATGCACATGTACCTGCATCCAGCCTCAACCTACCTACCCACCCAGAGTATCACCCCTGAGACGATCACTAACGCTATAACAAGCACCGGCTCAACTCACACTAAGGCTGTCATCCTACTATCACACCAACACGCTACTGCCATCAAGCACACACCACATGGTTGGCACCAACTGGACTCCTTCAACCGGGTGCCGAAACCACTCTCTACATCTGACGACTGGAGCAGCCTCCAAGGGAACATCCTCACTATCTGCACAGGCGACGTGAGACACACAAGATTCATTAGGAGGGAGATCTGGATAGCGGACCCACTGGAGGCCACCACCCCTACAGCGCTTGCAGCACACTTCCGAGATCACCTGGACCCGATAGATCTTACCACAGACCACACAGAGGCAAGAGAGACCCCTGGCCCCTTGCACGTGACCACCACCGAGACCAGCTGCACAACCGATAGCACGCGCATGGCGACAGCAGAGGGCATCCCCCCACACGACGATCCTACCCGGCTGCGACAGCGCCGGGACACACCCACGGTCACTCTCCGTCCGCAAACAACGACACGTATTCATCGACCCACTACGCCCCTCGACACCGCCACCGACGCTGCCAAAAAGCGCGTTCGAGTCACCAAGAGACACGGTAACGACACACACACTCAAACCCTCATGTTCAAATATCTTTGCAAACCCACCGCTAAGACCCACAACACTGGGCCAGTCTCCACCATAGACGAGGCACCTCAATCCACGCCCGACATCGACCTTGGTAGGAACCAACATCACAGCCCCCCACCGCCACCCACCCCCAACCGGCAACACATCACCCTCACAACCTTCAACGTCAGAGGCCTACACAGATCTAGAAACGAAGTCCTGAACCTTGTGCATAGCCAAAGCCCGGACATCCTGATCCTTACTGAAACCATGACCCAACCCAGGAGCAACAACCCTAGCTCTGGCTGGCTGAAGAGGGTTATGCCCAACTACACTGTCCACCGCCATCAAGGCCACAGCGAAGTCCTCATTGGCATCAGACATGATCTAGCCATCCAGATGCAAGCTACCATGATACAACCGTGCACAGATGCGGATGTAAATACCCGCTGCGTCATCCTGAGCCTCCGCCAACGGCAAAGCGAAGAGCTCACACTCGTCGCCACGTACTGGCCCTCGGGGAACAACGACGACGCGCTCCCATTACGGAAGAAGATGCAAGATTATATACGAACAGCCACTGGGCACCTGCCCGGCTCACTTATCCTGGCGGGAGATATCAACGCCACGATGAAAACAGAGGATCGCTCCGAACACACCGAATACACACAAGACACCATGATGAGGGAGTTCGCCACAGAGATGCGCCTGTCAGAAGCTGACTCCGGCGACCGGGCCTGGACCTACCAACAACCGCACTGCAACAGCCGCATCGACGCCATACTGACGCGCGACGCAAGACACGGCCCTGAGCACCGCACGCACGTCGACACAAACGCATATCTTAGTGACCACAGACCACTCACCGCCACACTCAGTACAGCCCGACTGGGCATAGACCTGGCAGCCCCACAAAAACCCCAGAAGCACAGCCACACCATCCTTACCACCCCCATTACCAATAAGGACAGGGAAGCCTACCGCCTGGCAGTGCAACAACCCAGCTCAGGTGCCCCACAACTGCACGCACACCTGACAACATACCTTGCTCCCATGTACACTGATGCTATCCACTTCCTGACCACGATTGACAAGGCCAACCCCCAACAACCACAGCGCCTAACGTTGGTAGCAGGCCTCCCAGCCAGGGAAGCTGTAGACACCGCAGCTACCATGCTCACAACCCTACTGCAAACCTGCAGGACGACAGCTATCAAGACGTGCAATACTAAGACCCTAACAAGGGGGGGCCAACACTACCAACGCAGGACCATGTGTAGGATTAGACAGGCACTAGGCAAAAAGCTCAAAACCACCAGAGAACTCAGCCGGAAGGCTAGAGTGTTTTTCAAGCAAAACAACGTGTACCCAACCATCGATGAACTTATCCCAGAGACAGATACGACAAATGCGGAAACAAGGGAGGCGGTAAAAGCGCGCCAGGGCGACGACACAACCGAAAATCACGTGCAGGCCGCGCTCGCCCAGCTGACCAACTCGTACCGCGACCAAATTCACAAGCTAGACGACGACGACTCCGCACTCGCCATCGCCAAAGCCCGTGTCAGAATGCAACAACTAATAAGCACCCAGCCTAAGAACGCGAACAAATACATCCTGCGCCCGTCCCGCACCGACCACAAAGGCCTGCAGGCGCTAGCCGACCCCACCACCAACAAGATATGCACGGCCCCGGCCGACCTGAACCGGATAATTACCGAGGCCTACAGACAAAAGCTCACGCCGCCGACCCCCAAAACTGGCAACTACACAAACACGCAGACTCGAAACTACCCGTGGGCCCGCGCCAAAGCGGACGACCCCTTCACGATGCACACCTGCCAAAACGTACATTGGCTACACACAGCCATCATGGACAAGGCAGGCTTCCAGGAATGCCTCAGTAGGATGTCAGGGGGCAAAGCCCCAGGACCAGACGGCATTGAGAACGAGATCATCAAGATGCTGCCGTGGGAGATGAGGGACACCATACACCAGCTGTTCATCATCATGTGGGCTACAGGCTGCACACCAACCACGTGGAAGACCAGTGACACATGCCTGCTCTACAAAGACAAAGGGCAAGAAACGGACCTTAACTCCTACAGGCCAGTGGGCCTAGCCAACACCGTCTACAAGCTGTGGACCAGCCTCATCACTAAGATACTTTCTGAGTATGCTGAAGCCAATGGGATGCTCAGCAAGAACCAAGCAGGGTTCCGCGCCCATAGGAACACTACACAACAGCTACAGATGCTTGTCATGGCCCTTGAAGATGCTAAGCTGGCTAAGGCAGATATCTACGCGCTCCTGGTCGACTTCACCAGTGCGTTCAACACCACCTGCCAGGACAAACTACTATGGATCATGCACGACCTAGGCTTCCCCACGGACGCGACGGACGCAGTGAAGGACCTATACACGGGCGCTACAACGCGCTTCAGAACTCCCTACGGCCCCACTGACCCGGTACCCGTGGACCGGGGCACCATCTAGGGCGACTCACTCTCACCCTTCCTGTTCCTCATCTACATCGAACCCCTCCTGCGCTGGCTGCAGGTGGGAGCGAGGGGCTATAAATTCAAATCCGCGACGGCTGACAGCGGGGAACGCGCCACTGTCAGCAGCATTGACTATGCCGACGACATAGCAATCCTCTGCAACACACTCCGCAACCTCCGCTGCCAAGCGGACAAACTCTCAGCCTTCTCGGACTGGGGTCACCTCATCATCTCACACAGTAAAACCCTCGCAACAGCGGCGCTCCATCACTCGATCGAAACCGGCATGTGCAGCAACGCGGCCGAAGCGGATAAGTGGGCCCGCCAACAACTCCAAACTGTAAGCTTACAAGGGAAACCCGTCACATACCACCGCCCGACCTCACCCTTCACCTACCTGGGTGTGCTCATCACCATGACGCTAGACTGGAAACCACAACACACAGCTATGATTACCCAGCTACGCCAAAAACTAGAGAGACTCAGACGCTCCTTTGCTAGCGCTAGACAGGCCATACACATCATCCGCACGGCCATCATACCCAGTCTAGCCTACAGCTTCTGCGCCGTGCCCTCACTCCTACAAATTAATCCCTGCGTCCGTCCCTGCGTGTTGACCGACCTTGTCCGATCGGGCTGAAATTTTGATAGATGGTAGGTTGCAGAATATAAAACATATTTTTCAGATAAAATATTTTAAAAAAATCAAAGGCGGCTGCGCTGTGGCCCTGTGGCTAGAGTGCAGGGATGAGTGCAGGGATAGGTTGCGGGCCACAGCGCAACAGCTTTTGGATTTTTCCAAATACTTTTCTTGAAAAATATGTTTTATTTTCTGAAAACTGCCATCTATCAAGTTTTCAGCCCGATCGGACAAAGTCGGTAGAACGCAGGGACAAACGCAGGGACTAAATTGTAGGAGTGCTGCACCCCAGGGGACCTTGAGCTATATGACAGGTCCATTAATCAATGCGTTAAGCTTAAACTCAGACTCCCCCTGGGAACGCCCAACGCCATCGTCAGAGAAGACGCCGGGAAACTAGGCATGGGCATCAGCTCCACAGCTCAGGAATACCACGCTCGCAACACAACAGCCCTCACACAAAGCCTCCAGTCCACAGATGTGACGCACGCCCACATCTCAAGGAGCATGCTACACAAGCAAATCACATGGCTCAATACCCAGGCCAACACTCAAGGACACCGCATGCTCACCCTCTTCCACCATACCCTCAGGGCACGGCAACTAGTCTATACCTCACTAGCCGGGCTGGCAGCCACGGAAGGGGGACTACCCCTCTACCCCGAGGAATGCCACACACTCGGCCGCCTCATCACGCAAGCCAACAGTTCTCATGCACACGACGTCGTCAGCGCCAGCATCACCTGCCTCAAAAGCCTAGGCATTACCCACGCATGTGAGCTCAGCTGCGAGGGCAACACACACATCATCACGGGTAGCATGCTCACATCGAAATACGGGAAAAAGGTCAAACAGAAACACATTATCGCCCTCAACAAACTTGCGGCCATGGCGGCCCAGCCCTCATGCCCCGACGCGACCGCAACGCGCACCATCCGGGACAGCCGCAACACATCACTCACCCTACCGCCCGCCCAACGCAAAATCACACCCTGGGCCGCGGGTCTCACGGAACTTGCGCCCACACCCGCCGTGCCAGACACCAGAACCCGCTATATGGATATGAAAGCGTATGCGGCCCTGCAAGCAACGCAACCAGCAACGGCGGACCGGGCCGCAGCAGCACCCGCAGTCCATGATGCCACTAGGACGAGCTCACGCCTGCTGAAACGAGAGCAACGAGCGACACAACCGCCCCCGACGAAGCCCACTCTACCCAAGGCGGGCACGAAACGGAACAATGAGGGCAGACAGACCCAAACTATCCCGCAGGATATAGTGCGCATAGTAGGCCTCGACCTCCCAGGGCTCTCCAGCTGGAAGGTGGATAAAGCCTGCCGTTGTAAACCCAAGAACCTAGGCTGCATACTAGGGGCCATGTACGGCCACCAAGAGGCCATTACCAGCATAGATGGCTGGCAATGGGACGGCATCAACAAGGAAAACTACTACAAGGTGCATTGGAAGCCCACAGTCATAGATAGATGGGCATTACCACTATGTGCAGAAGAAGGCTATACACCCACACACATAGAGACCATCAGCAGGGAAGAGGCTAAGGACGTGTGCACATGTGAGCTGTGCTGGCTACCAAGAGGAGACAGCCCAACGTGCCACAACTGCAAGAGGGCCTACCACCCAGCCTGCCTTGAGGAAGCCCACCTGTCAGGGCACAAGGAACCAGGCTACTGGCTGTGCCCTATATGCAAGTTCGGCAGCAATGACTTCAAGACGACCATGCGTCAGTCAGCGCACTCGGACCTCATACGAGTACACTGGCACCCCACTCTCGAACCGGCGCCGCTCATCACGGCACACCTGGACTACATAGCAAAGCGCAACGACTACGACGAGGAAAACAGGCAGATACAAGAGGCCAGCCATGCGAGGCCCGACACGCACCTGCCGGCCCACACCCGACAGGGACTACCGGACCCGCACACCTGGCTACCCCGGTGCACCAACCTGCACTCGAAGGCCACCTTCCACACCTACCCCATCAACCCGCAGACGGACATCGTCGGGACGGGCAATTGCGAAACCTTCCTCCAACTTCACCCCCACATGACCGACCCCGCGATGAGCCTCAGCACGGGGGAGCCCATTATGCCACGGCAAGACTTAGTGCAACACATAACGGTCCACGACGAGTCGGGTCGCACAGTTGGCCTCCTGACAAAAGACCAACACCAACATCTACACGCTTGGTTACAACACACACCACACACACGCAACCTGGCCACAGAGGTAGTGGCCCTACTAAGGAGACAGGACGCACAGAGCAGCCACCACCCCATGAGAGGGGCACAAGACAAAGCCCTTAACACCCTACACGCCACACGCAGCTTTCCAAGTACCGTCCAAAGATGGGCTGATCCACTCACAGTTAGACCAGAAACCACCACCTATTGGAGCCCTGACATCAACGACACGGCCTTTGGGGCACACCACAACTGCCTACTGGTACGCCACACTGGCTTATCCACATGGAATGTACCGGCAGACGATGCAGTGGCACTGAAATGCGTCAACCATGCTATACACTCAGCTACACAGGAGGAGGCCATGGCAACCATCATGCTGATCCCTGGGAAAAAGGGCATCTCCTACCCTAAACACATTGACACCCTGCGGCGCTACCCTGAATACTGTCAGCACCTGGCTAGCATACCCCCCACCAAGACCAGATGCTCCAAGCCAGGCAAGCACGCCAACCTCCACATCTACGTCATCTGGAATGCAGCGGGACAACAACTTGTCACCCAAGGCAATCCCCAAGGATGGCTGGCTAGCACTGCCACTGCCCTCCACCCACAACGGGACACACACCCAATCCGCAACAGACCGACGAATCACAGCCAGCCAGCCACACCCCCTAGCGGCCACAAACAACACATGCGCCTGCCGTTCGACAAGGACCTCCCCACCTCGGGGCACCAGCGCGGCCACCAACAACTCACGCACCATTCCACGACGCAGCCACGGATGGCCATCACCGAATGGGCCACGCTCGCGTACACGGACGGCAGCTGCATGAAGACCTCGGGGGCAGCCCCAGCGAGCGTCGGGGCGGGGGTTTATATCCCGGAGACCAACGTCCTCATCACCGTCGCCCTGGACGACCCAGAAAGCAACACCATCAACAAGGCGGAACTCACGGCGATACACGCGGCACTCACAGCGGGGGCCAAGCGCATCGCCACCGACAGCCTCTGCTCTATCTACCAGATCCGCCGAGCCCTCGCTAACCCGATGTCGCTCATCACACACAGGCACAACGACATCCTGACCGCTATCGCTACCCTCATCATCGATAGCCCCGTCACGATCCACTTCTACAAAGTCCGGGCACACTCGGGAATTATCGGCAACGAAGGCGCCGATGCCCTCGCCAAGCACGCGGCGTTACACCCAGAGCTGGCCAACACCCCGGCCTACCGCCCGACCACACGGACAGAGACCAACACCTGGCTCAACAACGAAGCCGACGGCAACACCCCCGCCCCACTGCCGGATTGCCGCCACAGCGTGAGAGCGCACATGCACCGCAAGCACAGCCTCGGACTCGCCAATCAAGACAGTATCTACTACCAGATGTCCCAGGAGATCACCAAAGCCGCGGCGAAAGGAGCCGGCGAAAGGGTGATGACCGACACGAACATCTCCATACCCGCGCAACGAACTGCCCTTCTCTACCGTACCGGCGGGCTCTATAACCAAAAGCTGGCCATGCGTTGGAAACGGGCGACCGACGACCGGTGCCCACTCTGCGGGGAAGCCGATAGTGCCACTCACCTCCTCTCGGGCTGCAGCGAGACACTACCGATGGTGCAAGAAAGGCATAACGGGGCTGGCCGCCTCATCGCTAAAGCCATAAGCAAGGGTACCCTAGGCGGGTACATCAGCTTTGCGGACACCGGCAGCTGGGAGAAGGGCGCAAAAGAAGACCTCGACCTCCCTAACGACACACTACACACACCACTACGAGCACTCGGACTACAGATAGCAGCAACCAAAAACACCACCAGACCAGACATTCTCATGGTGATGCCAACAAAGAAGACGGGCACACGTGGTAAAGCCATTAAACGGGTCATTATTATAGAAATCAAATACTGCTCGGACTCAAGGTGGACGGATCAATTAGACAAGGCACTCAATCAACACACCAATCTAGCTCAAACCATACGCAAGGAAGGCCACATGGTGGAGATTAGACCCATCCTCCTGGGCATAGGTGGCATAACGTATGAAGCACACACACGGCAACACCTCCTGGACTTGGGGGTCTCACAAGATAACACTACCAAACTGTTACACAAGTTAACAAGACACGCGGTGGAGACAGCCCACTCCATTGCAAAGACAAGCTACAGACTCAGGGCTACTAAGAGGGAGGGAGGGTAGGGGGGTCTCTTCCTTGGCTCGATTGGTGGGAGCAGGCCGCGCCCCAGGCGGTAGCTCCTCCCTTAATGCACGCCGGTGAACACCGGAGTAGTCTTCTTCTTCTTCTTCTAGGACTACGGCGCTGTCATCTTCGAGAAGAGCAAGGTGGACGCCCAGGGTGAATTTGTACGTGAGGGCGAGAGCTACGTAAGTACACATCACTGCAGATAATGTGCCACAGAGCAGCGATGTCTAGATCAATGCATCCCAATGTTATGTTTTTGATAAGAGCGTGAAAGGCTACCGTGCAACCCCTGACCCACATGTCAATCTTCATACTAGCCCATGACATATTTGCTCATGTTATGTTTGTTTGCAGGTTGGCACAGACTTTGGCACCGGTCAGCGCCTCCAGCTGTACTTCACCACTCCCAATGCGGATGGCCCCCTGCCTGACGATGTGACCATGGCGGCCTTGAACGACCCGTTTTGCTGGGCGCTCTTCAACTCACTGTCAGCCGAGGACAAGACACGCCACCTGCTGGCAATAGAAGTGACCAAGAAGTACTTAACAAAGCTTCAGGTAAACTTGACATTTGGGTAACCCTAACCCTGACCCTAATCCTAACCCTAACCCTAGCCCTAACCCTAACCCTAACCATAACCTTCCTAACCTAAACCTAACCCTAACCCTGACCCAGACCCTAACCCTAACCCTAACCCTAACCCTAACCCTAACCCTAACCCTAACCCTATCCCTAACCCTATCCCTAACCTTAACCCTACCACTGTCACCAGAGCTAGCACACGCGTCACTAGAGCAGGAGACACATATCTCCTGCGCGGTGATCACCTGAGTGGCGTCCCTCAGATGGACCAAGAGGATCACGACATCAAATGGATCATATCATGTGTGGTTTCACTTATGATCTTTTCAGGTGTGCGCCCAGCAGCTGTCCCCTTGCCCACTGCGTGGCGGCACCATCCTGGCCAATGACTACCTGAACTCAAGGGTCGTCACGCCAGAGGGGTTTGAGCTGGACCCAAAGGGGCCCACAGGGTTGGTACGTCCTCAAGCTTTGCATGTGGATGTGAGCCCCAAGGAGATCGCCACTCCCTTGGTAAGGACACAGACGCCCTGATGGGTGCCCGGCTGCCCTGCTGCTGCCCTACCCTGACCGGCTGCCCTGATGCCCTGCCGCTGCCCTACCCTGATCGGCTGCCATGTTGCCCTGCTGCTGCCCTATCCTGATGGCTGCCCGGCCGCCCTGCTGCTGCCCTACCCTGCCCAGCCCAGGGTGAGACAGCAACAGCAGGATTGCCTGGTGCGGCGCAGGTGCCAACGGAGGCTCAGCCCCTCCCACTCACCCCAACAGCAACCTCGCCAACGGCTGCATTGGAAGCTCTTGCATCAGCAGCAGCAACAGCAGCAGTCTCATCTGCAGGTGTCGCCACACCACCCACTGTCCCTGTCTCTGGGGCGTCACCCCCTGCAGCCCGCTTCATTCCAGCCATGGCAGCAGCAGCACCAAACCCGGCAGCAGCGGCAGCGGCAGCAGCAACAGCAGCACCGGTGGAAGCAGCAGCAGCAGCAGCAGCAGCACCAGTGGAAGCAGCATCAGCAGGGGCAGCAACACCAATTCCTGCAGCAGCGGCAGCGGCAGCAGCAGCAGCAGCAGCACCGGTGGAAGCAGCAGCAGCAGCGGCGCCGGTGGCAGACGCATCAGCAGCAGCAGGAGCAGCAGGGGCAGTAGCAGCAGGGGCAGCGAAAGCAGCAGGAGCAGCAGCAGTGGGAGCAGCAGGCATTCCCCACCCCCCCTCTTCCGCAGCGGCCACATCTGTGGCTGAGGGGGCAGCTGGTGCACCACGCCCTTCCGCAGTAGCCCCCCAAGTTCCCTCCCACACTCCCGACCCTGCTGGCCCACCCTCAGGGCAGGCACCCCCCCATGCCTCAACACCCGGGTACAAGGTGTTTGGGCGTGAGGGCATGGTGCTCATCATCGCCATGCAGCTGGTCAGCATACTCCTCATCCCAGGCACCCACGAGCTGGTGAAGCTGTTCGCCCAGTTCTGGAACGCTGTCATGCCAGACGATGAAGGGCATGTGAACGAGGCTCTGCTGCCAGCGCTGGAGGAGAAGTTGTGCACGCTGACTGCTCTGGAGGTGATTGAGGTTGAGCTGCAGCCGGGGCAGGCGCTGGGTATGACGGGGGTGACCATTCACGCTGGTGCTGAGGGCCAACCAGGCACAGCCTCCGCCCGTGCCCACTTCTATGGCAGTGTGGTCTTTGTGGAGAACACCACCACCATGGTCAGGCAAATGGGCAAGACCATTGACGGCGCATGCATGCCCACAACAAAGGCCGACTTCCTGAATAAGGACAAGTGGCCTATCTGGAAGACGGAAGCCGGTGGCAGCATGGTGCCCCCTGAACCATACGAGCCTGTTGCCCAGTTGGAGACGGACAGGCTGTGGCAGGACCGCTTCAACTGCTTCTTGGACGACACTCGGAAGAGGCAGCCCCAGCTGATAGCTGCTTGGAAGGCAGCAGCAGAGGCACGTGCGGCGAAGTTGAAGCGGCAGAAAGCGGCTGAGGCCAAGGCTGCTAAGGCTGCCAAAGCTGCAGAAAAGGTGGCACAGGGGGGGGCTGCCACGGCAGTACCAGCAGCAGCGGTCCAGGGTGCTGCAGCTGCGGGAGAGAAGAAGGGTGGGGCCAAGAAGGTGGACAAGCCAGCAAGCAGGGGCGGAGGCCAGGGCAGGAAGGGGGGCAGGGGCAGTGGCAGTGGCACTGGCAGCGGCAGAGGCAGGGGCGGTGGCAGAGGCAGAGGCGGGGGCAGGGGCAGAGGCAGGGGCAACGGGCAGAAGGGTGCAGAGGAAGGGGGTGGGGGGGAGGCTCCACCGGCTAAGCGACGCAGGGGACCGTAGTAGGGGGTTGTGTAGGGCGCCAGCAGATCAATAGGCATTGCACATCATCACGCCTTGCACAACAAGGTACACATTGGGGCAATGCAGGTTTGCCTCATGTTGTTGTTGCTGCTCAAGTTGCATTGATGTTGGTGATGCTGGTGTGATGTTGTAAGGCCAGCTGGTCATGATGTCGTTGCCGCCCATGATGTTGTCGTTGTTCATGTCTCACATGCTGGTTAATGAGCCTGTTGACTTGTGTAAGGTCCACACAGAGTGTAAGGGCCCGGCATACAGTAATAGTCAGCATCATTTGGATATGATCAATAGTCAGCATCATCTGGATATGATTACATTAATCAAGATGTGCCATTGAGATGAGCCATAGACACAGGCAACATGGCTTAAGGTTTACACGGACTTCATCAAGGGCTTGCATGACTCGAGGCATCAACCTGGCCTTGCATCAACACAACAATTGATTAATAGCAATAACCACTGTCACAACTACCCACACAACAAGCGATAGAGAAATGAAGGGAACTTGTGCCACAGCGTTGCCCCAGACCATGGTACACAAGTGCAGAAACACAATGACGTTGCAAGGACACAACCGCAAATGACGATGTCACCAGCGCAGTAGCCATTGTCACCAGCGCAGTAGCCATTGGCTTCAGCGCGGTAGCCATTTGCTCCAGCGCGGTAGCTAATGGCTCCAGCGCGGTAGCTTTTGACTCCAGCGCGGTAGCCTTTGGTTTCATCGCTGTAGCTATTGGCTTCATCGCTGTAGCTATTAGCTTCATCGCTGTAGTAATTGGCTACAGCGATGAAGCTATTGACTACAGGGCTGTAGCTTTTGGATTCATCGCTGTAGCTTTTAGCTCCAGCGCAGTAGCCAATAGCTTCATCGCTGTAGCCATTGGCTCCAGCGCAGTAGCAATTGGCTTCAGCGATGAAGCAATTAACTCCAGCGCTGTAGCAATTTGCTCCAGCGCTGTAAATTTTGGCTCCAGCGCTGTTGCCGTATGGCTCCAGCGCTGTAGTCATTGGCTCCAGCGCAGTAGTCATTGGCTACACCGCTGTAGTTATTGGCTCCAGCGCTGAAACCACTGGCTCCTGCGCTGAAACTACTGGCTCCAGCGCTTAGACCACTGGCTCCAGCGCTGAAACCACTGGCTCCCGCGATGAAACCACTGGCTCCAGCGCTGGTTACGTTGCTAATTTGTGTGAGTGTATGCCATGTGCACAGCCACAAGGATTGGATGCACTTGCTATGGGCTAACACCTCATCACGGGACTGCTAAGCACTTTGCCTTGCTGCCTATGCCCCATGGCACCAAATCAGGCTGATCTGGGCTAGGCTGGGCTAGGCTAGGCTAGGCTGGGCTAGGCTTGGCTCCAGGCTGCCCGCTCCAGGCTGCCCGCTCCAGGCTGCCCGCTCTAGGCTGCCCGCTCCAGGCTGCCCGCTCCAGACTGCCCACTCCATGCTGCTACGCCAAGGGCTGCTGGGTGCCATGGGGTGGGGGAGAGGAGAGGGGAGGGGAGGAGGGGAGGAGGGGATGTAGGTGGCAGACTCGGATGTGGTGGTGGTGAAATTGGGCAGGGAAGGGGGAAGGGAGAAGGGGGCAAGGGGCAGCAGTGTGACCATCAGACCTGCGGCAGCAAGAGGCATCCTTGCAGTTAGGCTTGGCATTGGTGACAAATCATGTGCAGGGACTGGCCACTTACAGCTATGCTCAATGCCCCCCTCCATGTCACACCGCTACCACCTTGCTTGCAATCACCAAGCCTTGCTACACTACCAAGCCTTGCCCCACACCTGGTCCAACAACTCGACACCGAGTGCGAATTACACTTTGGCCCAAGAGAGTCTTGACCTCCCCTAGGTCCCAACAACCTACATGCCAAGTTTCAGACCTGAACTCTCAAGTTTTTCAAGCCAGCCAGCCCTTAATTTGCACGAGTGTGAGTTACCTCGGTTGCCACCTCCTATGGCCCAGTTCTTCTCTGAGGGCTGGGAAAAGGGTGTTCAAGAAGCCAGACGTTGTATGAAACTGGCACAGAGCCGTCAGGCCAATGATGCTAACCCACATAGGAAATCCTCGGACAGTGTGTTCCAAGTGGGTGACCGTGTGCTGCTTAGTACCATGAACCTGCGTAACATGGTGGGCAAAGCCAGGAAGCTGTTGCCACGGTATGTGGGGCCTTTCAGGATTGAAGCTCGTGTGGGCGAGGACGCTGTAAAGCTGACACTTCCACCAGCCATGTCTAGGATTCATCCTGTGTTCCATGTGTCATTGCTAAGACCCTATGAGGGCAACTTTGGTCGTCTACCCCCCACTGAGTTGGGCTGGTTGGATGATTCCCCACAGTATGAAGTAGAACGCATTGTGAACCACCGGCATGTGCGTGCAGGTAAAGCAAAGGAGTACCTCGTCAAGTGGAAGGGCTATGAAGACTCTGACAACACTTGGGAGCCTGCCAGCAATCTAGCAAATGCCCCTGACTGCGTGAACCTGTATAAGGCTCAGCATGGCTTGCTGTGATTTAGATGTGGGACATGGGCTCCATGTAGTCTTGCTGGTTGCTTTTGCTGCATGCTATACGCCTTGGTGTGCTATGAGTCCAGTTGCTCATGTGAGCCTGGCTAGTCTTGTTCCCAGCGTCCACTGGCTCTGTGAGTCTGGGCTGGAATGGTCCATGGTGACCCTGATCTCCTTAGAGCGACCTGCATCCGGATGGGCAGGAGTTCTCAAATAGTGGTCATAGTACTGCGAGTCCATGCCATGATGGCCTATGGGCGGAACGGCCATCCCTTAGGAGAGGGAGGAATGTAGCGTTCCGATTCTGCACTTGGCAGTCGGCCGCTAGTGTCACTGACGATGTGTGATACAGGCAGGTTAAATGGTGGGCTGTATTGCCTGCCCACCATTCGGGTTCGATCCCCGGGGGCCGTTCTATGTCCTGGCCTGGTTACGCTGAGACAGTCTGACACCTGTAACAGCTTCTAGCGTTGCATGGCGCTCACACGTTGAAAAGATTTAAGGCGCGCTCTTCCAGAACGCTACACTAAACCCCCCTTGGACCGCCCCTCCCCCCCTTGTTTATCTTCCCGCTGTCCATCCCGTGCCTCTTGAGGGGTCTGTAGCCACTAGCTCCTTTGCCGGTATTCCCCCATCAGCCTCTCCGCGCTCCCTTGGGCACTTGGGGTTGCTGGGTAAGGCCCTCTCTAAGGGCGCGGTGCTGGCCTCCAAGGGCAAGCTCGCTGCCCGTATGCTGAGAGATGCCACAGCTAGGGGCCTAACCGCAGCCGGGCAGTGGGTGGTGGGGAACCTTCCGCCAGCTCTCCCTCCCTTGACCCCATGGACGCCGAGGCAGCGGCCCCCACCGCCCCTTGCCGCACGGTGGTCACGGGGCCTGGCGCAGTTGCCCATCTCCGAGTTCAGGTGCTTGGTCCCTCCACCGAGCTGGGCACCCGGCTCAGCACGGTGCGGGTTGGGTCTGGTGAGCTGCAGGGTAGTCAGCCTCCCCGCTGGCTTGACACCGCCGCGAGGGCACCTCCGCGCCCCTACCCGGATGACAGAAGGGCTAGGCGGGAGGAGCGGCAGCGGGTGGCTCAGTGTAGGTCGAGACGAGGCAACACGCAGCCAGCTACCCAGCCAGCCAGAGGGGGGCCTAGCCGGCGCCGGTATGGCATTCCCTCTTCCGGCTCCAGCTCTGAGGAGTGGGAGGCACGGCGTGCAGGTCACCAGCAAGCCGGCAGGCAGCGTGTTGCGCAGCTTGGCCATGGGTCCCCACCCGTGCGCCGCTACGGGTTGCTCAGCCCCTCTGCTAGCCTGGCCAGCTCGCTTGGGGCCTCTTGTGACAGCCCTGTAGTTGAGTCAGCAGGGCCCCGGGAGGGGAGGTTGAGAGTGCCTAAGCGGCAGCAGCCCGAGCAGGCAGCTCAGCTTGGGGAGGAGGTCGAGCAGCTCGGTCCTCTGCCCCTACGGCCCCCGCTGGCCATCTATTCACGTGAGCCTCGGGTCCTCCTGCGCCGCCCGGGGGCCAAGTTGGCGTGCATTGAGGCCACCCCGCCCCCCCTCCCGGCCCTCCTCCTTTGCCAGGTCCGCCTCCCCTTTACAGCCCACCCACCCTCCTCCACACACGCGCAGCCCACGCGGGGGCAAGACAGGACTAGCCATGCAGCGCCCAGGTGTGGCCGCCACGTTCTTGGCAGTCACCCTCGACGTGCAGGGCCTTGCCCAACCGCACAAACTGCAGGCCCTGCTTGACTGGGCCGCTGACAGCCCGGCGCAAGTGGTGTTCCTCCAAGAGTGCCATAGGGCGGAGAGCGTGTGGCAGTGGGCAGAAGCCCACTCGGGAGCCAAGCCCGCCTGGCGGGGGCAGTGGGTTTACACCCCTGGCACCGGCAGCTCCCAAGGCTGTCTGGTTTTGGTCAAGCCCTCCACCATCCTCCAGGGATGCACCCAGGTGCAGCTGCAGGCAGAGGGGTCCCAGGGGCGGGTGCTGCGGGTAGACGGGGAGCTCGCAGGCAGGCCGGTGTCCCTAGTGTGCGTGTACGCCCCGGCGCAGCAGGCAGAGCGGCCAGCGTTCTACGCAGAGTGCCTCCCCGCTTGCCTGCCGCCAGCCGCCGACCGCCGCCTCCTCCTCATGGGGGGCGACTTCAACTGCATCCTAGCCCCCGTGGACAGAGTGGGCATCCCGCAGGGCTCGCAGCATGGGGAGGCCTGGGTGGGCAGCCGGGGCCAGGGGGCGGAGCAGCTGCGGCAGCTGGTGGGTGAGCGGGGGTTGGTGGACCCGTGGCGCCATCTGCACCCCTCCAAGAGAGACCTCACCCACTGCAGCGAGCGTTGGCAGACGGGTGCGCGCCTCGACCGGTGGTACATCTCGGAGGAGTTGGTGCAGTGGCAGATGGACAACGCCATCCATGGGGTGCTGCCAGTGCCCACCGACCACCGGCCCGTGTCAGTGGCAGTGTGCCCCCCCGACCTGCCTCTCACCGTCCCCGCTCCCTGGCAGCTGCACCCCGCCCACCTTGACAACCCTGACCTGCTGGACTGCCTCAAGGACTTCCTCTAGGCGGAAGCACATCACCACGAGGCTGCGAGTCAGCTGGGGCTGCCTAGGGATGGGCACAGGGCCAGGTGGGCCCGCATCAAGCAGGGCATGGCCATGCGGGCCCAGCTCTTCCTGCGGGCCCAACGCCGCGCGCTGCATGACCTGCAGCAGCGCAGGGAGAAGGCAGCTGCAGTGGCCAGGGCTCACCTCGTGCGGCAGCTGGTGCGGGTGGAGCGAGAGGGGGAGGCTGAGGTGCAGGCGGCGCAGCACCTGGGAGAGGCCGCAGCCCTGGCGGGTGTGAGGGCGAGGGAACAGGGGGCCCAGCAGTCTCTGCTGGCCAGCGCAGTCCTCGACCAGTACTACGGCGACCGCTCCTCCTTCTACTTCTACCATCGCGACCAGCCCGCGCACACCCCCACCCTCATCTCCTCTCTCCAGCTCCCCGGCCAGCCAGGTCAGCCAACAGACCTCACCACGCCGGCCGGGGTGAAGGCAGCGTGCAGGGCGTTCCAGCAGCACTACTCAGCCCCCGAGCCAACCGGAGTCTACGCAGCCAAGCCGGTGGACACAGCTGCGCGCACCACGCTGCTCGGTAGCCTCACCTCCCACCTCACCCCCACCCAGGCCAGGGCTGCCGAGGGCCCCGATGGCAGCCCTATGCTGTCAGAGGAGGAGCTGGGCCGGGCTCTGCAGGGCTGCGCGCACAGCAAGGCCCCGGGGCTAGATGGTCTGCCCATGGAGGTCTATGACCGGCTGTGGGTGGAGCTGAGGCGGCCGCTGCGGGCCATGTTGCGAGAGGCCCTGGCAGACACCGCTGACCCTGCCCCGCTGGCTGAGTTCCTGACCGGCATCATCACCCTCGTGCCCAAGGCTGGCAAGCCGAGGGACCAGGTGGCCGGCTACCGCCCCATCACGCTCCTCAACTGCGACGTGCGCCTGGTGGCCAGGGCAGTGGAGGACCGGTTGCAGCGACAACGTGCAGTTCCACCTGGGCATGCTGGAGTACCTGCAGCAGCGGGGCAGCCCAGCCTTGCTGTTGTTGCTGGACCTAGCGGGGGCCTATGACAACGTGTCCTGGGGCTTGCTCCAGGACACAATGGAGGCCATGGGGTTCTGCCGGGAGGGGCATGTGCGCTGGGCTCAGCTCCTGCACCGGGGTGCCACGAGCTAGGTGCTGGTCAACGGCCACCTCACGGACAGCTTCCCCCTTGCGTCGGGGCTGCTGCAGGGCAGCGGGGCCTCCCCGCTCTATTGGTGCATCGTGCTCCAGCCGCTGGTCAGCTACCTCAGCTCGCCCCAGCTGGCAGGCCGCATCAGCCACCCCACCATCCCCTCCAGCCCTCTGGCCATGCACAGGGCATCCTTGACCCCCGCGCTCCCCTCCAAGGAGTATGCGGACAACCTCACCATCGTGGTGCTCGATCGGGTCAGAGACGGGAACTGTCAATCGCTTTGTGGCAGCCTCGGACCTGCCCCAGGAACGCAGCCCCAACAGCAGCCGCCTCTACCCTAGCAAGGCCATCTGCGTGATGCCCCGGGGGAGCGAGGGGTGGGGCTTCCCGACCTGGGGGTTACCAGCACGGCCATGCTGGCGAAGATGCTGGCCCAGCTCTGGTCGCCCCGGGTTCGTCCCTGGCAGCCTCCGACCCACAACCTGCTGGTAGACACCTCCACGGCCTCAGCAAGTGGGTCATCACCGACCCCACCGCCCCCCCCTCGCGAGGCATCAGCCCGCGGCTGCAAGCTCACGTGGCGGCCCTGGCTGAGCTCAAGCTGTTCCGTGCGGTGCCCCCCGCTAGCCAGTCCTTCTTCTCGGTGGTGGCGGAGCCGCTGTGGTACAACGCGCAAGTCCGCATGAACCCAGCAGCTAGGGAGGCAGCAGCTGAGCAGGGTTGGACCCACGTCCGCCACGTGAGGGAGGCCCTCCACAGCCCCCAGCTGGAGGGGGAGGCCCGTTGGGTTGCGGACCTGGTCAGGGCTTGCCTCCCCGAGCCCTGGCAGGGCATGGTGGACCGCCTGCAGCCTCCACAGCCGAAGTGGGAGTGCCTGAGGGTTGGGCCAGGGGTGGGGTTTGTGATGCGGCGCACCCCCCTGCTCCAGCCCTCCCACTGGGTGGGCCCCAACGGCCGCCTCTACCCCCTAGACCCCACAGGGCAGGGGCCCCTAGGGGCTTTCTGGGCGGAGGGAGGGGCGGCCTGGGAGCCAGCTGCGGTGGCCCGGCTCAACAAGCCCAGCTACAGGCTGACTCCGGAGGAGCGAGCCACCACCTCCGCCCTCTACCCGCCCAGCGTCATGAGGCGCAGGAGCAGGCTCAAGGGCCGGAGCAAGGAGGAGCCAGGGCGGTTGGCAGGGGCGGGGGGCGGGCAAAGGGGCGGGGCAGGGGCAGGGGGCGAGGGCGTGGAGGAGGTGGAGGGCGTAGGGGAGCAGGGGGAGGGGCGGGAGGGCAGGCTGCCAACCCAGCTGAGGAGGAGCCTGGCACCTGGCCTAAGGAGGAGTGGCTCTTGGGCCCCTGGGCTCACCTGCAGCTGGACCCTCAGGTGTGGGGCATGGGCACCACCACCCTGCTGGACTTCTCAGTCAAGCATGCCAGGGTGCGCCTCCACCAGCTCCAGCGCGTCAGTGCCGACCCCCTCTACCCACCAGGTGGGGGCCTGTGGCCTGCGCTGTGGGGTGTGCGCCCCCGGGCAGCGGGCGAACCGGAGGTGGCAGCGGTGGCTGATGGAGCCCTGAGGGAGCTGGAGCTCAAGTGGGAGGCCAGCGCGCAGCAGGTGGCAGACCAAGGGGCAGCGGGGGAGCGGGAACAGCAGGGCAGGGATGTGGAGGAGCGGCTCCCCGAGGAGGTGCAGGGCAGCCAACCGCCTCGCTGGCTTGACACCTCCGCCAGGGCGCACCAGCGACCCTCGCCACAGATGAGGGTGACCCAGCAGGCTGAGCGGCAGCTGGATACACAGGAGCGGCGTGGGGGCAGGCGGCCACTTGCTCATTTCGCCCCCCGGGCCGACACGGTGGACCAGCTGGCTGTGGGTGCTCAGGTTAGCCAGCCGTGTGCGAAGGTGTGGAAGGAGCTTCTAGACCCCACCCTCCGCCGGGACCATGTCATCGTGGCCTGGCGGTTGCTTCACGCCAGCCTCATGGTGGGGGCCTTGTGGGGCCACATCCTCAAGGGTACGGCTGCCCCGGGCTCGTCCGCCTGCCGCTCCTGCCCGCCGGGGCACCTGGAGACCCTCACCCACGCCTTCCTAACCTGCCCCGCCGTGGTCCCAGCCTGGGAGTGGGTGCTGGACGTGTACGTCCGCCTCACAGGCACCCGCCCCCCCTCGGGCGACGCCATGCTGCTCCTCAGTGGGCGCCCCACCCGCGGCGAGGACCCCCCCTTCCAGCTCCCTGACAGCCTGCTGTGGCTGCGGCTGCGCCTGGCCTACCTGGGCGCAGTGTGGCGCCTCCGCAGCTGAGGAGCCGCTACAGCCCTGCAGCCACAGCAGGTGGCGAGGCGGGTCGTGGAGGAGGTTATCTCCACCCTCACCACGGCCGTCAAGCGTGACTGGCTTCGGGTGGGGAGGGACATCCACGTGGGCCTCTGCGGCGCTGTGCCCTCCACCTGGTTCAAGGGCAAGGACCCGGAGCTGGACGCTGCCCACTTCGACCAGCTGTGGCCCGAAGCGTTGGGGGCCTGCTTTGCCAAGCAGCCTAGGAGGGAGCGGAGGGGAGGGCAGGAGGGGGCAGAGGGGAGGGTTGGGGCAGGAGGAGTGGAGGAGGAGAGGGCAGCATGGAGGCCTAGGCATGGGGAGGGCAGGGCGCAGGGGGGGGGAGAGCTAGTGGTTCGCCTCTCCTTGCAGTTGCTCGTCCCCTTCCCCCTCGAGCCAGCCTGAGCTGCAGGGTTGCTGGTGGGGGCTTAGTGCGTTCCGTGGGTGGGGTGGGCTAGGCTTCGGGGGGTTGTCTGGGTGTCAGGGGACCGGGGGCTTAGGTGGTCTTGGTTTGAGCGTTAAGGGTAGAGTTCTAGGTTTCAGGTCGAGGGGCGGGGCTTGGGCTCGTGTGGGTAGTTTTGTGGGGAGGGTCTGGGGAGGTGTGTAGAGCTAGGGTGGAGGGCGTTGGTGTGAGGGAGTGTCTTGAAGTTGTCCTAGGGAGGGGGTTGCTTGGGTTGTGTGGACCTTTGCTTGGGTTGTGTGGACCTTTGCTTGGGGTGTGTGGACCGCTGTGTTTGGGTGGGGTGCTTGGGGATCGTGTATGGGGGAACTTTGTTTGTTTGTGTAGTCTTCTCTTTTCTTCTTTTCGTCAGTCTCACTCTCTCTCTTGTAATGCTCCCTCCCCCCCCCAAAAAAGGGGCTAGCGGGTGGGCTGGGGGAAGGTGGCGGGCTAGGAGAGCAGCAGGGCTGGGCGGGAGCAAGGTGGGGAGCAGGAGCCGGAGGTGGTCATCCCAGCTGTCCGAGCGGGGGTGCCAGTGCGCCACCTGGGGGTCGGCAACAGCACCGGCAGCAGCAGCACCAACAGCAGCAGTAGCAGCAGCAGCAGCAGCAACAGTAGCGGGTTGGGGCTGGGGTTGGGGCTGGGGCTGACGCTGGGGCTGGGGCTGGGGCTGGGGCTGGGGCTGGGGCTGGGGCTGGGGCTGGGGCTGGGGCTGGGGCTGGGGCTGGGGCTGGGGCTGGGGCTGGGGCTGGGGCTGGGGCTGGGGCTGGGGCTGGGGCTGGGGCTGGGGCTGGGGCTGGGGCTGGGGCTGGGGCTGGGGCTGGGGCTGGGGCTGGGGCTGGGGCTGGGGCTGGGGCTGGGGCTGGGGCTGGGGCTGGGGCTGGGGCTGGGGCTGGGGCTGGGGCTGGGGCTGGGGCTGGGGCTGGGGCTGGGGCTGGGGCTGGGGCTGGGGCTGGGGCTGGGGCTGGGGCTGGGGCTGGGGCTGGGGCTGGGGCTGGGGCTGGGGCTGGGGCTGGGGCTGGGGCTGGGGCTGGGGCTGGGGCTGGGGCTGGGGCTGGGGCTGGGGCTGGGGCTGGGGCTGGGGCTGGGGCTGGGGCTGGGGCTGGGGCTGGGGCTGGGGCTGGGGCTGGGGCTGGGGCTGGGGCTGGGGCTGGGGCTGGGGCTGGGGCTGGGGCTGGGGCTGGGGCTGGGGCTGGGGCTGGGGCTGGGGCTGGGGCTGGGGCTGGGGCTGGGGCTGGGGCTGGGGCTGGGGGCTGGGGCTGGGGCTGGGGCTGGGGCTGGGGCTGGGGCTGGGGCTGGGGCTGGGGCTGGGGCTGGGGCTGGGGCTGGGGCTGGGGCTGGGGCTGGGGCTGGGGCTGGGGCTGGGGCTGGGGCTGGGGCTGGGGCTGGGGCTGGGGCTGGGGCTGGGGCTGGGGCTGGGGCTGGGGCTGGGGCTGGGGCTGGGGCTGGGGCTGGGGCTGGGGCTGGGGCTGGGGCTGGGGCTGGGGCTGGGGCTGGGGCTGGGGCTGGGGCTGGGGCTGGGGCTGGGGCTGGGGCTGGGGCTGGGGCTGGGGCTGGGGCTGGGGCTGGGGCTGGGGCTGGGGCTGCGGCTGGGGCTGCGGCTGCGGCTGCGGCTGCGGCTGCGGCTGCGGCTGCGGCTGCGGCTGCGGCTGCGGCTGCGGCTGCGGCTGCGGCTGCGGCTGCGGCTGCGGCTGCGGCTGCGGCTGCGGCTGCGGCTGCGGCTGCGGCTGCGGCTGCGGCTGGGGCTGGGGCTGGGGCTGGGGCTGGGGCTGGGGCTGGGGCTGGGGCTGGGGCTGGGGCTGGGGCTGGGGCTGGGGCTGGGGCTGGGGCTGGGGCTGGGGCTGGGGCTGGGGCTGGGGCTGGGGCTGGGGCTGGGGCTGGGGCTGGGGCTGGGGCTGGGGCTGGGGCTGGGGCTGGGGCTGGGGCTGGGGCTGGGGCTGGGGCTGGGGCTGGGGCTGGGGCTGGGGCTGGGGCTGGGGCTGGGGCTGGGGCTGGGGCTGGGGCTGGGGCTGGGGCTGGGGCTGGGGCTGGGGCTGGGGCTGGGGCTGGGGCTGGGGCTGGGGCTGGGGCTGGGGCTGGGGCTGGGGCTGGGGCTGGGGCTGGGGCTGGGGCTGGGGCTGGGGCTGGGGCTGGGGCTGGGGCTGGGGCTGGGGCTGGGGCTGGGGCTGGGGCTGGGGCTGGGGCTGGGGCTGGGGCTGGGGCTGGGGCTGGGGCTGGGGCTGGGGCTGGGGCTGGGGCTGGGGCTGGGGCTGGGGCTGGGGCTGGGGCTGGGGCTGGGGCTGGGGCTGGGGCTGGGGCTGGGGCTGGGGCTGGGGCTGGGGCTGGGGCTGGGGCTGGGGCTGGGGCTGGGGCTGGGGCTGGGGCTGGGGCTGGGGCTGGGGCTGGGGCTGGGGCTGGGGCTGGGGCTGGGGCTGGGGCTGGGGCTGGGGCTGGGGCTGGGGCTGGGGCTGGGGCTGGGGCTGGGGCTGGGGCTGGGGCTGGGGCTGGGGCTGGGGCTGGGGCTGGGGCTGGGGCTGGGGCTGGGGCTGGGGCTGGGGCTGGGGCTGGGGCTGGGGCTGGGGCTGGGGCTGGGGCTGGGGCTGGGGCTGGGGCTGGGGCTTCTCCGATGGTTTTGGATCGCCCTCGCCTTAGCCGACCCTTGCTCTCTAGCCTTTTCCCAACGCCCACCACCTTCCAGCCCAGCGCCCAGGGCGCTTTTGTGTCCCGAGCGCATGCGCCTTGCTCTGTCCCGCCCCGCGGCGTGCATCTCCCCCACATCCCTCCTCCCCCCCAGCAGCTCTCTGCCCCCCTAAACCCCCCTTGGACCGCCCCTCCCCCCCTTGTTTATCCTCCCGCTGTCCATCCCGTGCCTCTTGAGGGGTCTGTTGCCACTAGCTCCTTTGCCGGTAATCCCCCATCAGCCTCTCCGCGCTCCCTTGGGCACTTGGGGTTGCTGGGTAAGGCCCTCTCTAAGGGCGCGGTGCTGGCCTCCAAGGGCAAGCTCGCTGCCCGTATGCTGAGAGATGCCACAGCTAGGGGCCTAACCGCAGCCGGGCAGTGGGTGGTGGGGAACCTTCCGCCAGCTCTCCCTCCCTTGACCCCATGGACGCCGAGGCAGCGGCCCCCACCGCCCCTTGCCGCACGGTGGTCACGGGGCCTGGCGCAGTTGCCCATCTCCCAGTCCAGGTGCTTGGTCCCTCCACCGAGCTGGGCACCCGGCTCAGCACGGTGCGGGTTGGGTCTGGTGAGCTGCAGGGTAGTCAGCCTCCCCGCTGGCTTGACACCGCCGCGAGGGCACCTCCGCGCCCCTACCCGGATGACAGAAGGGCTAGGCGGGAGGAGCGGCAGCGGGTGGCTCAGTGTAGGTCGAGGCGAGGCAACACGCAGCCAGCTACCCAGCCAGCCAGAGGGGGGCCTAGCCGGCGCCGGTATGGCATTCCCTCTGCCGGCTCCAGCTCTGAGGAGTGGGAGGCACGGCGTGCAGGTCACCAGCAAGCCGGCAGGCAGCGTGTTGCGCAGCTTGGCCATGGGTCCCCACCCGTGCGCCGCTACGGGTTGCTCAGCCCCTCTGCTAGCCTGGCCAGCTCGCTGGGGGCCTCTTGTGACAGCCCTGTAGTTGAGTCAGCAGGGCCCCGGGAGGGGAGGTTGAGAGTGCCTAAGCGGCAGCAGCCCGAGCAGGCAGCTCAGCTTGGGGAGGAGGTCGAGCAGCTCGGTCCTCTGCCCCTGCGGCCCCCGCTGGCCATCTATTCACGTGAGCCTCGGGTCCTCCTGCGCCGCCCGGGGGCCAAGTTGGCGTGCATTGAGGCCACCCCGCCCCCCCTCCCGGCCCTCCTCCTTTGCCAGGTCCGCCTCCCCTTCCCAGCCCACCCACCCTCCTCCACACACGCGCAGCCCACGCGGGGGCAAGACAGGACTAGCCATGCAGCGCCCAGATGTGGCCGCCAGGTTCTTGGCAGTCACCCTCGACGTGCAGGGCCTTGCCCAACCGCACAAACTGCAGGCCCTGCTTGACTGGGCCGCTGACAGCCCGGCGCAAGTGGTGTTCCTCCAAGAGTGCCATAGGGCGGAGAGCGTGTGGCAGTGGGCAGAAGCCCACTCGGGAGCCAAGCCCGCCTGGCGGGGGCAGTGGGTTTACACCCCTGGCACCGGCAGCTCCCAAGGCTGTCTGGTTTTGGTCAAGCCCTCCACCATCCTCCAGGGATGCACCCAGGTGCAGCTGCAGGCAGAGGGGGCCCAGGGGCGGGTGCTGCGGGTAGACGGGGAGCTCGCAGGCAGGCCGGTGTCCCTAGTGTGCGTGTACGCCCCGGCGCAGCAGGCAGAGCGGCCAGCGTTCTACGCACAGTGCCTCCCCGCTTGCCTGCCGCCAGCCGCCGACCGCCGCCTCCTCCTCATGGGGGGCGACTTAAACTGCATCCTAGCCCCCGTGGACAGAGTGGGCATCCCGCAGGGCTCGCAGCATGGGGAGGCCTGGGTGGGCAGCCGGGGCCAGGGGGCGGAGCAGCTGCGGCAGCTGGTGGGTGAGCGGGGGTTGGTGGACCCGTGGCGCCATCTGCACCCCTCCAAGAGAGACCTCACCCACTGCAGCGAGCGTTGGCAGACGGGTGCGCGCCTCGACCGGTGGTACATCTCGGAGGAGTTGGTGCTGTGGCAGATGGACAACGCCATCCAGGGGGTGCTGCCAGTGCCCACCGACCACCGGCCCGTGTCAGTGGCAGTGTGCCCCCCCGACCTGCCTCTCACCGTCCCCGCTCCCTGGCAGCTGCACCCCGCCCACCTTGACAACCCTGACCTGCTGGACTGCCTCAAGGACTTCCTCTAGGCGGAAGCACATCACCACGAGGCTGCAAGTCAGCTGGGGCTGCCTAGGGATGGGCACAGGGCCAGGTGGGCCCGCATCAAGCAGGGCATGGCCATGCGGGCCCAGCTCTTCCTGCAGGCCCAGCGCCGCGCGCTGCGTGACCTGCAGCAGCGCAGGGAGAAGGCGGCTGCAGTGGCCAGGGCTCACCTCGTGCGGCAGCTGGTGCGGGTGGAGCGAGAGGGGGAGGCTGAGGTGCAGGCGGCGCAGCACCTGGGAGAGGCCGCAGCCCTGGCGGGTGTGGGGGCGAGGGAACAGGGGGCCCAACAGTCCCTGCTGGCCAGCGCAGTCCTTGACCAGTACTACGGCGACCGCTCCTGCTTCTACTTCTACCATCGCGACCAGCCCGCGCACACCCCCACCCTCATCTCCTCTCTCCAGCTCCCCGGCCAGCCAGGTCAGCCAGCAGACCTCACCACGCCGGCCGGGGTGAAGGCAGCGTGCAGGGCTTTCCAGCAGCACTACTCAGCCCCCGAGCCAACCGGAGTCTACGCAGCCAAGCCGGTGGACACAGCTGCGCGCACCACGCTGCTCGGTAGCCTCACCTACCACCTCACCCCCACCCAGGCCGGGGCTGCCGAGGGCCCCGATGGCAGCCCTATGCTGTCAGAGGAGGAGCTGGGCCGGGCTCTACAGGGCTGCGCGCACAGCAAGGCCCCGGGGCTAGATGGGCTGCCCATGGAGGTCTATGACCGGCTGTGGGTGGAGCTGGGGCGGCCGCTGCGGGCCATGTTGCGAGAGGCCCTGGCAGACACCGCTGACCCTGCCCCGCTGGCTGAGTTCCTGACCGGCATCATCACCCTCGTGCCCAAGGCTGGCAAGCCGAGGGACCAGGTGGCCGGCTACCGCCCCATCACGCTCCTCAACTGCGACGTGCGCCTGGTGGCCAGGGCAGTGGAGGACCGGCTGCAGCTGCCCTTGGACCTGCTGGTGTCCCCCTCTCCATCGGCCTTCATCCTGGGCAGCGACAACGTGCAGTTCCACCTGGGCCTGCTGGAGTACCTGCAGCAGCGGGGCAGCCCAGCCTTGCTGTTGTTGCTGGACCTAGCGGGGGCCTATGACAACGTGTCCTGGGGCTTGCTCCAGGACACAATGGAGGCCATGGGGTTCTGCCGGGAGGGGCATGTGCGCTGGGCTCAGCTCCTGCACCGGGGTGCCACGAGCCAGGTGCTGGTCAACGGCCACCTCACCGACAGCTTCCCCCTTGCGTCGGGGCTGCTGCAGGGCAGCGGGGCCTCCCCGCTCTATTGGTGCATCGTGCTCCAGCCGCTGGTCAGCTACCTCAGCTCGCCCCAGCTTGCAGGCCGCATCAGCCACCCCACCATCCCCTCCAGCCCTCTGGCCATGCACAGGGCATCCTTGACCCCCGCACTCCCCTCCAAGGAGTATGCGGACAACCTCACCATCGTGGTGCTCGATCGGGTCAGAGACGGGAACTGTCAATCGCTTTGTGGCAGCCTCGGACCTGCCCCAGGAACGCAGCCCCAACAGCAGCCGCCTCTACCCTAGCAAGGCCATCTGCGTGATGCCCCGGGGGAGCGAGGGGTGGGGCTTCCCGACCTGGGGGTCACCAGCACGGCCATGCTGGTGAAGATGCTGGCCCAGCTCTGGTCGCCCCGGGTTCGTCCCTGGCAGCCTCCGACCCACAGCCTGCTGGTAGACACCTCCACGGCCTCAGCAAGTGCGTCATCACCGACCCCACCGCCCCCCCCTCGCGAGGCATCAGCCCGCGGCTGCAAGCTCACGTGGCGGCCCTGGCTGAGCTGAAGCTGTTCCGTGCGGTGCCCCCCGCTAGCCAGTCCTTCTTCTCGGTGGTGGCGGAGCCGCTGTGGTACAACGCGCAAGTCCGCATGAACCCAGCAGCTAGGGAGGCAGCAGCTGAGCAGGGTTGGACCCACGTCCGCCACGTGAGGGAGGCCCTCCACAGCCCCCAGCTGGAGGGGGAGGCCCGTTGGGTTGCGGACCTGGTCAGGGCTTGCCTCCCCGAGCCCTGGCAGGGCATGGTGGACCGCCTGCAGCCTCCACAGCCGGAGTGGGAGTGCCTGAGGGTTGGGCCAGGGGTGGGGTTTGTGATGCGGCGCACCCCCCTGCTCCAGCCCTCCCACTGGGTGGGCCCCAACGGCCGCCTCTACCCCCTAGACCCCACAGGGCAGGGGCCCCTAGGGGCTTTCTGGGCGGAGGGAGGGGCGGCCTGGGAGCCAGCTGCGGTGGCCCGGCTCAACAAGCCCAGCTACAGGCTGACTCCGGAGGAGCGAGCCACCACCTCCGCCCTCTACCCGCCCAGCGTCATGAGGCGCAGGAGCAGGCTCAAGGGCCGGAGCAAGGAGGAGCCAGGGCGGTTGGCAGGGGCGGGGGGCGGGCAAAGGGGCGGGGCAGGGGCAGGGGGCGAGGGCGTGGAGGAGGTGGAGGGCGTAGGGGAGCAGGGGGAGGGGCGGGAGGGCAGGCTGCCGACCCAGCTGAGGAGGGGCCTGGCACCTGGCCTAAGGAGGAGTGGCTCTTGGGCCCCTGGGCTCACCTGCAGCTGGACCCTCAGGTGTGGGGCATGGGCACCACCACCCTGCTGGACTTCTCAGTCAAGCATGCCAGGGTGCGCCTCCACCAGCTCCAGCGCGTTAGTGCCGACCCCCTCTACCCACCAGGTGGGGACCTGTGGCCTGCGCTGTGGGGTGTGCGCCCCCGGGCAGCGGGCGAACCGGAGGTGGCAGCGGTGGCTGATGGAGCCCTGAGGGAGCTGGAGCTCAAGTGGGAGGCCAACGCGCAGCAGGTGGCAGACCAAGGGGCAGCGGGGGAGCGGGAACAGCAGGGCAGGGATGTGGAGGAGCGGCTCCCCGAGGAGGTGCAGGGCAGCCAACCGCCTCGCTGGCTTGACACCTCCGCCAGGGCGCACCAGCTACCCTCGCCACAGATGAGGGTGACCCAGCAAGCTGAGCAGCAGCTGGAGGCCAAGCAGCGGCGTGGGGGCAGGCGGCCACTTGCTCATTTCGCCCCCCGGGCCGACACGGTGGACCAGCTGGCTGTGGGTGCTCAGGTTAGCCAGCCGTGTGCGAAGGTGTGGAAGGAGCTGCTAGACCCCACCCTCCGCCGGGACCATGTCATCGTGGCCTGGCGGTTGCTTCACGCCAGCCTCATGGTGGGGGCCTTGTGGGGCCACATCCTCAAGGGTACGGCTGCCCCGGGCTCGTCCGCCTGCCGCTCCTGCCCGCCGGGGCACCTGGAGACCCTCACCCACGCCTTCCTAACCTGCCCCGCCGTGGTCCCAGCCTGGGAGTGGGTGCTGGACGTGTACGTCCGCCTCACAGGCACCCGCCCCCCCTCGGGCGACGCCATGCTGCTCCTCAGTGGGCGCCCCACCCGCGGCGAGGCCCCCCCCTTCCAGCCCCCTGACAGCCTGCTGTGGCTGCGGATGCGCGTTGCCTACCTGGGCGCAGTGTGGCGTCTCCGTAGCTCAGGAGCCGCTACAGCCCTGCAGCCACAGCAGGTGGCGAGGCGGGTAGTGGAGGAGGTTATCTCCACCCTCACCACGGCCGTCAAGCGTGACTGGCATCGGGTGGGGAGGGACATCCGCGTGGGCCTCTGCGGCGCTGTGCCCTCCACCTGGTTCAAGGGAAAGGACCCGGAGCTGGACGCTGCCCACTTCGACCACCTGTGGCCCAAGGCGTCGGGGGCCTGGTTTGCCAAGCAGCCTAGGAGGGAGCGGAGGGGAGGGCAAGAGGGGGCAGAGGGGAGGGTTGGGGCAGGAGTGGTGGAGGAGGAGAGGGCAGCAGGGAGGCCTAGGCACACTCCTACAAATTAGTCCCTGCGTTTTTCCCTGCGCTTTTGTCAACCTTGTCCAAATGGGCTGAAACTTGGCCAGTTGGTAGCTTGTGATGTAAGGATTTCATCCCAAAAGAAATCAGGTCAAAAAAATCAAAGGCGGAGGCTGGGCGGCCCGTGGCGTTCACGCAGGGACGGATGCAGGGATGGAGGGGGGGGCGCAGGGACGAGTGCAGGGATGGAAGGGGGGGTGCAGGGACGGATGCAGGGACGAGTGCAGGGATGAGTGCAGGGATTTCGGGCGCAGGGACGAGTGCAGGGATAAGCGCAGGGACGAGTGCAGGGATTTCGGGCGCAGGGACGAGTGCAGGGACGAGCGCAGGGACGAGTGCAGGGATGAGCGCAGGGACGAGTGCAGGGATTTCGGGCGCAGGGACGAGTGCAGGGATGAGCGCAGGGACGAGTGCAGGGATTTCGGGCGCAGGGACGAGTGCAGGGATGAGCGCAGGGACGAGTGCAGGGATGAGCGCAGGGACGAGTGCAGGGATTTCGGGCGCAGGGACGAGTGCAGGGACGAGCGCAGGGACGAGTGCAGGGATGAGCGCAGGGTCGAGTGCAGGGACGAGCGCAGGGACCGACGCAGGGATTGTAGGAACGTGCATGATGCTTACAGCAGTGCCTAACACGGGCATAAATAAC
Organism: Haematococcus lacustris; assembly: GCA_030144725.1. Classification (NCBI taxonomy): domain Eukaryota; kingdom Viridiplantae; phylum Chlorophyta; class Chlorophyceae; order Chlamydomonadales; family Haematococcaceae; genus Haematococcus; species Haematococcus lacustris. Next base: position 2,556,415 of record JASKMD010000021.1, on the reverse strand, counting down.
CTTCTCTATGTTTGCTACATCCAACTATATACATCACATCCATCTACTGCGATCATTTAGGCTGGAGTCTGGCTGCTGCATGTCAGCTGGCTCCTGCCTGTAAGCTGGCTGCCACCAAGCTGCTACGGCCTCGTGGCTGCTGATCCTAGCTTGCACCACTGCTCCATTGCCACACCACTGCCAAGAGGCTGCTGCACCCCTGCACAACAACAACATGCACACAAGGGGACATGTGCACAAGAGCACACACCTTACTGATGAAGGACGCACCCACGACGTTCATCTGCAATCAGGCAGGCAACACAGATGTGGTGGAACGTGACGCTATATAGATGAAGCGCGACTGGTGCTGCGTGACTGCTACCACGAAAACGGCGGCTGCACCGCACTGCGACATCGCACCTGGCATAGTGTACGAGTGCAGTCCGGATCCTGCAAGCCTGCGAGCGTGCAAGCCGGCAAACCTGCAAGCCACGAGGCGGCAAGACACATCGCACATCGCTCAATTGCCAGCCGAGGCCACTTACCACCACTAGCGTGCAACGGGCCCTCCTCTGTGGCAGCCACCAGCCAGGCCTTGCCAGTTTCTCGTCGCCTGATCCCGCTTGGGGAAGCAATATGTGTGCTGCCTTGTATCCTAAGGGATGAACGATGACGCCGTTAGAACTGCTCTACAACACGCAAACTTCGTCACTCGCAAGCTTCGCGATTTACTAACTTTGAAAGTTCACTAACCAAGATAGCGCTTATCCAGACTGTGCTAGGCCTTGTCGGGAACGTACTGCGATGTATTGGCAAAGGCTTGCGTCAAGATTGGCCTTAGTAGGAGGAATGAAGGTGCACTGGCAAGGCCTGGCTGGTGGCTGCCACAGAGGAGGGCCCGTTGCACGCTAGTGGTGGTAAGTGGCTTCGGCTGGCAATTGAGCGATGTGCGATGTGTCTTGCCGCCTCGTGGCTTGCAGGTTTGCCGGCTTGCACGCTCGCAGGCTTGCAGGATCCGGACTGCACTCGTACACTATGCCAGGTGCGATGTCGCAGTGCGGTGCAGCCGCCGTTTTCGTGGTAGCAGTCACGCAGCACCAGTCGCGCTTCATCTATATAGCGTCACGTTCCACCACATCTGTGTTGCCTGCCTGATTGCAGATGAACGTCGTGGGTGCGTCCTTCATCAGTAAGGTGTGTGCTCTTGTGCACATGTCCCCTTGTGTGCATGTTGTTGTTGTGCAGGGGTGCAGCAGCCTCTTGGCAGTGGTGTGGCAATGGAGCAGTGGTGCAAGCTAGGATCAGCAGCCACGAGGCCGTAGCAGCTTGGTGGCAGCCAGCTTACAGGCAGGAGCCAGCTGACATGCAGCAGCCAGACTCCAGCCTAAATGATCGCAGTAGATGGATGTGATGTATGTAGTTGGATGTAGCAAACATAGAGAAGGTTATTTATGCCCGTGTTAGGCACTGCTGTAAGCATCATGCACGTTCCTACAATCCCTGCGTCGGTCCCTGCGCTCGTCCCTGCACTCGACCCTGCGCTCATCCCTGCACTCGTCCCTGCGCTCGTCCCTGCACTCGTCCCTGCGCCCGAAATCCCTGCACTCGTCCCTGCGCTCATCCCTGCACTCGTCCCTGCGCTCATCCCTGCACTCGTCCCTGCGCCCGAAATCCCTGCACTCGTCCCTGCGCTCATCCCTGCACTCGTCCCTGCGCCCGAAATCCCTGCACTCGTCCCTGCGCTCATCCCTGCACTCGTCCCTGCGCTCGTCCCTGCACTCGTCCCTGCGCCCGAAATCCCTGCACTCGTCCCTGCGCTTATCCCTGCACTCGTCCCTGCGCCCGAAATCCCTGCACTCATCCCTGCACTCGTCCCTGCATCCGTCCCTGCACCCCCCCTTCCATCCCTGCACTCGTCCCTGCGCCCCCCCCTCCATCCCTGCATCCGTCCCTGCGTGAACGCCACGGGCCGCCCAGCCTCCGCCTTTGATTTTTTTGACCTGATTTCTTTTGGGATGAAATCCTTACATCACAAGCTACCAACTGGCCAAGTTTCAGCCCATTTGGACAAGGTTGACAAAAGCGCAGGGAAAAACGCAGGGACTAATTTGTAGGAGTGCAGGGGGAGGGCAGGGCGCAGGGGGGGGGAGAGCTAGTGGTTCGCCTCTCCTTGCAGTGGCCCGTCCCATTCCCCGTCGAGCCAGCCTGAGCTGCAGGGTTGCTTGGTGGCTTAGTGCATTCCGTGGGTGGGGTGGGCTAGGCTTCGGGGGGTTGTCTGGGTGTCAGGGGACCGGGGGCTTAGGTGGTCTTGGTTTGAGCGTTGGGGGTAGGGTTCTATGTTTTAGGTCGAGGGGCGAGGCTTAGGCTCGTGTGAGTAGTTTTGTGGGGAGGGTCTAGGGAGGTGTGTAGAGCGAGGGTGGAGGGCGTTGGTGTGGGGGGAGTGTCTTGACGTTGTCCTAGGGAGGGGGTTGCTTGGGTTGTGTGGACCTTTGCTTGGGGTGTGTGGACCGCTGTGTTTGGGTGGGGTGCTTGGGGATCATGTTTGGGGGAACCATGTCTTTTGTAGTCTTCTCTTTTCTTCTTATCTTTAGTCTCACTCCTCCTCCAAAAAAATGTAATGCTAAAAAAAAAAAAGGGCATGGCCATGCGGGCCCAACTCTTCCTGCGGGCCCAGCGCCGCGCGCTGCGTGACCTGCAGCAGCGCAGGGAGAAGGCGGCTGCAGTGGCCAGGGCTCACCTCGTGCGGCAGCTGGTGCGGGTGGAGCGAGAGGGGGAGGCTGAGGTGCAGGCGGCGCAGCACCTGGGAGAGGCCGCAGCCCTGGCGGGTGTGGGGGCGAGGGAACAGGGGGCCCAGCAGTCCCTGCTGGCCAGCGCAGTCCTCGACCAGTACTACGGCGACCGCTCCTCCTTCTACTTCTACCATCGCGACCAGCCCGCGCACACCCCCACCCTCATCTCCTCTCTCCAGCTCCCCGGCCAGCCAGGTCAGCCAGTAGACCTCACCACGCCGGCCGGGGTGAAGGCAGCGTGCAGGGCTTTCTAGCAGCACTACTCAGCCCCCGAGCCAACCGGAGTCTACGCAGCCAAGCCGGTGGACACAGCTGCGCGCACCACGCTGCTCGGTAGCCTCACCTCCCACCTCACCCCCACCCAGGCCAGGGCTGCCGAGGGCCCCGATGGCAGCCCTATGCTGTCAGAGGAGGAGTTGGGCCGGGCTCTACAGGGCTGCGCGCACAGCAAGGCCCCGGGGCTAGATGGGCTGCCCATGGAGGTCTATGACCGGCTGTGGGTGGAGCTGGGGCGGCCGCTGCGGGCCATGTTGCGAGAGGCCCTGGCAGACACCGCTGACCCTGCCCCGCTGGCTGAGTTCCTGACCGGCATCATCACCCTCGTGCCCAAGGCTGGCAAGCCGAGGGACCAGGTGGCCGGCTACCGCCCCATCACGCTCCTCAACTGCGACGTGCGCCTGGTGGCCAGGGCAGTGGAGGACCGGCTACAGCTGCCCTTGGACCTGCTGGTGTCCCCCTCTCCATCGGCCTTCATCCTGGGCAGCGACAACGTGCAGTTCCACCTGGGCCTGCTGGAGTACCTGCAGCAGCGGGGCAGCCCAGCCTTGCTGTTGTTGCTGGACCTAGCGGGGGCCTATGACAACGTGTCCTGGGGCTTGCTCCAGGACACAATGGAGGCCATGGGGTTCTGCCGGGAGGGGCATGTGCGCTGGGCTCAGCTCCTGCACCGGGGTGCCACGAGCCAGGTGCTGGTCAACGGCCACCTCACGGACAGCTTCCCCCTTGCGTCGGGGCTGCTGCAGGGCAGCGGGGCCTCCCCGCTCTATTGGTGCATCGTGCTCCAGCCGCTGGTCAGCTACCTCAGCTCGCCCCAGCTGGCAGGCCGCATCAGCCACCCCACCATCCCCTCCAGCCCTCTGGCCATGCACAGGGCATCCTTGACCCCCGCGCTCCCCTCCAAGGAGTATGCGGACAACCTCACCATCGTGGTGCTCGATTGGGTCAGAGACGGGAACTGTCAATCGCTTTGTGGCAGCCTCGGACCTGCCCCAGGAACGCAGCCCCAACAGCAGCCGCCTCTACCCTAGCAAGGCCATCTGCGTGATGCCCCGGGGGAGCGAGGGGTGGGGCTTCCCGATCTGGGGGTCACCAGCACGGCCATGCTGGCGAAGATGCTGGCCCAGCTCTGGTCGCCCCGGGTTCGTCCCTGGCAGCCTCCGACCCACAGCCTGCTGGTAGACACCTCCACGGCCTCAACACGTGGGTCATCACCGACCCCACCGCCCCCCCCTCGCGAGGCATCAGCCCGCGGCTGCACACTCGTGCAAATTAAGGCCTGGCTGGCTTGAAAAACCTGGGAGTTGAGGTCTAAGACTTGGTATGTGGGTTGCTGTGACCTAGAGGATGACAGGACTCTCTTGGACCAAAGTGTAATTCTCACTCGGTGTCGAGTTGCTGGGCCAGGTGTGGGGCTGTGACCCTGATTTTGGCTAAGGGAGTTGGCACCGTGTGACCAAAGTGACTTTTCATGAAATGTGAGTATGAGAGGTTGTAAAGGGTGGTTACAGCTGCCCAACCTAGTAGGTGGCATGCAAAAAGTCTAAGCCAGTGATGAGCTATGGCCCGTGTCCTAGGACCCTGTACAGGTTCCTAGCGTCATCATGGTCGTAGGACCCTGTACAGGGTCCTGTGTACCTGATGAGTGTAGATGTTTTAATCATTTCTTGCATCCCTATGTGATAGAACCATGTTAGGATTCCTCCATAGCTTGTGGTTGGTCCTGTTGACCCCGTTTGGATGCTTTTGACCATGTGTGCCAGGACCCTGTACAGGGTCCTACGATGAGTGCCTTTCCTCACAGGGTCCTGGTACCACACCACAGGGTTCTGGCTCACAGGGTCCTGGCCCCTCACCACAGGGTTCTGGCACCACAGGGTCCTGGTACCACACCACAGGGTCCTGCTGCACACCTACAGGGTCCTGGCACCTGACCACAGGGTTCTGGCCCACAGGGTCCTGGCACCTCACCTCAGGGTCCTGGCACCACAGGGTCCTGGCACCTCACCACAGGGTCCTGCTGCACACCTACAGGGTCCTGGCTTACAGGGTCCTGGTACCACATGACAGGGTCCTGGAACCACAGGGTCCTGGTCCCTCACCACAGGGTCCTGGCCCACAGGGTCCTGGCACCTCACCACAGGGTTCTGGCACCACACCACAGGGTTCTGGCACCACAGGGTCCTGCTGCACAGCCACAGGGTCCTGGACCACAGGGTTCTGGCACCACACCACAGGGTCCTGGCATCACAGGGTCATGGCATCACACCACAGGGTTCTGGCACCACACCGCAGGGTCTGGCCCACAGGGTCCTGGCAACACCCCACAGGGTCCTGGCACCATACCACCAGGTTTGGGGCTACAGGGTCCTGCGCCATTTGTCTACAGGGTCCTGGCGCACGGCTACAGGGTCCTGCGACGTTTGTCTACAGGGTCCAGGCGCACTCCTACAGGGTCCTGCGACACTCGTTGACAGGGTCCTGCCGCACGGCTACAGGGTCCTGCGACACATGTCTACAGGGTCCTGCCGCACGCCTACAGGGTTCTGCGACACTTGTCTACAGGGTCCTGCCGCACGCCTACAGGGTCCTGCGACACATGTCTACAGGGTTCTGCCGCACGCCTACAGGGTTGTGCGACCCACGTCTACAGGGTTCTGCCGCACGCCTTCAGGGTCCTGCGACACATGTCTACAGGGTTCTGCCGCACGCCTACAGGGTCCTGCGACCCACGTCTACAGGGTTCTGCCGCACGCCTACAGGGTTGTGCGACCCACGTCTACAGGGTTCTGCCGCACGCCTACAGGGTCCTGCGACACATGTCTACAGGGTTCTGCCGCACGCCTACAGGGTCCTGTGACACACGTCTACAGGGTTCTGCCGCACGCCTACAGGGTTCTGCGACACATGTCTACAGGGTTCTGCCGCACGCCTACAGGGTCCTACGACACACGTCTACAGGGTTCTGCCGCACGCCTACAGGGTCCTGTGACACACGTCTACAAGGTTCTGCCGCACGCCTACAGGGTCTTGCTGCATTAGTGTACAGGGTTCTGCCGCACGCCTACAGGGTCCTACGACACACGTCTACAGGGTTCTGCCGCACGCCTACAGGGTTGTGCGACCCACGTCTACAGGGTTCTGCCGCACGCCTACAGGGTCCTGTTACCCACGTCTACAGGGTTCTGCCGCACGCCTACAGGGTCCTGCGACGTTTGTTTACAGGGTTCTGCCGCACGGCTACAGGGTCCTGCGACCCACGTCTACAGGGTTCTGCCGCACGCCTACAGGGTCCTGCGACACATGTCTACAGGGTTCTGCCGCACGGCTATAGGGTCCTGCGACACACTTCTACAGGGTTCTGCCGCACGCCTACAGGGTCCTGCGACACATAACTACAGGGTTCTGCCGCACGCCTACAGGGTCCTACGACACACGTCTACAGGGTTCTGCCGCACGCCTACAGGGTCCTGCGACACATAACTACAGGGTTCTGCCGCACGCCTACAGGGTCCTGTGACCCACGTCTACAAGGTTCTGCCGCACGCCTACAGGGTCCTGTGACACACGTCTACAGGGTTCTGCCGCACGCCTACAGGGTCCTGCTGCATTAGTCTACAGGGTTCTGCCGCACGCCTACAGGGTCCTACGACACACGTCTACAGGGTTCTGCCGCACGGCTACAGGGTTGTGCGACCCACGTCTACAGGGTTCTGCCGCACGCCTACAGGGTCCTGTTACCCACGTCTACAGGGTTCTGCCGCACGCCTACAGGGTCCTGCGACGTTTGTTTACAGGGTTCTGCCGCACGGCTACAGGGTCCTGCGACCCACGTCTACAGGGTTATGCCGCACGCCTACAGGGTCCTGCGACACATGTCTACAGGGTTCTGCCGCACGCCTACAGGGTCCTGCTGCATTAGTCTACAGGGTTCTGCCGCACGCCTACAGGGTCCTGCGACGTTTAGCTACAGGGTTCTGCCGCACGGCTACAGGGTCCTGCGACCCACGTCTACAGGGTTCTGCCGCACGCCTACAGGGTCCTGCGACACATGTCTACAGGGTTCTGCCGCACGCCTACAGGGTTCTGCCGCACGCCTACAGGGTTCTGTGACACATGTCTACAGGGTTCTGCCGCACGGCTACAGGGTCCTACGACACACGTCTACAGGGTTCTGCCGCACGCCTACAGGGTTGTGCGACCCACGTCTACAGGGTTCTGCCGCACGCCTACAGGGTCCTATGACGTTTGTTTACAGGGTTCTGCCGCACGGCTAGAGGGTCCTGCGACCCACGTCTAAAGGGTTCTGCCGCACGTCTACAGGGTCCTGCGACACATGTCTACAGGGTTCTGCCGCACAGCTACAGGGGTCTGCGACACACGTCTACAGGGTTCTGCCGCACGCCTACAGGGTCCTATGACACACTTCTGCAGTGTTCTGCCGCACGCTTACAGGGTCCTGCGACTTTTGCTTACAGGGTCTTGCCGCACGGCTACAGGGTCCTGGCCCACAGGGTTCAGGCACCACACCACAGGGTCCTGGCACCACATGGTCCTGGCTCCTCACCACAGGGTCCTGCTGCATACCTACAGGGTCCTGGCCTCTCACCACAGGGTCCTGGCACCACAGGGTCCTGGTCCCTCACCACAGGGTCCTGGCTCCACAGGGTCCTTGTCCCTCACCACAGGGTCCTGGCACCACTGGGTCCTGGCACCACACCTCAGGGTCTTGCTGCACACCTACAGGGTCCTGGCTCCACACCGCAGAGTCTTGGTCCACAGGATCCTGGCATCACACCAAACCCTTTGCTGTAGCTGAACCCCAGTTTGCTGTCCATGCATTGTCAATCGTTCAAATACGCTGATCAGGCCTGTATGGCTCTGAGATTCTGACCCACTGGCCTGCCATGCCGCGCCTGTTCCAGTCTGCCATCTTGGGCCCAATGCCCTCATCCTGGATGGGCTGAAACAACCCATGGTACAAGTCCCCCAGCTCAGAGGTGTTCATGGTGGTGTTGTCAGCCACTGTGTCAGGCCGGCCAAAGCCATACAGCCTGGCGCAGCACGAGCCAGCCACCCCCACGTTGCCAGCATGCACTGTGTTGCCTCGGAACAACACCAGCTGCCCAGCCTTCACCAGGACCTCTGTGCCCAGTTGATGTGGCAAGGTCATGGCCAGGGCATCCATGTCCTTCACTTCCACCACTTGCTTCTGACCATCTGCCGTCCGCCGGCAATGGGCTGCAGCCAACCGGGACAGTTTGTGGCTGCCCATGTAGGCAACCAGGGGGAAGTCCTGGAGAGCCAGCAGAAACACCAGGCCGTCATCCATCCCTGGGCCAACAGGGAGGAAGTCGGTGTGGGGAGCCTGGGCCTGAGCCAGCTGCTGGGCCAGTGTAGTCACCAGCTTCCCATTCCTGTTCAGGCGACGCTGCCAGGTGGGGTCAGTGATGATGGTAGCTAGGGCGTTCAGGGGGCGGCCCAGCAGCTGCCTCAGCACCGGCTGCAGGAGAGTGAGGTACTGGGCCAACACCTTCTTTGCCTCATCCACCTGCAAACACACCCAGAGTGTTGTCTATTGTGCTCTATGCAGCCCTGACTCTAGGTAAGTTAGGAAATGCCTCAATGCCGCAATGGCTATGTACTACTGCTGTGGCTTGTGTCATCTGTTGCACGCCTTAATCTATCTGTCTTCTCACCTGCTTCTTCTTCTCTGCTGACAGATTGCTGTACACAGCCGCGTTATAGTTGTCTGTCAACAGCGTTAGGGTGGTGTCAAGGTCGCCACTGCTGTTCTTGTCAGACTTGGCCAACACCACCTGCACCCTCTGGCCAGTGCCATACTGTGTCTTGCTGTTGGCATTGACCGAGCTGAACACCATGTGGTTATAGACCCTGGTGATCAAGATGCTGGCCGCAACCACCGCTGCCATATCTATGGCTAGCTGGGGCAGCTGGAAGATGGTCAGGCCATTAGCTAGAGCTGCTCGGCGACACTGCTCTAGCTCATGAGGCTGGTAGACCTCCCCTGTGTATGGCAGCAAGGTGGGCAGCTGATACACCATTCCCTGCGTGCAAGGTAGCAATGCACGACATGCTCACAAGTACCCGTCACTATCAATTCATATCAGCTAGTTATGCCTTTCGTACCTGTGTATTCTTTGGAAACCGCACTGCTCCTCCATGCAGCAGGGTGCCTCCTGTGCTTGCCTGCAAACACAATCCACACATATCCTACTGAGCCACAGCTGGAGTCAGTTAAACCGTGCACTAGGTTAATGAAACCCTGCACCACGTAGCTGAAACCCTGCACAAGGTCAACGAAACCTTGCACAAGGTTTAAACCTGTTGTAGGCTGTTTGTAGCTGATCACCTGCTCTCCTGGCTGGCCACTTCCAGTCAGGGCTGTGTTTGCCAACACGTGGAGCCTCCTTCTGCCCACCAGCTCATCCTACATTCAGTGTGGTCGTTTACAAGTTGGAAATGCTGTTATGCCTCTTTGGCAGCTTGGGTCTCACCTCCAATCTGTTGACTGTGTCCTGCACGGTGTCCACCTTCTGAATCAGGCACTGTATGAGGGCCTGCAATGGCAAATGAAGCAATGGGAATCTGAGCCACTGTCACAATGCTTTATGATGCTGTCTTGCTCCTATGTGCTGTAATGTTGTGATCCTACCTGATCCTCGGCAGGCCTCGGCCTCTTGGATGATGAGGGACCAGCACCCTCCCCTCCAGGCTGCTGCTGCTCCTCTTCAGTCACCTGTCGCTGGTCCTGCTGCTGCTGCTGGTGCTGCTGCCCACCTGCTGCTGTGCCTGTCGCCCTGGGGCTGGTGCCCACCTGTGCCCACTGCCCTCTGCGTGTCTGTCGGTGGTGCTGCACTGGCGGATGGTGCTGATGCTGCCCACCTGCTGCTGGTGTAGGCGACAGGGGAATGGAGGGGGCAAGGCTGAGTTGCACACGTGCTGCTGGTGCACGCCGCAGGACAGGTGAGAAGGCAGTGCTCCGCAGTACACCTGCAGGCAGGGCAGTTCCTAGGCCTGTGGTGGGGGCCTTCAATCCACGTACACCCGCTGTTGGTGGCTGTTGGACAGTGGTTGGGGCTGGGTGCTGCTGCACACCTGCTGCTGGGGATGGCTGGGGGGCAGGGGAGGGGGCAGGGGGCTGCTGCACTCCTGCTGCTGGGGACGGCTGGGGGGCAGGGGAGGGGGCAGGGGGCTGCTGCACTCCTGCTGCTGGGGATGGCTGGGGGGCGGGGGAGGGGGCAGGAAGCTGCTGCACTCCTGCTGCTGGGGATGGCTGGGGGGCAGGGGAGGGGGCAGGGGGCTGCTGCACTCCTGCTGCTGGGGATGGCTGGGGGGCAGGGGAGGGGGCAGGAAGCTGCTGCACTCCTGCTGCTGGGGATGGCTGGGGGGCAGGGGAGGGGGCTGGAGAGGGAAGGGTAGGGGGCTCAGTGCTCAACACAAACTCTGTCAAAGTAGCACAATCCTTTCTGCCCTGCACTTCACATAGGTACACATAATCTGTGTCTCCTTGACTCTTCATCTTCGCATCTGCACATGATAGTTAATAGTGACATGAAGGCATGGCTACCTTGAAGGCCTGCTGACAACTAGTTAGTCATGCCCACTCATCACCTGTCTTGTATATGATCCACAAGCTAGCGAATGGCTTTAACCCCTCAGGGGGACTGGGTTCTTGTATGCCCTGGAAATGGTCGTTGAAGAAGGCGAAGTACTTGTCCCACTTCAGCCTGTTTGGGGAACCTGGTTGGGGGTACTTCGTTGCAACCAATTTCCAGGTCCTGGATTGCAAACATGGCACACACTTCGGCACGTCCTCATGAGCATTGGGGTGCATGGGCACTCACTTTTCCACTATCGCCTCTGTCTTACTCTGTGTGGCCATATCACAGGGCACAACAGTTTTGGCCACGCAAAATCCACAACACACATCATGCCAGGGGGCATTCATGTTGGCCAGGCCTGTCCCATCCTACATGCAAGTAGCCATCTTGGATGAGTGTTGTGCTACCGATGTGGCGTGTTAGGCTAGATTATGCGTTTACCTGGTTGCGGGGGCCGCATCGCGCCAGAAAGTTAATCATGTCACCGGCGACTTCTTCCAAAGCCTTATTGTCTGCTGCTGCTGCCATTGTGTGTAGCCTCGCTAGTGTGCGCGTGGCCTCAATGGACTTTCGAATGTCTAGTCAAATGGCATGGGATCAACATCACTACAAACCTGAGGCACTGCTTGCATCAACCCAGAGTTCAGTATTGTCGCGTGTTATGCCTTCTTCGGGTATTTGTGAACACTATCTAGACACCTGGATCCCTTTACACGGGGTCACTGAAACCTTGCACACGGTCACTGAAACCCCGCACTAGGTCTATGAAACCCTTTGCTAGGTCTCAAAACTTCGTGCAAGGTTAGAACTGCCATGTCGCCAGTTGGTGTCCTGCACCTGGTGCCCTGACTTGTTCATGGCTCATACATTTTCATTGTCAATGTACGACATGACTATGCTACCATGAACATCTAGCATCTCATGAATCAAACAAGTCACTGCGTGCTGCTGCTGCTGCCACTGCTGCATCTGTATCTGCTTCTGCTGCTGCCACTGCCTCTGCAACTGCCCCTGCCCCTGACTCTGCCCCTGCTGTGCCGGGGGCCACTGGCCCTGCCCCTGCCTCTGCCCCTGCTGTGGCGGGTGCCACAGCCCCTGCTGCCCCTGCCACAGCCCCTGCTGCCCCTGCTGCTCCTGCTCCTACTGCTGCCGGCCTCACTGCCCCTGCTGCCACCACTGCGCCACCACGGCGTCTACCCTTTGCCTTTGCCGTTGCCTTTGCCCCTGCCTTTGCCCCTGCCTTTGCCCCAGCCTTTGCCCCTGCCTTTGCCCCTGCCCCTGCCCCAGCTCCTACCACTGCCTCTGCCCCTGCTGCCCCTGCTGCTGCCCCTGCCGCCCCTGCTGCCCCTGCTGCTGCCTCTGCCGCCCCTGCTGCCCCTGCTGCTGCCTCTGCCGCCCCTGCTGCCCCTGCTGCTGCCTCTGCCGCCTCTGCTGCCCCTGCTGCCAAGCCTGTCATTAGCGCAGCGG